>CM040118.1:165123963-165647127 GCA_022559845.1 Amorphophallus konjac | reverse complement strand
GTAATTGAGAAAATCTATGAAACAGGAATGCAATTGTTTTAAATGCCATCATTTTTCTCTGAACTCAATTTTTTACCTTTTCAGATTTTTGAAACTGAACCTAAGAAAAATGAACTCACAAAGCCAAAACAATTTCCTTTCTCTCTAGCCTTGAGAATCCTTTATTTATAGACATTTTCCTGGCCTCAAGGCGCCCTTGCAAAAACAATTCTCATTTGAAGATTTGGGTACCTAAGCCTTCTTGGGTCCTGAGGGGTTAGTGACACTTCAAAGACTTTTTCCACATTGTAATAGCATTCAGATCATCATTTCTCAAAAGAAAATAGTCATGCATTTGGTGACCATTTTTACCACAATAATGACAATCAACATTTCTTTGTAAATCAATCATCATCACTTTTTCATCAAAGAGCATGTATACATTATGTGGCTACTTCACCACAGTAAAAGCAAGTGATATGATTCATTCCAAAACCATTTTTATCACTCATGTCATCATTTTTATTTCTAAAGCAATCTTCGATAACATGTCCAAATCTACCACAGTAATGACAAGAAAAGTTTCTTTTGATAGACCACTCATCATCACTTTTCTTTGTAAACACTCCTCGATTACATGGCCACGTAATCTACAATAGAAGCATGAACATTTGAAGTTTTCCGTTATTGGTTTCTGATGATTTTTTGGAACCATCAAACATTTTCACTCTTGATTTTATTGCCTCATCATCATCAAATTTCATCAACGAACAATCATGCATTTCATGGCCATTTTTCACAGTAAAAACATGAAACATTCATTCTTTTTTCTTGATGCATGAACATGTTTAACAGTCGAGGATTTTGCATGCACACAAGAATGATCATTGACAAATTTTTGTTGTTGATTTCCTTTATCCAACAAAGAGCAAAAACTCATTCAACCTCTTGATTTCATTTTCGAGAGACATGATATGTATTTCAGAATGATCAATTCTCTTTCACATGATGTAATTTTCTCATTCAACAAGGAAATTAACACTTTTGTGGCTTTTAATTTCTTCTTCAAGACCATGCATTTTATCACAATCATCGACAATCAAACATTTTCTTTTTCAAACGTATTGAGTTATCAATTCAGCAGATTGTTTTGATCTTTCAATTTCTCAACTTTCTTTGCAAGCTTTTCACTCTGAGCAAGTTCATTAATCAAAAATCTGATCATTGTCCAGACAACTCAATTTATCTCTTAGTTCATTTTTCAATGTCTTCAAGTTCTGAAATTTTTGGTCATTAAGTTTTCATTTTCAGTTTTCAGAATTGAAATAGTTTCTTTATAACTGTCAACCTCAAACAAGTGTGACTCAACTAATTTTTCAAGCTCAGAGCATCGTTCACACGATAAATTATTTAACACAAGAAATTTCAATTTTCTTTTTCAATTTTGTGTTATCAGATTTTCATTATTTTATATTTATCAAATAACACTTCATAAGCATTCATCAATTCATCATAACTCAGTTCATCTTTCCTCATCGGAATTAGAGTTTACCTTTGAACTTTCGTCGCTTTGACGCTCATTCTCATTGTTTGCCACGAGGCACTCATCATTCCAGCTTTCTTCTTGAGCTTCATTTAGCCCATCCCAAATGTTTTGGCAGATTACGGTCGGAAACAAAGGGAAATTTATCAATGCTTATGTAGCTTTAAGAACATTCAAAATAAAAAGATTATTAGAGTTATTCTTCTTATGCTCATCGGTCCACCTTGACTTATCTTTTGGTAGAACATGAGGACCGTGAGTAATTAAATTCATAAGCATCGGATCAATATAGAAATCCATATACAGAATTTTCCAACCCATGATATATAATAAAAACCATCAAAGACAGGAACCAAATTCACACTGCCATCATGAGAAGATCTTTTTCTCCTAGACCATGAGGTCCGCGAATGAAAATCAATGATTGTACTCTGATACCAAATTTTGGCCCAGAATAGATGGCGGACAACAAGGGGGGTTGAATTGTCCCCCCTGGGGAGATGGTCGATTTTAAAAACAACTTAATGAAATGTAGCAAAAATAAAATTAACTACGTTACTTAAACTAAACTAAAGTGAGATTTTAGGTTCACTTAATCTTTTTTCCGATCTCACTCGAATAATCTATGCACTGAACGATTGAACCTACGCCAAACCGATTAGCAGATGTAGCAATGTGTAGTGGTGTGTGAATAAAATCTATAAATTGACCTGTGAACGGAGATAAGAGAAATAGACCAATCACATAGGCATGCCACAAAGAACACAGAGATTTTTTGGTGGTTCGGACCACGAAGGGCTCCTACATCCCCCCTCACCGAAACCCAGTGAGGCTTCACTAAAATGCTATAGATGTAGCAACCACGGGCACGAACCCCAACACACACACACTTCCTCTGTAGCAATCCACAAACACGGGGCCTAGCCGCAGACCATGCCACCACAGCACACACACACACACAATCGGGGAACTACCCCACACTAAATCCTCACACAGAGACACAGCTCCGTTCACACACACAATATTCTGATTACAAAAAAATATGAAGATAATCAATATATGCTCACAGCAGGACGTAGATCAAGAAAACAATCACAAGCAAAAGGGTAAAAAATGCAATATTTTCCTCTTATTCTTGAATGGCCATTTGAATGTTTTCCTTGAAGCAACCGATTGGAGGAGTTGAATCCGCCAACTGGATGGAGCAGTCGGTCCTCCTCCTTGAGGATCCAAGATATGTTCCTTCAGATTCAAGTTCCAATCGCACCTCCAGACATCAATAACTGATAGATCTTGCAAAACCCTCTCCTCTCCACCTTGTGGCCGCCCTCTTTCTTCCTTTCCCTACAAAAGATAAAACACGTTAGCCCTAGATTTGTTTTCCTTGTAAAAATCACAAGGATATATAGGGCAGCAAATATATGAACATATGACAAGAATGCCCATGATAAAAACCTCCCAAAACCCTTCTATTATATATAAGGGAACCCTAAGGGTAAATGGGCCCAAGAGGGGACCAAATGGATTGGGTTTGATAAGGTACGTAAGGCTTACGGAAAACCAGATCCGGCCCGCCCAGAAGAAGTGTCGACTTTCAGAGTCAACATTTTCTTCACAGGGTGCAGCTAGCGATGAACAAAAATGACCCAAGACATAAGTGTCGACTCTCAGAGTCGACACTTTTTGTCAGGAGTTCTGTCAGCCACAAAAATATCATATAGGTCTGAAAGTATCGACTCTAAGAGTCGACACTTTTTCACCTGATGCAAGAACCAGCACAGCCAGGAATAAGTGTCGACTCTGTGAGTTGACACTTGCTCCTATGATTGGGAACTGCCTTAGGTAGTCCAATGTAATCTCAAAAACCTACAACCCCATTTGAAAACTTGATTTTTCCAAGTGAATAACATGCATTAGAAGGTCTTAAAACACCAATCAAACTAGGGTTTTATTAAGGATAATAGGAAGCTAGATGAGCAAAAGGCAACCTCAAGAAAATTAATAAGAGCATGCATGAGACACATGCAAACCCAATTTCATTGAACAAGCAATGAGCATAAAAACAAGTATTCTATGCAATACTTACCAAAATCCACCAGAATCCAACATTCAAAATGCTCATTCTTACCATTGGCATTGATGCACCTGTTTGGATTTCTATTAACCCTTTGATAAACCAAGGGTAGCTCAGTTCATACTTAGGAGATAAAGTAGCCATATGAGCAAGTGTCAATTACCTGAATCTTTGTACAGTCACCCCTTTCATACATATATATAGAATAATCTATGTTAGCGATTCATTCATAATGTAGGAGAAGGAGTCCAATGAATTTGATCTATGAACCATCTCCCTCAGCTGTGTCCTACACAATAACCATAGCCAGATTAGTCCTTGAGGTAAAGAATCATTTAACAAAGGGATGCCACTCTTGTATAAACAATAAGAAGATCTTACATATCAAACAACATTCATTAACCATCCAAAACCTCAGGTAGAAGCACAGTCAATTTGACATGTAATAGCTATACATGAATCTCACTCAACTTAAATAGATCAATACTCATGTGTAGCAAGTTAAGACCCAAAACACCTCAAATGTTCCATGATAAATTTGCAAGTACCACATTCATGATATACAAGAATTAAAGGATATTTTTCACAAAACTTACACACAATATTTTGTTATCATCAAAACCATCACCAAGGACAAAGAGGGAGCGCAACGAACCCAATATTCATGACTGGAGATAATATATATATATATATATATATATATATATATATATATATATATATGTATATATATATATATATGTATATATATATATTTATATATATATATATATTTATACAATAAACATATTACCCTAGCAGTCTTCCTGAAACCGTCTGGTGACCAGTTGCGGTCTACAGAAGACCGTTTTCCCCGGTTTACTAGCATAGAATTGACTCATTTTTCCTACATTTTAGGTTAGATTTAAGCTAACATATTGCTCACTGTTGAGGCTTAAAACACTACAAACATGACTATATAGGTTCTGAAATTGTCATGTTCAAATTTTTATCATTCTTATCCTCCTAATGTTGGAAAAAAATGTAGAACTAAATGGTCAAATCATGGTTTAACTTGTAAGATTTTTTTTGGTATTATTCTTCAATTGATACTCATGAGTTGTTATCCTCTTAAGATTGGTTGAGGGTCGTGCCACTCCGGTGGTTTCGAGTTACCGCTACACTCGTTTGCCACTATTTTTAAGCCTTAAATTCTTGGGCATATAATACCTCTCCGTCGGATATTCCTTCCGCCGGACTAGGTGTTCATGTTCCGAGGCCTCCGTAAGACTCCGCGAGCCTGGGATTCCCACTAGGACGACAAGTAGGTTGTACCACCAAGACCTGAACCCTTTGAAAGTCTATTTGGCATAACAAGGCCTGTCGATGTTCTACAGAAATTCTGTCAGTTTTTAAAAATGGTCCTTCCTAGACCACCAAATATGGGTTGCGGTCTTTACTAGACCGTCTTATTTTTTGAGCCATGTGGCCTTATTTTTGGCACATCTAATTTCCCCGATGCCTTCATGTAAACGCGTTCGGTCCCTCAGACGCGTTCGTTATTAGGACCAACTCGATTTAGCCGGTTTGGTCTAACCCATCCTGGTAGCGGTTCCTCTGTGATCGTGTAGGTTCTAGGGGCGGTCCATGGCCGACCGTCTCTTCTCCCAGCAACCCAAAATTCCCTATTTTCATGATTTTTTTGTGTATCAAACCAATCCAGCCTCTTCTGGCTGTCCTACCTCGAATTTTTGGCCTCTCTTTAAGTCAATTATGGGAATCATCTTTCCATTAAGCCCCTCTTAAAGTCATTTTCTTAAACGACTCATTCCTTCGATTAAGAGCTTACTATTTGAACTTCATTAGGAAATCTATATTCCTACATGGGAATGCCTTGATTACATGGTTTTAACCTTGGAACTCTTGGCCATTTATATAAGTGAAAGTCTAGATTTGGATCTATGATCCAACCCCTTCAGTGCCAACCCATCATAAGGGCCAGATCTTGTCCTAGGAGGGGCGCCCAAAAATACTTGTGCCCTGGGGAGTTTGTAATGACAAGGTGTGGCATTGCACCGCAGTGTATAACTAGCGGGTTAATCTACGACATTCTGCTTCACTCAAATGCTTGAAATTTCTTGCGTGACAAGACGTGCATGCTTGACATGGCCAATTCACTTGGAAACTTTACTTGAAACCTCGTGGAAAATTCTTGTCACGCCCCGACGTGGAATATCGGAACGTAGCAGTTATACATTCATGATAAAATAGAGCAATTAGCGAAATTTAAAAAAATATAATTACAAGGAAACAAATAGCTCCAAAATACTAATTAATTCAACAATCAAAAGAACTTGTCCAACAACTCTAACAACATCAAGATAACTAACCTTACGACTCGAAGAGACAAAAATCAAGAAAAATTACAACTCTAAGTAGTCACTCAGGGACTGGACTAAACAAGACCTTAACAAAACTCAACAAAACCACTAAGACAACTCTCAGTTCACGACTATTAGGTCCACTCTAGTCTTCACTCCTGCCCATCTCCGTCTGTTTGCATATCCTCATCAGAGCTACCTGAAAGAGGGGAAAACTAGGTGAGCGAATGCTCAATAGGTAATAGCAAGCAGGTTTAAGTAATTAACAATTTAATTTAATGTCATGTGAATAAAATAAATGGTGATAACCAACAAATATAAGCAGGAATGGAATGAGAATAAAATAGAACTGAGATATATCATTTCCATGTACTTGGCCAATCAAGCAAATTAACAAGCAAGTCAAGTAGAATTAATTCCATATAGGAATTTCCAAGAATATCGAAATGAACGAATGTCATAGATATCACGCTAGTCATGCACTCGGTGCAATGCCTCACCATGTCATTACAACTCCCCAGGGCACTAGTACTTTTCGGATGCTCTTCCTAAGACCAGACTGGGCCCTTATGATGCATTGGCATTGATTTAGTGGATCCAAGATCCCAAGTAACTATCTTAGACATTCATTTGGAATCGGCCAGAATTCCAAGGTTGAGCTATGTAACTTACCAACTAATATCAAGTGGCATTTCAATGATTGACGGAGAAGTCAAGAGATTTATGAGTATAAAATAAGCACAAAACACATGAAAACAAGTTCTGGCTAGATGCGGTCATGATCAGGCCACCTAGATGAGAAAACGGTCTAGGTTGGACGGCAAAAATCTAGCAGGGTCAAAGGTCCATGCCTAGAGTGAAAGAGTAGAAAACGGTCCAATATGGGCCGCAATCAGGACTAGACGGTCCTAGTTGGGCCGCTTGAAGAGGTAAATGGTCTACTAACGACTGCATACATTACTGTGTCCAAAGGACTAAGGTTGATGCACAGCCGGTTAAATGTTGTCACAAGAGGGCCGTTTAGACAGTCTGGCGGTCATGACTGGACCGCACACTGACAGAAATGGTCTCAGAAGGGCCGCAATAGACAGGACAGTCCCGACTCTAGCTCGGGCAAAACAAGCAACTCGAACGAGTGGAAAGGTTCAGGTTTTGTGGGTACAACCCGCCCGGCGTCCTAGTGGGAATCCCAGGCTCACGGGGGCTTACGGAGGTCTCATAATAGAGGTCCTAGTCCGACAGAAGGAATATCCGGTGGAGAGTCCCAACTATTATAAGAATTTAGGCTAAATAACCATTAGAAAATGAATGTATAGCGGTCAGTTAGCGTCACCGGAGTGAAGCGACTGTCAAACAAACCTAACAATTAATCAATGACCAATAACTTATGAATTTAACAATTTGTTTATCAATTCAAAGGAATAGACAAGAGGATGCAATTTGGATGTAAGGAAAGATATTGGCAGTCATAATCACAGTTAATTGTTCCATATGCTCCAATTACTTAGTGGGTTGCTACCCTAATCATGATATCTAACAAAAGGAATAAGTGTAACTAGAACAGCACATAAAATGGTCATGGCGTGGCCGCTGGGGCAGGAAACAGTCCTAGAATAGGCCGCTACCCCTGACCATGCGGTCTATCGAGGGGCCGATAAGGTCTATGGATTCAAATACTCATGAAAGGGGGAAAACAGTCAGTCGTGAGACCGCCAGGGTCATAAGCGGTCCCTGTTACGACCGCATACGTGACGCACTGTCTGTCCTCCGTTGAACTCCGATAGACTTTGGTTATAGCAAAAAATTGGCTCGGTATGGTGCATGAAAATTAGGCAAAATGCTATCACTATAAAGATAACAAAAAAATGCACAATATAGCATGCTCAATTAAAGTTTACAACCTGCTTAACATAGCATTCAATTGAGATAAGGAGAGGGTACAAGATTGGTGCCCTAATACGACATGCTCCCACTAAAACTAGCAATACGAGGGCTATACAGTATAAAATTTGGGGCTTTTACTATCAAAAGAAAGTGAACTCGAAGATGAATCCATTGGTATATTTTACTTGAGGTTGGGTCTACTAGAACCCACCTTAATCAAAGAGCGAAGGGAACGTCGATCGTCGGTCGTGATAAGAAGAACCTCCAAGAACACGCCAGAAAACATCCCTTGAACGCGATCTTCACCGGCCGCCACAGCAAATAGAGTTTCTAGGTTGGTCTAGGGTTCGATTTATAGGGGTAATTCAAACTGGGAGCGAACTATAGGGCCTGATAGAGTCCCACAACTCGACGTGCGCGGGAATCGCGGATTGACCGAGTCGTGCCGCCAATTCTCCGAAATTCTCCTCCTAGGGTTAGGGTTTCAACGGCTACTAGAGGGAAAACGTGCTATAGATCTAGGTCATTCAAATGGGTCTAATCTGAGCTTAATTGATCGAGATTTGAGCTCGAATTGGACGGTCTATGATCGGATTAAATTAAACTCGATTTTAACCCTAATTCCATCAATTCAGCTTGGTTAAAATTTTATTTAGGGTTTGACCAAGAATATAATTCTTCTAAACTTTTAGTCCTCTACGCGATTATGAATTTTATAGATTTTTATAAATTAGTTGAAATTTCATTTAAAGGAATTTTCAATTAAAATAACTATTTTCCCATTATTACCCTTTATGTTATTTAAATATTTCTCGGGGTTCTACACCCTCCCCCACTTTAAGGAATTTGGTCCTCAAAATTCACTACACTGACTAGAATTCGAAAGACCAAGGTTACTGACCTCAAAATAATTCAGGATGTTGTTTCGGGATAGTCTCTCTAGACTCCCAAGTAGCTTCCTCGATCCCACATCGGCTCCACTGAACCTTGACCATTGGTATAGACCGATTCCTGAGTTGCTGTAATTTTCTGTCCAAAATCTTGATGGATTTCTCTTCATAAGTCAAATCTTCTTTCAGCTTTAGATCCACATGCTGAATAATGTGCGAGGGGTCATAAACATACTTCCGCAGCATAGATATATGGAAAATATTATGTACACCAGATAACTGGGGTGGTAAAGCCAATCTGTAGGCAACTTCTCCAACTCTCTCCAGAATCTCAAATGGGCCAATATATCTAGGACTTAGCTTGCCATGAATGCCAAACCTTCGAACTCCTCTCATAGGTAAAACTTTCAGAAATACATGCTCACCTATTAGAAATTCAAGGTCTCTCCTTCTGTTATCTACATAACTTTTCTGTCTTGATTGTGCAACTTGTAGATGATCCCAGATAATATGGATGTTCTTAGATGATTCTGAAATGAGATCTGGTCCTAGCCATTGCTTCTCGCCTACCTCATCCCAGCACAGAGGTGATCGGCAACTCCTTCCATAAAGAGCTTCGAATGGTGCCATCTGGATACTAGACTGATAACTGTTATTGTAGGCGAATTCTATTAAAGCCAAATGCTCATGCCAACTACCCCCAAAATCAATCATGCAAGCTCTTAGCATATCCTCAACTATCTGATTTGTTCTCTCAGTCTGGCCATCCGTCTGAGGATGAAATGCAGTACTGAAGTTTAACCAGGTTCCCAAGGATTCTTGTAATCCTTTCCAAAAATGTGAAGAAAATATGGGATCCCTGTCTGACACAATGTTCACAGGAACTCCATGGAGTCTCACCACTTCCTTTATGTACAAGGCAGCTAAAACATCCACTGTCCATTTTGACTTAATGGACAAGAAATGCACAGATTTAGTCAATCGATCCACAATTACCCATATTGCATCAAAGCCTCCACGGGTTCTTGGTAAGCCCATTATGAAATCCATGCCGATGCTCTCCCACTTCCATTGTGGTATATCGAGAGGTTTTAATTTCCCGGCAGGTCTAAAATGCTCGTCCTTCACTTGTTGGCATACTAGGCATCTACTTACAAACTCTGCCACTTCCCGTTTCATATTTGGCCACCAAAAGGTTCTCTTTAAATCTCGGTACATCTTCGTGGCTCCAGGATAGATAGTATACTTGGACCTATGGGTTCAACAAGGATCTTGCTCTTTATTTCGACTATATCAGGGATACATGTCCTTCCCTTGAATAAAAATCTGCCATCATCGGTTAACAGAAAATTTGGTCTGTCGCTTATACTTCTCTTGATCTCTACCAATGTTGGATCATTATTTTTCAAGGCTTTAATTTCCATCAACAGCTCGGGGCGAATCCGAATCTGAGCAATCATGACCCGATCTTTACAGACATTAAGGTCTAGACAAGCCAACTGCTCCAGTAGTCTCCATTCTTACAACATGAGATTAGACAACTTTGCTATTGGCTTGCGACTCAAAGCATTAGCCACTACATTACCTTTCCCAGGGTGATACTCTATAGAGAATTCAAAATCCTTCAAATACTCGAGCCACCTTCTCTGCCTCATATTAAGCTCCTTCTGAGAAAATAGATACTTCAAGCTCTTGTGATCAGAAAATACAGTAAAGGTCTCACCGTATAGGTAGTGCCTCTAAATCTTCAAGGCAAACACCACGGCCGTGAGCTCCAAATCATGGACGGGATAATTCTCTTCATGCTTCCTTAGTTGTCTAGACGAATAGGCTATCACTTTTCCCTACTGCATCAGCACACAACCCAGGCCAATACCCGAGACATCAGCAGTGTAAACTTCAAACCCTCCTTCTCCTGAAGGCAAGGCCAAAACAAGTGCAGTGGTCAAACATTCCTTCAAGGTCTGGAAACTTTGTTCACAGTCTTCTGACCACTCAAATCGGTTCTCCTTGCAGGTTAATCAAGTCAGAGGTACCGCAATCTTGGAGAAATCCCTAATAAATCTTCGATAGAAACCTGCTAGCCCTAGAAAGCTTCTTACTTCAGTAACATTCGTAGGTCTATCCCAATTTCTCACTGCCTCAACTTTAGAGGGATCTACAAAGATTCCTTCTTTAGAAATAATGTGCCCCAGAAAAGAGACTTCTTGTAACCAGAATTCACACTTACTAAACTTGGCGTACAACTGATGGTCCTTCAATATCTGCAACGCCATCTTCAAGTGTTCTGCATGCTCCTCCTTACTCTTGGAGTATATCAAAATATAACTAATGAAAACCACGACCCACTGATCTAAGTAGGGCCAAAAAACAATGTTCATTAGTTGCATAAAAGTTGCAGGAGTATTCGTTAGACCAAAAGGCATTACGACAAACTTGAAATGCTCGTACCTACTACGGAATGCCGTTTTAAAAATATCTTCATCCTTGATCCGCAATTGATGATACCCCGATCGCAGATCAATCATGGAAAAATACTGAGCTCCTGCTATCTGATCAAACAACTCATCTATTCTCGACAACGGGTACTTATTCTTGACAGTAAACTGGTTAAGCTAGCGGTAATCAAAACACAGCCTAAGAGAGCCATCCTTCTTTCTTACAAACAACACTGGGGCTCCCCACGGGGATGTACTCGGACGAATAAACCCCTTCTCTAGCAACTCCATTAATTACTCTTTCAATTCTCTTAACTCCGCAGGAGACATATGATACGGAGCTTTAGAAATTGGAGTCGCGCCAGGAATTAAATCAATAGAAAAGACTACCTCCCTCTCTGGCGGAAGTCCTGGCAGATCTTCAGAAAACACTTCTGGAAAATCCTGGGCAATTGGAATGTCCTTCAATATCAACTCCTTCTTATCGGTCAAACAAACCAACACCAAAAATGCCGAACATACTTTCCTCAACAACTTCCCAGCCCGGAGTGATGATATAAGTGCCACAGACTTAGAATGCCTAACCCCGATAAAAGAAAGCTGGGGGTGCCCATAAAAAGACACGGTGCCAGACTTACAATGAACACTAGCCTCATATCTAGCTAACCAATCTGCTCCTAGGATTACATCATAATCCTTCATCTTCATATGAATAGATGACAAACAGATTCAGCGCACAGAACAATTGACAAGAAATGTACTAGAAGCGAAAAAAGCACCGAATACAGCAAGATCGGGTCTGCAGGTCATTGGACCCTCTGTGCAGACACCCGCTCTGATACCAAGTGTTGGGTTCGGTGCGGTGGATTCAGAGGGGGGTGAATGAATCCCTCTCCAAAATTTTGCCTAATTAAAATCTATAAACACTCAGAGTTGTGAATAGGAAAAAAATTTAGTTCTACAGACTCTCAATACCACAATAAAACACATAGTGTGAAATCAAACCATATCGCCCCTATGCATTCATCTAGCGGAAGCATATACAGAAATCAAACCACTGCACAGAGGATTTTTAAGGTGGTTCGGTCCTCCAGACCTACGTCCACCCCACACTCCAACTAGAGTGTGGATTCCGTTGACTAACAGCTTGAACCGCTGGGCCTCACAGCTTGCCTACATCAGCTGAGCATCACAGCTTGCTTCCGCTGGGCAAACAGCTTAGCCATCCGCTGACTCACAGCTTCACCGCTGGGGACTACAGCTTAACCCGACCAGTGGAATCCTCCACTGCAAACACTGAGCTTCACAGCTTGCTCCGTTGGGCAATACAGCTTAGCCGTCTGAGGTATCCACCTCGCCGCTGTGCATCATAGCTTGCACTATCGGCAAACAGTTTGAAGAAAGGTTTGAAAAGAAAACACAAAATAGGAAACAATCAGTGTCTGAAAGCTGAAAATGAAGCACAAATAATATGGCTCTCAACATAGCTGACTGGCCTGAATTTGATCCATGATCTAGTGAGGACAGATCTTCGAATGAAGCTTCTCTCTGCCCCTCCTTTCTTTTCTTCTTACTGTCTACTCTCCTCTCTGCTCTTCTTCTTCTTCCGATCACTCTATCTCTCTTTCTTTCTCTTTCTCTTCTTCACTCTTTTTCTTTCTCTTCCTCTTCTTCTGGATCGTGCAGCTCTCACAGCTTCGATCACGATCAGTCTTCTTCTGAGGAAGAAGCTTCATATATATAGCAGCAGTAAACAGATAGGGCGTGTGCTCTCCATGATTCCCGCCCAAACACCTTGACCACGTGGCAGCCTTTCAGCAGGCTTCAATACACGTGTCACGATTCTGGTACTCCCCTTATCCTCGGATCACATGCCTTCATTAAGCTCCTCGAGTAACAATCATGTTAGAACAGACGAGGATGCACTGAGTTAATTCAGAAAGCAATGTACAGACTTTGTTTTGAACGATGCATAATGCATAGTGTATGGACTTAATAACACATGCTATAGTATGCATATGGTGAAGTATGTACATTGACGATGAATGCTCAGGCATGCCAAACGAATGTGTAGACTCTGCGTGCAATGTATAAATAATGTGTAGACTTAGAATGCATGCATGCGTCATCGATGTACAGACTTGTGGTGTGTAATGCAGTATACATATTCAAAGTATGTACATTGAATATGAGTGCCCTGACATGCCAATCGAATGTGTAGACTCAGCATGCAGTAATGTGCAGACTTGCTAGCAAGCAATGTGCTGACTATGCCATGAATGTATAGACTTATGTGTTGTGCAACAGACAATGTATAGACTTTGCATATGCACATGAGACACTGAGTGAGACGTAGGATGCACTGGCTGTACAGACTTAGCCACGAGCTGAGCTATCGGATGTATAGACTTTGCTCAGTTCAGCTGGTGGATGTACAGACTTGAGATGAATGCATGAACAAGCCGATGTACAGACTTGCCAAAGGAGTGATGCATGAGCAGGAAATCAATGTATAGACTTTATGTGCAGAATGTACAGACTTGCCGAATGCACTGACTTGACTTTGCACCGACTTGCACAGAGACGCTAATTGAGACGATGCAATGTATAGACTTAGCCGATGCAATGTTCACATGACCTTAGACGCTAAGTGAGACGGTGCAATGTATAGACTTAGCCAAGACGTCGTGAGCAACTGGACGATGTACAGACTTGAGCTAAGCAAGGGCTGTACAGACTTTAAGTGCGTGAAGCACACGATGTATAGACTCTGTATGAATGTGGCGTACAAATAGACGATGTACAGACTTTGTGTTGCAAACACAGGCTGTACAGACTTGAGACATGTATGGACATAACTACTCGCACCAGCAATGGAATGTATAGTCTTTGACTACATGATGGCGAGTGCACTGACTATGATGAATGCAATGTATGCTAACCACAATGACAGGCTCACTGTGATACTCTCATTGTGTTGCTATCATCAAAATAAAATAGCATATGCTTGTGCCTAAAGGGCACAGCAGTTTCCCTTCTGCCTTATAAGGCAAAACATATCTAACACACAAAGAATTTGGAAAGCCTCACCGTTGAAGGACTTTCATGCATAGGAAACATGTTTTGCAATTTATAACCGACATATGATGCCTTCAGTTAGAAACAATCACCTTCAGTAAAGTTTCAACTAAATGTGCACATGACCTGCTCTAAAAGTGGCCCATCAAACGCACTTCAAACTACATTATCCTCAGAAACCCACAAAAAAGGGTGTGGGAGGTTCAACATTGATGCTTATTATACCATCTGATATTCAAAGAAATGCAATTTTAGTATTGCAAATTTGCAAGGCAAATGTTTGCACTCCATTCCCATTGCCTAATACTGCAATTAAAACATGTTGGCATGCGCATACCAGATGATGCTATTTGTCGAAAAAAAAGTATTTATAACAATATAAAGGTATCTAAGAGTATTTTTATAAAATTTCACTCAACTTAGCCCATTCCAACCAGTCAAGATTGTTTGATTCCCTACACAAGGGAATCAGCTGATCTAAAGCCAATGTAGCCAATGTTCATCTGATTCGGGTCAAATCTAGGCAAGCTCAAGGCCCAAAAATTGTAAGCCCAAACCAATGAACCGAACCGAACCGATTTGGGTCAGTTTGGTTTGGTTCGGTTCATCATGTAAAATGGTTTGGTTTGGGTCGGTTTAAGACTCAAATCGGTTTGGTTCGGTTTGAGAAAAAAAGGAGGTGAACTGGACCAAAACGGACCGTGCACACCCCTACCTCAAGCTGTCGATACCATTTTTAAAGCTCCACGTTCACCTCCAGCTGCTGCTGCTGCTGCCATAATAGCTACTACCTCAACTTGCCACTGATTCTTCTGCACTGTGTTGCAACCTGCAGTCCCAAGCAAAAGATAACAGAAAAGAAGGGAGTGCCTACTCTGCCTTTGTCATGCCTGCTCACCTTTGCCATCCTGCTCTGCTTGAACTGCATTGCGGTGATCTGCCATCTACCATACTGCCCAGCCCTCATGCTACCATGCCCACCTAATGCTCCACCCTCTGCTGCTGCTGCCACCTCTTTTTGTGCTGCTCCACTTACTCTATTGCCTTGCCCATCGGTGCTGCTTCACCCAGCAAACCATGCTACCCTCGCTATTTTAATAAAAACAATTGACCATCCCCTGAGCTATCTTCCTTGTTTACTGCCTCCTCAAAAATTCTATGTCCAACTTGTTGGGACGCTTAAGATGATCTAGAGGGGGGGTGAATAGATCAGTCACCCTTTAAAAAACTACTGCAGCAGATTCAAATGCGGAAAGAAAACTTCTGCTGAACAGATAGTGGGTGCAAAGTAAGTACCAGCCAGAACAAATGAAGAACCGTCCTAAGCAAACATCTACTGCGCAAAGAACAGAAATATAGAACCTATCCGAACAACAAAATAATCACACATGAGACAAAGGTTTTAAGTGGTTCGGTCCTCCAGACCTACATCCACCCCACACTCAACCCGAGTGTGGATTACTGCTGACTCACAGCTTGAACCGCTGGGCACCACAGCTTACCTACAACCCGCTGAGCCTCACAGCTTGCTGTCCAGTGGAATCCTCCACTACAACCGCTGGGGATTACAGCTTGACCCGTCCAGAGGCAGCACCTCTGCAAACGCTGACTAACCGCTTGAGGAAATGAGTTCGAAAAACAAAACAGAAAACAAAACGAAAAGGAAATGTATCCCTGCAGGGAATATAGCTCAAACAGGTGAGCAAACTCAGATCGGGTTTTGAACCAACGATCTGAGGAACAAATCACTCTCAACTCTTTTCTCTCTCAACTCTCTTTCTTTTTCTCTTCTGCTGGATCGAAGGGCTCTCTGCTCTCTGCTTTTCCTTCAAGGCTTATGCATTCGATCAGTCTCCTTCAGACAAAGGAGTCTTCCTTATATATCAGTTCAGCAGGAGCAGTAGGAAGCAGATAGGGCGTGTGTCTTCCACATTTCCCGCCCAGAACTTTTGGCCACGTGTCATCTTCCTGTCAGCCCTTCCAGCCTCGGATCACATGCCTTTCATTAAGCTCTGCAAAGAGTCCCTGTCATACAGTCGAATAGGATTATCAATTTAAGTCTAACAGATTGTACAGACTTTATGAAGGAAGTGCAGTGTGTAGACTTTGCAATACGAAGACAAAGCATGTATAGACTTCACATTGTGAATGCAAAGCTAAAGCATGTACAGACTTTGTGAATGCTTGAAGCACATAATGCAATGGCTAAGGTTATGAGTGTATAGACTCTGAGGATGATGCATGAACAAGCCACCTATCGATGTACAGACTTAGTGTTCAGACATTGTGTGTGTGTGATGAGACAATGTGTATACTTTGGTTCTAGCAACCCACAGACTGTACATACTTGAACATAGGTAAAGCCAGCAATGTGTAGACTTGCTTTCACACAGCATTGAATAGACTTGAACACATGCATTATGCGATGTACTGACTTGGACGCATGCATGCTATGCGATGTAGACTTGCCAGTAGCAAGTGTATGGACTTAGTGTGTGCGAGGATGCTAACATGTAATGTGTAGACTTTGAATCAAAAGGATGCATAGGCTATATAGACATTGGCTAATGCTGCAAGTGAGCGATGTATAGACTTCAGCTCATGCATGCAAAGCCAATGTATAGACTTGGCGTTTGTGCAAGCAGAACGATGTACAGACCTTGTGTTGTGAACACAGGCTGTACAGACTTGAATGATGCATGCACAAGACATTGATGTATAGACTTAGTTTATGCAGCACTGTATAGACTTCGTGTGTGTGCTACAGAACAATGTCTAGACTTTGAAAGCTTGAACACGAACAAGCTGATGTATATACTTTAAGTGATAGCCCAATGTACAGACTTGCATGAGATGCCCGATGTATAGACTTGACGAATGAGATGCAACATGAGACGCTCAATGTACAGACTTTACGAATGAGGCGCCCGATGTATAGACTTCAACTCACAACTGAGACGGTGGATGAGACGCTAGACGTTGTACATACTTGAAGACAATGCATGCTGCAATGTGTAGACTTAGCCTATGCATAAGACGCTAATTGAGACGGATGATGTGTAGACTTAGCCTATGCATAAGACGATGGACTCTATACAGACTTGACGACAATGCATAAGACGATGCATGAGACGACGGACGCTGTACAGACTTGAGTGCTCTGACTATGCTCATGCAATGTATAGACTTGCCTTAAGCAAGGGCTGTACAGACTTGCTGCCTAGCCGATGTACAGACTTGCTCGTCTGTTATACTGAATGCATGCTGGTCTGTTATACTAAATGCACTTAAACAAGGTATGCACATAGCAGATATTGAACTGAAGCAATGGATGTATAGACTTGATATCTAACAGAATGCAATGCATCGACCAAGTGTTTGCATATGCAGTAATTAGCAGTAATGCATGTATACTAAACACAATGAATGGCTCACTGTAAAACTTTCACTGTGTTGCTATCATCAAAACAAAATATCGTAAGCTTGTGCCTAAGGGGCACAACATTCTCCCCCTTTTTGATGATGGCAACAAAGTGACAGTGAGTCACCAACAAAAAATTTCTCCCCCTTTGACATGATCAAAAAGAAAGAAAAACATGAGTGCAACATGCATATTTCCCTTAGAACATCTCAAACTCCCCCTAAATGAATAACTCCCCTTGAATTGATTCTCCCCCTTTGAGAAAGGAATATGAAGATAGGAGGGCAAGAACATGAATGAGAAAGGGGTCACTACACAACAGCTGAAGCAATGGTTCAGAAGGTGAGCATGATCATAAACAACAGTTAAAGCATAAGAATCGGCAATATATAGTTTTCGAAAAATTCAGGTTTAACAGTGATAAAAAATAGAGTAAAGCAGCTGACCACTGAAAAAGAGTTTATAGACTCCATTTATAGCAATGAATCTAAGGCACATGGTTTTAATAGAAAAGTTAGAAATAATATCCTTTGTGATTAAACATGGAAGATCAAGAAAGGCAACTTGAATATGTATTGAGAAAAATAATTTTCACTTAATGACTTTTGATTTCAAAGGATTACAGCAGTTTGATTTTCATTTTGTAATTTTTCAGAAACTGAGCTAAGTGAATAGACTAGTGGCATTTATGCTGTTGACATTAGGTGTACACCTTGATCAGAGGCAGGTACCCCTAGTGACTAGGCATAAACTACTAGGTCTATTTCAGATCAAAACCTACAAGGAACAATTTTCACCTTTGACATTAAGGGCACACCTTGATCAGAGGCCAGTACCCCCAGTTACTTGGTGACAACCCCCCCTATAGATTTGACCCTATGAATAGAGGTAGTCTGAAGCACTTCATGACTTATGAATTCTCCTGCTTCTTTGGAGGAGATCACAGTTTCTCAGTACAATTCAGCCATTACTCTGTCACTATGTTCAGCTCTTTACATTGATGATCTTATTTACTGCTGCCCTTATTTCTTTTAGAGTGATTGTTTAAAAAACAGTACACACTCTATTTACCTTTTCTAGACATATCCCGTTTAACACATTCCGGCATTAAAAAAAAACTGTTTCTATTCTAACCATGAGACAGAGATTAAGAGCTATAAAAGTTTTCTTTTATCTCAAGTTCTGAAGTGTAGACACTGAACTCTTCAATTTATAAAAGTTAAACCTTTAGTTCCTTTCAATTTGTAAATGTGATTCTTATAAATGAGCAATTGCAATAACCATAGCTCAATAAACTAAACCAGAAGCAGTACTGTTGTTCAGTGAAAGTGATAGGGAAATGATAGCAATAGGCATTAAGGTTCAAGAACATCTGATGTCATAGAAAATGACAGAATTGAATGGGGACTATGAGAAGTGAAAAGGATACAATGTTTTGAACAGAACTCTCAGCTCCCCCTGACACCATGATGCAAGAAATATGCTATGCAATGATCATTTCTTTTCAGAATTTTTTTTTTAATATGATGCAGTACACTGTTCTACATGAGGACTTGACCCTTGGTACTTGGCGAAGAACCTGGTCTCAAGGACCATCTCACACATAGTAATAACCTCCAGGCAGATTTCCCTGCCTTTTAGTAGCTTACCATTTAATATACCAAGGTTATGCAAATGATAAATGCAGACATTAGACACATGCATCAACTATATGCATTAAATGAACCATTCAAATTCAGTGCAATAGATGGCAGAAGAAGAGCATCAAATTTATGCAGAATTAAATCAGTAGCTGAGTCTGGAATGCAGACTGATCAGCTAGACAAGAAGAGAAAATCAGAAATTAAGCAACCGAATCAACATGACTTTCTCAATTCAATTCTGAAGGTAAGTCACTTACCTGCTTTACCTGACTGATTTATTTTTTACCCTTAGTGTTGCATCAGCTTTTAGAACTTTTGGCCCTACCTCTTGTCATATGCCTGGAGTAGCTATTCCTGTTTCAACATTTTGTTCCCGGCTACCAGGCATACCTACAAACACACTTAGGGAGAAGATTTTGGAACCCAAGATAGTTTGGGCCCCAAGACAGAAACAGACATATGAGAGTGAAAACATGACAAAAGCTGTTTAGGGATCCACATTTCTGTGAAAGTGGAAGGTTTGGTGGGTTTTACAGCTTGAGAGTTCTTTTTGTTATTTTTCTTTTTCTCAGCATCAACAGGTTTAGTTTTCTTTTTCTGGTGCTTTGATGGTTGTTGTGTAGTCCTGGCATTCATTTTATTAAAAGTATTGTTGTTTTTCTGCCAATGCCTTGGCCAATGAGTATACTGGAAGTTGTGGCCCAAATTGGTCCTAGGCTGACCATAGCACACCTGTTGACTAGGACTCCATGTCCTAAAGTGACTATCACATCTCCTAGCTGGCTGAGATCTATAGGGCTGAGTAGAGAAATTCTGATACTTAGACCTCATGTACACAGGATTCCACCCAAACCTATTAAGTGGTTGTGAGTGAATGTGATGATAGACTTGGGCTCTAGGGAAATAGGGATGAGCAAACTGGTTCCTTGCTGCACTTGGTCTCCCTGCCACGTTTGACCCTCTAGGTTTCTGCACTGACTTATATTAGGTCCTTTTCTGAGTAGTGGATGGTGGTGGAGACTTAGCAGCCTTGGACTTACCCTTGGGAGAAGAGCATGCAGCTCTAGGCTCTACAACTTTCTGCTTTCCCTTGTCCTTAGCACTGGACACTTTTGATTTTACATTATTGAAAGCAGATTTTTCACTGACCATTTTTATGAGTGGTCCTTTGTTCTTTTCTCCCGTGAGTGAAATGGTTTTCGATTGAAAACTCTTTTTAGCTGAGGGATTAAAACCGAGACCCTCTTTTCTAAAATTGACTTTTAACCCTAGCAAGGCATTAAGATTTTCTGTTCCTTGGGTCAGGCTTTCAATGATTTTCTGTTTGTCAGAATTTTCATTTTCTAAATTTTCAACAGTTTTCTTCAGTTCATCATTCACTGACAAAACAGCTTCATATTTTTCAGTTGAAATCTTTACTTGATTTTCAAATTTCTAAATTGACAATTTCAGCTCATCAATGAAATTTTTCTGCAACTCATTTTCTTTCCTACAATCAATCACAACATGCTTTAATTCATCAAACTCAGAACATGCACTTTTCAATTTTTCATTCTTTGATTGTAAACATGTAACTTTATCAGTAAGTGTTTTATCATTAACCAGAGAATTCATTTTCTACTTCAAGTGTCTATTTTCCTTCTTAATATCATTCGCTTTATCTAACAGATCTCCATAAGCATCTTCCCAATCAAAAATAGTATAATATTCGAAAGGGGATGATACCTGATCAGACTCTTCTTCTTCTTCTCTTCCATTCCTGGCCATCAAGCAGATGTCCTTTTCTGATTTCTCACTATCTGAGGAAGTGCTCAGCGTGCCTTCTTCCTCATCACTCCATGTACTGACCATGGCCTTTCCCTTTGGCGCTTTCTTCTATGGTCTTCCTTTGATTTAATGTAACTCTGGACAATCAGCCTTCATATGTCCTGTCTTCCTGCAATGATAACAAGTATTATCGTCAGATTTTTCAGCAGGGTTAAATTTATACCTATTTTGCTTCCTGCTGTAGTATTTTCTGTAGACATTTTCCCTTCTGTTCTAAGAAATCTTCTGAACTCTTTTGTAATCATAGCTAGTTCATCCTTTTCAAAATCTGATCACGATTGGCTCCGATCACTGGATGATCCATTGCATCTGGACTATTTTGAACAGCTATGCTTGGCCTTCAGAGTAATAGGCTTCTTGTATTCGAGCTCTTTAGCTTGTAAAAGATTCATCTCGTATGCCATCAAAGAGCCTATCAGATCATTAGGTTTCATCTTTTGTAGATCTTTTGACTCCTCAATCACAGTTGCTTTGGTATGCCACATCGGAGTCAGCGATCGAAGAATCTTCCTCACCACATCATAATCGGTATAGCCTTTTCCCAGATTTCTTAGACCATTTGTTATAATGGTCAGACGAGCATACATTTTGGTCACTGTCTCACCGGGCTTCATCCGAAATGCTTCATACTTTGTCACTAGCATATTAGCCCGTGTCTCTCTCACTTGAGACGTTCCCTCATAAATGACCTCAAGAGTATCCCACATCTCCTTCGCCGTCTTGCAGAATGACACTCTATCAAATTCAGTGGGATGGAGTGCACACTGAATGGCGTTGGTGGCGCTCAAATTCAGAGTAGATTTCCTGATTTCTTCTCTGGTCCACAATTCCTCATTCTCATGTAGCTCATAGGGACCTTTGCTTATGATCTTCCAGATCTCCTAGTCTTTGGCTCTGAGGAAGACCTGCATCCAGTTCTTCCAATATGGGAAGTTGGATCAGTCGAAGAATGGTGGCTTCGTAGTAGACTGTCCCTCTGCTGTTAACCCTCTAGCATCCATGGCCGTTCCTCTTTAGGATGTTAGTCCTGCACAAAGAGTTAGGCTCTGATACCAATTGTTGGGACGCTTAAGATGATCTAGAGGGGGGGTGAATAGATCAGTCACCCTTTAGAAAACTACTGCAGCAGATTCAAATGCGGAATGAAAACTTATGCTGAACAGATAGTGGGCGCAAAGCAAATACCAGCCAGAACAAATGAAGAACCGTCCTAAGCAAACATCTACTGCACAAAGAACAGAAATATAGAACCTATGCGAACAACAAAATAATCACACATGAGACAAAGGTTTTAAGTGGTTCGGTCCTCCAGACCTACATCCACCCCACACTCAACCCGAGTGTGGATTACTGCTGACTCACAGCTTGAACCGCTGGGCACCACAGCTTGCCTACAACCCGCTGAGCCTCACAGCTTGCTGTCCAGTGGAATCCTCCACTGCAACCGCTGGGGATTACAGCTTGACCCATCCAGAGGCAGCACCTTTGCAAACGCTGACTAACAGCTTGAAGAAATGAGTTCGAAAAACAAAACAGAAAACAAAACGAAAAGGAAATGTATCCCTGCAGAGAATATAGCTCAAACAGGTGAGCAAACTCAGATCGGGTTTTGAACCAACGATCTGAGGAACAAATCACTCTCAACTCTTTTCTCTCTCAACTCTCTTTCTTTTGCTCTTCTGCTAGATCGAAGGGCTCTCTGCTCTCTGCTTTTCCTTCAAGGCTTCTGCATTCGATCAGTCTCCTTCAGACAAAGGAGTCTTCCTTATATATCAGTTCAGCAGGAGCAGCAGGAAGCAGATAGGGCGTGTGTCTTCTACATTTCCCGCCCAGAACTTTTGGCCACGTGTCATCTTCCTGTCAGCCCTTCCAGCCTTGGATCGCGTGCCTTTCATTAAGCTCTACAAAGAGTCCCTGTCAGACAGTCGAATAGGATTATCAGTTTAAGTCTAATAGCTTGTACAGGCTTTATGAAGGCAGTGCAGTGTGTAGACTTTGCAATACGAAGACAAAGCATGTACAGACTTCACGTAGTGAATGCAAAGCTAAAGCATGTACAGACTTTGTGAATGCTTGAAGCACAGAATGCAATGGCTAAGGTTATGAGTGTATAGACTCTGAGGATGATGCATGAACAAGCCACCTATCGATGTATAGACTTAGTGTTCAGACATTGTGTGTGTGTGCTGAGACAATGTGTAGACTTTGGTTCAAGCAACCCACAGACTGTACATACTTGAACATAGGTAAAGCCAGCAATGTGTAGACTTGCTTTCACGCAGCATTGAATAGACTTGAACACATGCATTATGCGATGTACTGACTTGGACGCATGCATGCTATGCGATGTAGACTTGCCAACAGCAAGTGTATGGACTTAGTGTGTGCGAGCATGCTAACATGCAATGTGTAGACTTTGAATCAAAAGGATGCACAGGCTATACAGACATTGGCTAATGCTGCAAGTGAGTGATGTATAGACTTCAGCTCATGCAAGCAAAGCCAATGTATAGACTTGGCATTTGTGAAAGCAGAACGATGTACAGACCTTGTGTTGTGAACACAGCCTGTACAGACTTGAATGATGCATGCACAAGACACTGATGTATAGACTTAGTCTATGCAGCACTGTATAGACTTCATGTGTGTGCTACAGAACAATGTCTAGACTTTGAAAGCTTGAACACGAACATGCTGATGTATAGACTTTAAGTGATAGCCCAATGTACAGACTTGCATGAGACGCCCGATGTATAGACTTAACGAATGAGACGCAACATGAGACGCTCAATGTACAGACTTCAACTCTTAACTGAGACGGTGGATGAGACGCTAGACGCTGTACATACTTGAAGACAATGCATGCTGCAATGTGTAGACTTAGCCTATGCATAAGACGCTAATTGAGACGGATGATGTACAGACTTAGCCTATGCATAAGACGATGGACTCTGTACAGACTTGACGATAATGCATAAGATGATGCATGAGACGACGGACGCTGTACATACTTGAGTGCTCTGACTATGCTGATGCAATGTATACACTTGCGTTAAGCAAGGGCTGTACAGACTTGTTGCCTAGCCGATGTACAGACTTGCTCGTCTGTTATACTGAATGCATGCTAGTCTGTTATACTGAATGCACTTAAACAAGGTATGCACATAGCAGATATTGAACTTAAGGAATGGATGTATAGACTTGATATCTGACAGAATGCAATGCATCGACCAAGTGTTTGCATATGCAGTAACTAGCAGTAATGCATTGAAAGACCTAATGATCCAAGCTTGACTAATGAAGACATGTCTGATCATTTATAAATTTGAAGCGGAGACATCACCCACCCATTGCACACATGTTAGCTCCACTGCCTACCCTCCAGGCCTAGTTTCAGTTTATACCTCCATCTTTTGTCTTAGGTTTCCCATGGATTCACTTGATCTTTTGTGTCTGGATTGACATAAGCCTACAGTTTATATCCACAAATACTCAAATACATGCAGCATAACTTTTCATATAGGATACAATTCCTAGGTGTCATAATCGTATCAGGCTAGCAGTTTAACATATAGAAAACATGCCAAACTCTCTTTCAGATCACTTTTCTATGACAGAATAAATGTACAAGTTAATTCTTCTGGGATTGCCAATTTTTAAGTACAACAAGTGTACTGTCACTAATCAATAAAGTTTATCGAATCTTCTGCACTGTATGAAGGAAATACAATAAAAAATGCTTATGGAATATGGATTACCTTTTATCGATGAGCTCAGTTTTGTTCCCCACAAGGACAATGATGACATCGCTACCTCTGTCAGTGCGGACCTCCTCTATCCATTTTGAAGTGTTTAGAAAGGTTTCCCGACCTATATTGCAAAAATATGTAAGTTGTAAAGTTATACAAAAAAATTGAAACAATTATCTCACTATTGCACAAACTTGTACATGATTAAGAATAATCGAATATGATTCCCAATGAGACCAGCGTTTCCATATTTTCTTCTACTATATTTGTTTGCATGGAGTTGACTAGGTTCACTGGAAGCATAGTTTCAGGGATCAAGCAGTTCAGATTTTGGATTTAAGCCTATCAAGATTATGGTCCTTCCAATCACTTATTATAATATAAACCTGTAAAATTGATAAAACCAGCTGATCGTCATCTGATCTGCAGCTCAATGCAGTTGATTCTTATCCTAGTTCAGATCAAAACTGGAGGATAAATTCTTTCCAAATTTAGAAACTTGACTAGAAATGCTATAAATGGGAATCTATTCCTTAATTTTATTGCATACATTTGCTTGTATCCACATAGATCACATGAGGCAAACCATGAATTGGTTGGTGATGAAAATTGATCATACACTTGTTTAACTTTATCAGATCAATATTAAAATTCAGACTATTTTACAAAGAATGACATACAAGCAAATGTCTAACCTAAAACAAGGAGTGGCTTCGAAACAACAAAAAGGGAGGGGGAAACATACTTGAAACATCATATACAATCACAGCAACAGATGAGTCCCTAATGTAACTTGGGATAAGACTCCTAAATCTTTCTTGTCCTGCTGTATACCTGTAGCAAATAAACATTATTAAAATGCCTTAAAGTTTATGGAAGAGAGTTATATTCATAGCATAATCAAAAATAAAGTGCGCACATGCTGGGACAAAGTGGTCCTAGAGTCTAGCCCAGTTAGAGAAAAAAATTGAATAGTAATAGGTGCATACTAATAAGAGGTAAAATGATGACTCAAAACTTCTCGACAGCTGTACATTTATTGTACATTTTTTAGGCAATCGTGGATGCTTGAACAATTGATGCAGAAGATTTGCAATATGATCACCACATATATAACTTTACTTCATTCCAATACCACTGATGAAGATGCTTCTTCATTCAAAAATAAATGAATATAATTTTTTAGACAGGATATGACAGTTAACATCCAATATACTAACTAGAAAAACCAAAAGGGGAACAAAACCTAAAGAATCCCAGCTTTAAAGTGTCAATGTCTTCGTATCAAAGCATGACTTTGACAATCAAGAAGTGTTCTTAAATATAACTCACAAGCATATTAGAAACTAAGAAAATGGTACACTAAGAAAAAACTTTCTGATAAGAAATGTACCTGAAAACTATCAAAACACATTTGGCAAGTGAACTTCCAAAGGTTACCAAAGCTGCAGCCTCACAGTTCTATCTTCAAGGTACATTGTCTTTGACAGAAAGTCAATCCCAATGCTAGCCTGCACACCAAAAAAGAGTGACTCATATGGGGAAAAAGAGGGGCAGATTCGTAGTGTAAGTGCTACATGCCTCATCATGAACTGGTATGCCAGTATTCACAAGAAGGTAGAAGCAGAAACTGATTAATTGAGTTAAATTCTAGAAGCTCCAAATGGAAATATCTTCCAGCTTGCATGGATGAAATTTGAAAAGAATAATTACATATACTGCCAATTTCCATGACATACAAGTATACAACAGTGTCATTACTTCAAAAACATGAAGGTATCCTCTAAACAGCAATTGGATTAGGACTGGAAACGGGATGGAATCAAATGCAGAACAATAGATTTCGATTCTAATTCCAATCTAAAGGCTAGCTCCAGGTCCTTTAACAAATAGCCCAATAAATTAAGTCTAGGGCCTCCACACAAACCCGACTAAAACCTATCTCCAACTCCAACACATGCTAACAAGATTGATGTTGAAGGATGGTCACCAATAGGCAAACTTTGTTTGAAAGTCTAGAATCAACTTTTCAGCATGTCAGCATGCCCAATTAGAAGTTTAAGTTGTACAAGACAAATCAACACTATTTACCAAGCTCTAAGAATATGAACGAAACTTTTTCGAGTTGCCAATAGTGGTAGTTAAGGTGGCATATTGAATAAAGACATACTTACCAAAGACCTCAAAGCAACTGCAAATAGGACATACCAGATAGAAAATCATATGAAGGTACTATGCTAAATCTGAGCAACTAGCCCCACTTGCACAGAATATCAAAAGGGGATTAAGGTAGGTATATTCATATCAAAGTCAAAAGGAAAATAGAAAATACATTTGAGCGGACACAAAAATTAGATAGCAAATTATGCCAATCATTTAGCATCTCCATCAAGAAGGTGACAGCGGTCTCAGATTGCAACTTAAAAGTTAATGTCCAACCACTTAGGAGATAAATTAATGGTCTAGAATTGAGTCCCAATTTTGTCACATCAGGGGAAGGAGGAAGAAACAGTGGAACAACAATCTGCTGGGTATAATTTAAGTTTTCAAATATTAACAAACTGAAAGAATTTCAGCCATTAATATTGATAAGAAACCACATGATCAAATGATTAACAGATTGATCTGTCCTATTAGTGCGGTGTGTAGAAATATTGAAACGGGAAAGAAGAGTGAATAGGGAACTTGTGAACAAGTAACTACAAATAATATGGGACATAAAATAATTTAAAATGAATTTACACGTCAAATAAATAACTTTAGACAATCAGGAGCTCAATCTGGCCTATAATTTTGTTTTCCTTACTTTATGATGGGACGTCTAGAAGATCCTTGTTTTTTTTAAGCAAAGAACTGGCCAATCTGGAGCTAGACCTGATCAAGTGCACTCTTCCTCAAAAAGGAAGAGTGTTCTCACTCCCCCAGGCAGCACCAAGGCCCTTGATTTTATTGCTTTTGCTGAAAAAATTACAATGTCCTTGGGGTATACCCTTGAGGAAAGGAGGAGCCATAGCCCCTTATGAACCCAACAAACAATATAGTAAATGAACTAAAATATAACCAGGAAAAACTGATTATATTTTATTTTGAAAGCAGACTAGGAGGTCCTTTACCTCCCCAAATTTTATTTTGGGCCTACCCATTGTCTTAGCTACATTTTTTTATATAGGAAGAATCGGCATTATTATTCTTAAGAATGTTCATCCATTTGTCCTACTTGTTTCTTCGTTCCGAAAGTCTTTCTTTGGGAAGTATAAGAGCCACATTGAAGCAGTTGTTAGCAATATTAAGAAGTTGAGCCAATGTCTCAAACGTAAGACAAACCCAAAATGAACCTAGTGGTAATCCTCCATACGTGTCACAGTTATATACCAGTACAAATGATTGTCATGTATCAGATGTTTCAGTGGGTTCCAGAACTAGATGAGATCAGAAGCAGAGATGTGATGTTTACCTACCAACAAAGACTTTGCATGAGCTTGAGTTTACAGCGAAGTATAACAATTTCCCCAGTATTCACTATATACCAGTTATATCTTCTGATAAATTCAATGACTTTCCTTCATTCACAAAACTAATTGATCTAATTTACTACTCGTGAGGCATGCAAGCCATCTGCAAAATCCAGATCTGTCTCGACCGTGGGGATTTAAGAACACAGCAGTATCATATCCATTAAAAAGAAGTAAAAGAACGATCTTACGACCAATGGTCCGAACAGGAACCGCCAAAATAAGCACACAAGTAATCCACGATGACCAAACAAATCAAAATATGGCTCCCTGCTTGCAGGAATAGAGGGCATCAGTCCAGAAACGTGACGAC
Source organism: Amorphophallus konjac (assembly GCA_022559845.1). Taxonomy (NCBI): domain Eukaryota; kingdom Viridiplantae; phylum Streptophyta; class Magnoliopsida; order Alismatales; family Araceae; genus Amorphophallus; species Amorphophallus konjac. The sequence goes on along the minus strand of CM040118.1, from coordinate 165,618,416 downwards.
ACCAGAGCAACAAGGATATTCACAAAAGGTAATAAACTTATATCACCGGAGGCAGACGAGGATGTACACCGGAGGCCGTGAGTAGGCGGAGAGGTTGAAGGAGAAGATGACGAAGAGTTCTGCGACGCGCGGGAGGAACCCAGGGAGGTGAGAGGAGAGGTGGAGTGGTGGAGGGGGAGGTGGATCGTCCGCGACCGACGGAGACGGAGGGGAGTTACGATCGCGCGGGAGTCAAATGTCGCGCGCGGAGGCGAAATGATTCGGGGGCATTTTTAGTGGATTAGTCATTATGTATAATCATTTTGAGGCAATTTCAAAATGCCTCTATGTAAAGATTTATGTAAAGAATAGAATCAAAATATTTTAGAGGCAGTATTAAAAATAAAATGTCTCTATTGATGATAATTTAGAGACAATTTTAATAAATGTTTCCGAATAAATTGCCCCTATATCTATAATATTTTGTAGTGTTGGTTAAGTCTAGGTTCATCATATTTGCTTTAGTTTGTGTATCCCAGTCATTGTGTCCTTTGTATGTCCACCCGTAGAGGTACTCAATACTCACCTCCACCACTTATGTCAGATCCCCGAGCCCGTAGTTCCGATGAGCCTTCGGTAGACGAGATGTTCCGATCTCTCATGGATCGACTCGATACACGTATGGATGGGCTTAGTACGCGTCTAGATGGTGTAGGAACGCATCTGGAAGGGAGGATGAATGCCATAGAGGATCGGACCGAAGCATCGGACCAATCTATCCAAGTTCTAGTAGGGAGAATTGCTGTCCTAGAGAGGGCCCCAGTGGAGGCGCAACCCCCGCCGACAAATGGCCAACAAGAGCCGATTCAGTAACCTGCTACTCTAAAGGCTCAAGGGGCAGATGATAGGAGGCAATGAGTGCCCGAGGTGGATGACTATGCATCCGATAATGAACAAGGGGGTTATGGTCATGACCGTCGAGTCCAACAATGGAATCGTGATTACGATGATGACGACCGTGTTCTTAGGAGCGTGCGTGCGGACCCTCCCCTTTTTGACGGGTCCTTGGACCCGAAGGTCTATCTAGATTGGGAGGTCGGCATGGATCGGTACTTCGAGTGGTTTGAGATGATAGACCACCGAAGAGTTCACTACGTAAAGATGAAGTTGTAAGGGCAGGCACAAACCTATTGGACAAATGTGGAGAGCCTGTTGATGTAGCGACATCAACCCCAGATCAGAACTTGGGATGACATGAAAATCAAGTTGAGGCAGAAGTACCTTTCTGCCACATATCGCCAGCGTCTCATAGACAAATGGCAATGTCTGACCCAAGGGAACTGATCCGTGATTGAGTACACCGTCGAGTTTGATGAGTATTATTTGCGGTGTGGAGTTACGGAAGAGATCACCATGACCATCTCGCGCTTTCGAAGAGGTATGCGGCCAAACTATCAATATGAACTTTTTCACCGCAATGTGACCACTTTGGAATAGGCGTATCAGGTTGCTCTCGAATTAGAGCAATTCGAGGCCGAGCTCGAGCCTACACAACGGTTAGGCCCTTTCCCACTTCGTAGTGTCGAGCCCTGCAGCTCTTCAGGCACATATCAGAGGGCCCTCATGACTCAACCTCAGGATCCCGTCCGTCAAGAGCCATTCCCTCCCAGGCCTCGTCCTCCACCTTCGATGGATTTTCCTCCTCGACCCCAGCCTTCGACACCCATTACTCGTCCACCGGCACCCACACCTCTTGCTCGTCCCTTGTTGCCTACACGTCCTGTCCGTCGGGAGGATAAGGGTAAGGGACCTTTGATCGGGGAGCCTAATGGGTCACAGCAGTAGTGTTTTCGCTGCAATGGGTTTGGCCATTTTGCCAACCATTGTCCCACGCGTCAATCTCTAGTCATTGGGGACACGTAGGTCGGGAACACCTCATCTTCCGAGCTTGTGTCGGTCAGCTACGAGGCGAAACAGGAATTAGCTGACGAGTTCTTTGAGAATGAAGATGATGGCCAGGATGCCCAGCATCCAGACGATACCCATTTGGGGGTCGTCAGGTGTATTCTCACCCAGCCACAGGCCAGTGATGATTGGCGTCGGACCACTATCTTTCATACATACTGTAGGCTGGGAGGGAAAGTTTGTAAGGTGATTATCGATAGTGGGAGTTGTATCAATGCAATCTCCACGGACACTTTTTCTCGTCTTGGTCTTACTCCGCTGGACCATCCTTGCCCCTATCGAGTATTATGGGTGGATTCCACCTCCATTCCGATCAGGCTGCGGTGTCTGGTCCCACTACAGTTCCATGCGTACCGTGATGAGATCTGGTGCGATGTTATCCCCATGGAGGTGGGCAGTATTATTCTTGGCAGGCTGTGATTGTTTGATCGGGATGCCACACTCCATGGTCGGTCGAACACCTGTACCTTCGACCATGGTGGCCAACGGATTACCCTCCACCCCACTCAGCCCAAGAGTCCTTCAGTTAGGGGTCCTATTGGTCCTAGTACTCCGGAGTCTTCCGTCCCTGGACCTAGTACCCCATCCCCAGCTCGACCCATGACCATTACATCTAGCACAGGCGAGCCCCCGTCAAGGAGGTTGATGTTGATTAGCTCCCGAGAAATGGAGCGGGAGGTTAGTAAGGGGAATCCTGTGTTTGCCATCACGGTCCGAGAGGTGGAGCAAAAGTCCGAGGGTGAACTCCCACCCGATGTTGTTCCCATTCTGCAGGAATTTGCTGATATCTTTCCCGAAGAGCTTCCCGAGGGACTCCCACCTATGTGGGATATTCAGCATGCTATCGACCTGATTCTGAGATCTTCATTACCCAATCTTCCCCATTATTATATGAGTCCCACTGAGCACGCCTAGCTAAAGCGACAGGTCGATGAGCTTATGTAGAGAGGATCTGTTCGAAACAGCATGAGTCCATGTGCTGTGCCCGCATTACTCGCCCCAAAGAAGGATGGCACTTGGAGGATGTGTATTGATAGTCGTGCCATCAACAAAATCACTGTAAAGTACAGGTTCCCTATTCTCTGCCTGGATGATATGCTTTGTTGTGCATCCCTTGGTTTTGATGATGACAAAGGATATGTTTAATTGCTCCTTCAATATAAATTAATGGACTCATGACAATTTGATGATGACAAAAGATGTGTTTAACTAATTCAATGCAAATCTGATAGTTCCAGTAATTTCAGGTATACTGAAGTACCAATGAAGTCAACAGATCAGAGGAAGTTTTCAAGGGTTGCCTGTCGACCAGTGAAGTGGTGAGTGTCGACCAGCGAATCCATCAACACAAAGCTCTAGTTACTTTTTCCCTGAACAAGCTTCGGTGGTCAACCAAAGGCCTGCCCGTTGTCGACCACGAAGCAATACAAGCATCAGCCTGAACCATCAATCGTCTGGACATTTACCCCTTGTCCACCAGCGAGAAGGTCGTTGTCGACCACGAGCATCAACCAGAATAAACAGTCATCTGGACATTATTCTCTGTCGACCAGCGACAAGCTCATGGTCGACCACAGGCGAAGCAGCGTCCAGAACCGAACTCTAACCGAATTCAGTTTCTGTTGAGAGAAACCTGCAGGTTGTTGCTGCAGGTTGTTGGGCGGTTCAGATGATAAGATTCCGCACTGGATTTAAGGAGAGAATCTTGGAAAGAACCAGTAAAACCTATTCAAATCATTCGGGTAAAACCTCTCCCTGTTTTCTAGCCGATAATCCAATGGAAGTGCGCTCAAGTACGAATCTGCGTGGGAAAAGCCTATGCTCTGAAAAGAACTGGTACAAAAGGTAAAGATGACAGAGAGCGGGGTGATATACACATAGTAGAAGAAAAAGAAAGAATCCACCCACGAAGATACTCTGAAAGAGAAAAGAAGGAGCGGCTCTTCAGAAACCAAAGAGACTGCACAAGACCGAAGGCATCTTCATTGCTACAGAAGGAAGATTGACTCAAGGCAAGCAAGACTCCAGCAGCGTCGCAGCTGAAGGCAATCGTCTGGAAGTTCCACAGGGAGTCTATTCCTGTTACCTGCAGTCCCAGGCTGAACTCTTTTTCTTTGATTCAAAAGCTCTTGTTCAGTCCTCTTGCATCTTTTGTTCTTTTCATTACATCAAGTGTCAAGCTGTGAGGTAGCGGGTACAAGCTGTGTGTCAGCGGGAAGAAGCTGTGTATCAGCGGTGTGTTGGTTGAGATCAGGTGTTCTCATTTAGTGAAGCCTTGCTCAAGTTGAGCGAGGGGTGGACGTAAGTCTCGGGAAGAGACTGAACCACCTAAAAATCCTGTCTTGTGGTTTTGCTTGTGGTGTGTGCTCTTCTTATTACTTGCTGTCGCTGTAGTTATCAGCTTTATCTTTGCAACCCATAGTTTGCTTAAGGTCTAGTCAATCTTTGGTTTATAAATTGAAAAAGGGGCTAGATCTATTCACCCCCCCTCTAGATCTATTCAGTCCGTACGCAACACGTGGTATCAGAGCTAGACTCTCTGAAAATGTGGTCTAACAACCAGGAGAGACCTAGCGGACTGAACTCTAGAAGTCTAATGGCCGAGGGACACTCAGTGACTAGACCACCATACTTTGATGGAAATGATTACTCATATTGGAAAAATCGTATGCAGGTGTTCTTGAGAGCACAAGATCATGAGATGTGGAGAGTAGTGAGCCGCGAACCCTATGATCTGCCCGAAGACGAGGATACCTGGACCAGAGAACAGGTCAGAAAATCAACCACCAACTGGGGAGCTATGAACGTAATGCAATGCGCACTTCATCCCACGGAGTTCTCAAGAGTCTCACAATGTGCAACAGCCAAGGAGATGTGGGATCGACTCGAAGTCATCTATGAAGGTACGTCAGAGGTAAGGGAGTCAAAAGCAAATATGTTAGTCTCAGAATATGAAATGTTTAGAATGAAAACTGATGAAAACATTTCTGATATGTATGCTAGACTAGTACAACTAACAAATAGCTTAAAGAGTCTAGGGAAAACTTACAAGGAGCAAGAGCTAGTGAGAAAAATTTTAAGGTCCCTCACTCCTATGTGGCATACCAAGGCCACAGTCATTGAGGACTCAAAGAACCTCACTACTATGACTGTGGATGAACTAGTAGGTTCCCTAATGGCCTATGAGGTCAATCTAAAAAGAAAAGAAGACGAGGGCAAGAAAAAGAAACAGCTAGCTCTGAAAACTAAAATAGGCACCTCTGAATTATCTGACACTGATGACTCATCTAGCACAGGTGAGGAAACTAGTGAGCTTGCCATGCTAACAAGAAAGTTCAGAAGGTTTCTGCGGAAGGAAGGTAAAGGATTTAAAAATCCGAAGGGCATGGTAAGGAAATCATCCCAGTTTAAGACTGACAAAAATAAAGCTTCATCTAACAAGCTTGTCTGCTACAACTGCAGGAAACCAGGACACATGAAGGCTGAATGTCCAGAGACTCCTAAGAAATCAAGCTTCAAGTGGAAAGGCAAGAAACCAAAGGCAATGATAAGCACATGGAGCGAGGAGGAGGAAAGCAACGAAGAGGAAACAACTTCCGAGGAAGAAGAAGGAAACACATGTCTAATGGCCAAAGGAGACAGCAACGATCTTGAGGTAACCCCCCCTTTTCAAGACTTTTCTAGCTCAGATTGGGAAGAAGCCTATTCAGATTTACTTGATACATATGAAAGAATAAGAAGGGAAAATAAAAGTTTGAAGAAGAAGGTTAATCAGTTCAATAATGACAGCAACTCAATTGCCAACAGAACTGAACTAGAATTGGAGATCACCACCCTGCAAAATAAACTGAATCAACGCGAGATAGATGAAGAAAACGTCAAAGGGCTATTAGAAGAAAATGAAGTACTGAAAAACACAATTGACGAGTTAAAATTAAAGACTCAAGAATATGAACAGGAAACTAAGCTAACTCAAGAAAGAAACAACTCACTCAAGGAAGAAAACAGTCAACTTCTGAAAGAAATAGAAAGAATCCAAAGTGAACTGAAAAACAAACAGGAATCATTGGAAAAAATGACTAAGGGTGAAGAAAACTTGAACGCTGTGTTGGGAATAAAAGTAAATTTTCAGAAAGAGGGGTTAGGGTACAACCCAGCGGCTAAAAAGGAATTCCAAATAAAAACTTTAAATAAAATAGCTGACTCTAAAGGAAAAGGCCCCTTGATAAACTTATATCAAAACAAACAAAAGGATATAGCTGAAAGCTCCTCTAAACAGATTAATGTCACCTTGGAAGAGGGGAATTCTAAAGGGAAAATGTATAATCCACATCAGTTTAAAAACAACAGTCATATCAGACGAGAAGCTCAAATTCATAGAAGTAACCAGACAAACAACGCATTAAATCATGTTAATAAACACAAACCTGTAAGACAAGGTGTCTGGAAACAAGCTGGTCGACAACAGGCCCCTCCTCTGTCGACCAAAGGATCTGCCAGAACAGATGCTGATTTCTGGAGAAGCAATGGTCGACCACAGACATACCAGATGTCGACCATGACCAGACACGCAAACAGAACTCACAAATTGTCCCAACTGAACCAGAATGAAAATTGGAATTCAAGAAAGTGGAGTCAAAAGAGAGAACCAATAAATCAAAAGCAACACAACCTTAACAAGTTAAGAAATGGAAAGATAAACTACTCTAACAAAATGTGGGTTCCCAAAATGTTATTACAGCACTTTCATGATTTCACAAGCTATCTTGGACCCGGGTACCATTGGGGTCCAAAAGTTTCTGTGTAATTTATCATGCAGGAATGTCTGGCAGCCATGCACAACAAGTGGTATTTAGATAGTGGTTGCTCAAGACACATGACGGGAGATAAGACCAAGTTCTCCCAGCTGAGCTCAAAGGATGGAGGATATGTGACGTTTGGGGGAAATAACAAAGGAAAGATCATTGGGATAGGTAAGATAGGTAAGGAACCTTCAAACTGTATTGAAAATGTATTGCTAGTGGATGGACTGGAATACAATTTATTGAGCATTAGTCAACTATGCGACAAAGGCCATAAAGTGATATTCGACTCCAAGATCTGCAAGATTGTTGAACCAAATTCAGATGCAGCCAAGTTTATGGGCAAGAGAGTGAACAACGTCTACATGATAGACTTGGATGATCCAGCCCACTCCAACCTGTGCCTAACCGCTAAGAAGGAGGACCTGGCCTGGTTGTGGCATCGAAGGCTAGGGCATGTGAGCTATAGGGTGCTGCACAAACTTGTGAAAAACAAAATGGTGTTCGGTATGCCTGAACTGTCATTTGCTCAAAATGCCAAGGTATGTGAAGCATGTACCCAAGGAAAGCAAACAAGAAAATCCTTCAAGGGCAGAACTGAAAACTAGTCTTCTAGACCACTAGAACTTGTGCACATGGATCTATTTGGCCCGACAAGAATGGCTAGTCTGAATGGGAAGAGATATGGCTATGTCCTAGTTGATGATTTTTCCAGATTTACCTGGGTGATGTTCTTATCACATAAGAGTGATGCTTTTCATGAATTTCAAGAATTCTACAAAAGAATGAAGCAGGATGGAAAGTCCAAAGTGTGCACCATCATATCGGATCATGGGGGAGAGTTTGAAAATTCATATTTTGATGACTTCTGCAGAAACAAAGGGATAACCCACCGATTCTCCTCACCCAGGACACCGGAGCAAAATGGAGTTGTAGAGAGAAGGAATCGCACTCTTGTCGAGATGGCCAGAACCTTGTTGGTAGAAGCACATCTTCCAAGAAGATTTTGGGCAGAGGCGGTCAACACAGCATGCTACATTGTAAACCGGGCAATGGTAAGACCGTCCAGTACAAAAACTCCTTATGAAATGTTCAAAGGTAAGAAACCATCCCTAGCTCATTTCAGAATCTTTGGTACAAAATGCTTTATTCATAACAATGATAAGAGAGCCTTGGACAAATTTGAACCAAAAAGTGATTCAGGAATATTCTTGGGCTATTCTGACCGATCAAGAGCCTATAGGGTATTTAACATCAAAGATCAGATAGTTGAAGAATCCCCTCATATTTCATTTGATGAAATTAATGATTTTGGCAAAAATGAACAGGTCAGCAAGGAAGAAGAAGATGGGGAATTTCTGGATGGCAAAGAAAAACTGATGGAGAATGAAGAAGAACTGAATCAAGAAAGAAATCAAGGTAATTCTAATGATCAAACCGAAGGAGAGGTCAACTCAGGTAACAATCTTGAAAACTTAAGACTTCTTAGAGATCATCCTTTGGATAACATTATTGGTGGAATTCATGATCCTAGGAAGACTAGATCTCAGCGATCCTAGGAAGACTAGATCTCAGCTCAAGGCCATTAATGAACTAGATCAACTTGCCCTTGTGTCCCAAATAGAGCCCAAATCTGTAGAGGAAGCTTTACAAGATGAATCATGGATAAATGCTATGCATGAAGAACTAAATCAGTTTGAAAGAAATCAGGTGTGGAGACTTGTCCCTAGACCTACATCTCACCCTGTAATTGGAACCAAATGGGTATATAAAAACAAGTTGAATGAAGAAGGGGTTGTAATGAGAAACAAGGCTCGGCTGGTGGCTAAAGGGTACAACCAGGAACTTGGGGTTGACTTTGAAGAATCATATGCTCCAGTTGCTAGATTAGAAGCCATCAGGATATTGTTAGCCTTTGCAGCATCTCATGGAATTAAACTACAACAAATGGATGTAAAAAGTGCATTTCTAAATGGTATTATAAAAGAAGAGGTCTATGTGGAACAACCCCCTAGTTTTGAAAATGATGAACTTACTAATCATGTTTTCAAATTGCATAAAGCTTTGTATGGATTAAAGTAGGCTCCTCGAGCTTGGTACAAAAGGTTGAGCTCCTTCCTCACTAAAAAGGGATACACAAGAGGTAAAATTGATCAAACATTATTTTCCAAGACCCAAGGTAAGGATATACTGATTGTACAAATCTATGTGAATGATATTGTGTTTGGATCTACTGAAACCTCTTTGTGTACTGAATTTGCAAATTTAATGACCAACGAGTTTGAAATGAGCCTAATGGGTGATTTACAATTCTTTCTTGGATTGCAGATCTCACAATGCAGAGAAGGATACTTTATAAACCAATCCAAGTACATAAAAGAGATGTTGAAGAAATTTGGCATGGAAAGCTGCAAGCCAATCGAGTCACCCATGGGGACAAATGCAACTTTGGAAGCAGATGTAAAAGGTAACATGGTAGATGCCAAGAAATACAGAGGTATGATCGGATCCCTGCTATACTTAACTGCATCAAGGCCAGATATTCAGTTTAGTGTATGCATGTGTGCTAGATATCAGTCTAGTCCTAGGGAATCACATTTAGGAGCTGTCAAGCGTATCTTTCGATACCTTGCCGGCACCCAAGAATTGGGTTTGTGGTATCCGACATATTGCAAACTAGATCTAATTTCATATTCGGATGCTGATTATGCTGGTTGCAAAATTGATAGGAAGAGTACTAGTGGTTATTGTCAATTCTTAGGTGGATGTTTAATTTCATGGGCTTCTAAGAAGCAGCACTCTGTGGCACTCTCCACTGCTGAGGCTGAGTATGTCGCAGTAGGGAGTTGTGGTACACAAGTTATGTGGATAAAACATCAACTCCAAGACTACAATGTAGATCTTGGCTGTGCACCTATTTTATGTGACAACACTAGTGCTATTAACTTGTCTAAAAACCCCATTCAACACTCTAGGACAAAACACATTGAGATCCGTCATCATTTTCTGAGAGATGAGGTATCCAAAGGAAATTTCATGCTTCAATTTGTAGAAACTGAAAAACAATTGGCAGATATTTTCACTAAACCCCTTAACAATGACAGGTTTTCAACTCTAAGAAGGGAGTTGGGGATATGTAGAATATCTCCCGAAAATTCTTGAAATGCACATATTCATGTGTTCTCTATATAGCTTTCTGTCATTTATATAATTAGATATGTCAGTTAGATCTCTGGTACTGGTTGTGTTTGGAAGCTCTGGTGTCGACTGTTACTCAAGCAACATTCTACAAATTCTTGGCACTGCTACTGGTTAGCTCTGGTGGTCGACCAACGACAGGGCATTGGTCGACCAAGGCATCAAAACAGAAAACTGATCTGTTCTGTGTCTACGCAGATGTCGACAATAGACAGTCCCATGGTCGACAATGGATCTGTACAGAAGCAAATGTCCACTTTAGACAGGTTCCTGGTTGACACTAGTTCTGGTAAGGAATCTTCTGGACTGTTTAAACTGTTTGGGCTCAGATTCATCTTCACTCATTTATCATCATCCATACTTTCCATTCCATGTGTCTTTCTATCTCATCCTGGCCAACATTGTTTTTTAATTCAGCATGGATTCTCAAATTGAGGGGGAGAAAAAGTGTAAACTCATTCCTTGATAAAACATTGAATAACCTAACCATATCTTCCTATAAAATCACCAATGTAATCAATAAGAGTAGAGGTTGAGTGTAGTAATGAGGATTTGGACTGTACTACTTCAATAAATTCAAACCATAACTATGATTCTGTCACATGACTTTGAAGACTTATGATTTTTAGTAGTAAGTCGGTTTCTCTACCTGTGCTTGTGCTGAACGGTTAATCTAAATCCAAAAATATAGCATGAATGCACGTGGAATACGCCATAACTATGTCTTCATGGTAGAGCAATGGATTGGATTCTGAGAAACTACTGCCTCCCATTTTAAGAAAAAAAATGGATGAAAAATAAGTGAGAGGCAAGTGTGTCATGAAGAATCAATCTATCTCTGCTACTATCAAAAATTATTGAGATTGGGCATACTGAGTAACTGGGGATATTAGCGTCTTATAAACGTATATCCTCACGGATAAAAGGTGTGTCCCAGTTAAAAGTGGAATGGTTAGGCATGCTAAGTAGCCGAGGTTTCTGGCGTGTAAAAAGCGTGTCTCCTCGTGTAGAAATGCATGTGATAAACCTGACCACAGCTTTCAAAATGATTCCAAAAGGAAAAACTTAAAATTATCGAAAAGGCAGAGGAAAATGGTTGACCAAAGGTATGGCATGCAAAGAAAAGTTGAAAACACTGTTCAGCAAGCACAGCTATTAAAATCATCTCATGAAATCTATTATAAGTTTAAGAAGTCATGTGGAGGAAATTAGATATGGGGCGTAAGCTTATTGGTGCAATACTTTCGAATTCAAGTGAACCACTAGGCCCACTCTACTTGTTTACAACGTGGTCTCTGCTAAGGGTGGATAGGTTAAATAAATGCTTCATTAAGGAAAGGGCGTACACTTCAATAAATTCCCCAAATTTAATTCGGCTGATTTAATCTTGTCCCTTCATTTTCATCATTGCGCTGGTTCCACAACCCTAGGATTTATGACCCAGGTCTTATCCACTGATATCCTGCCCCTATAAATTGAACAGACTGGGTCCCTAAGTATTCACCACCTTGCTACTTCACCGTTTTCACCTTTCACGGTACTCTTCCGTTTCCAGTTCCCTTCCGCTCCCTTGTGCATCCCTCTTTCGCATCCTTCCACCATGAGGTCCTCCAAGAGAACAAGGGATGAGGCCCCTGCCGAAGCATCAATGCCGTCCAAGCGTTCCAAGCAGAAGGCCATGCAGGGTCCGCCATCGACCCCTCGGATGTCGACAACGGAGAATACGGCTGATAAGGCGGAAAGTTGGCAGCTTCAGAAGTACCCAACGTCCATCCAGTCTCTGGAGTTCTCAAGCCTCGGAACATCATGCCGCCGAGAAGAGTAGATATTTCCGATCAGCGGCTGATGGAGATGTTCCCAGAGTTGCTGGAAATTTTGGACGCCCAAGGCTGGACAGAGTTTGTCTCCGCACATACTCAGTATTCCCCACAGCTTGTGCAAGAATTCTACCACAACCTGCAAGTAGTGGATGGCCAGGTCTATACAGTAGTTCAAAGGGTCATCGTCAGCCTCGACGTCAAGTAACTCCACAAGGCGCTGAAACTTTCCAGACATGGTGCTGTCTTCAATCCTGAGGACTTTGACTTCAGATCAGCATATGCCGTGGTCACTGGCCAACCAGCCCCTGAGGTCCTTCCCAAATCCATCAATGCCAACACCTTCCCTCCTCTTCATCGATTACTCCATCATCTTCTTACTACCATAATCCAACCGAGAGGAGGCACCAGGGAACATGTAAGTCGCCTTCACTTATTTCTTCTCCATGGCCTCATCACTCGCCAACTCATTCGCCTTCCCAAGCTCATGCTGAACACGTTCCAAACCATTTTGCATTATCCCCTAAACTCTCTTCCATATGCTGCCCACATAACTGCCATTCTGGAAACAGCAAATATACCCATTCCTCACGCTCAGCGTGTTGTCATTCCCAAATGGCACGTATACTCTTTTCATTACGTGACCACCTTTTTGGGCTATAAGAAGGTCGGAGATCAAGTCCAGCGCACCCTACCATCCAAGGGTAAATCCAAAGCACCGTTGCCACCCTCTTCTCCACCACAGACACCAATTCATGTCAGCCCTGCTGTAACCCATCCAACTGTGGTGATTCCCACTCACACTCCCACTCCTACAACCACTGCTACCCATCCTTCACCTTCACTCGTCATAGTGCCATGGCAACCAGGCACTGCAGCCACTCATGTTCCAGTTACTTCTGTTCCATTTACCTCCGCTCCGTCTACTTCTGCTCCACCACCTCCTTTCACCTCCACCACTGAGTCTCAAGGAGTGCTTCTCCAGATAGCATCTCAGCTGTCCTCTCTCACCACTCAATTCCAATCCTTTCAAGAGAGTATGAATGCTGCCACCGGGCGCTTGGAGCTGCGAGTTCAGAGACTAGAACAACAGATGGAGACCAGGTTCATAAAACAACAGGAACACTCAGAACATGCTAGCTCTCGGTTTAACAGACTGGTTGGTACTTTAGCTAAAGTGTCAGCAGAAATGGGCACCCGCATTGAGTTCACCACCCAGCAGAGTAAACAGTATCACCACGATACTATATCAGAGATCCAGAAGCTAAGGCTGTCTTATGCTCACATCGTTGACAAGCTCGATCGGATGGCAGAGCAAGTGAAGCCCGAGAGTTCTTCGTCCTCCTCAGAGTGATAATCTACATACTCCTCTTTTTGTTGTTGACAAAGGGGGAGATAGGGTCTTATGTGTCATTGCGTGTCTAGGTGTGTCTAGAGGTCAAAACTATGTGTCACTATGTGTCTTTCTCCTTTTTGAGTCTTTCATGTAACTAGTGTTATGATGCTTTTGTAAGACACATCAAACGGCACATCAAATGAATTGTCTGGCTAAAATCTGTGTTATGATAGTCTTGAATGAAATATCAAATGAATTTTATAATCTGTTGACTGTCACAATGACTCATGGTTGTCATCATCAAAAAGGGCGAGAATGTTGTGCATCCCTTGATTTTGATGATGACAAAGGATATGTTAATTGCTCCTTCAATATAAATTAATGGACTCATGACAATTTGATGATGACAAAAGATGTGTTTAACTAATTCAATGCAAATCTGATAGTTCCAGTAATTTCAGGTATACTGAAGTACCAATGAAGTCGACAGATCAGAGGAAGTTTTCAAGGGTTGCCTGTCGACCAGTGAAGAGGTGAGTGTCGACCAGCGAATCCATCAACACAAAGCTCTAGTTACTTTTCCCCTGAACAAGCTTCGGTGGTCAACCAAAGGCCTGCCCGTTGTCGACCACGAAGCAATACAAGCATCAGCCTGAACCATCAATCGTCTGGACATTTACCCCTTGTCGACCAGCGAGAAGGTCGTTGTCGACCACGAGCATCAGCCAGAATAAACAGTCGTCTGGACATTATTCTCTGTCGACCAGCGACAAGCTCATGGTCGACCACAGGCGAAGCAGCGTCCAGAACCGAACTCTAACCGAATTCAGTTTCTGTTGAGAAAAACCTGCAGGTTGTTGCTGTAGGTTGTTGGGCAGTTCAGATGATAAAATTCTGCACTGGATTTAAGGAGAGAATCTTGGAAAGAACCAGTAAAACCTATTCAAATCATTCGGGTAAAACCTCTCCCTGTTTTCTAGCCGATAATCCAATGGAAGTGCGCTCAAGTACGAATCTGCGCGGGAAAAGCCTATGCTCTGAAAAGAACTGGTACAAAAGGTAAAGATGACAGAGAGCGGGGTGATATACACATAGTAGAAGAAAAAGAAAGAATCCACCCACGAAGATACTCTGAAAGAGAAAAGAAGGAGCGGCTCTTCAGAAACCAAAGAGACTGCACAAGACCGAAGGCATCTTCATTGCTACAGAAGGAAGATTGACTCAAGGCAAGCAAGACTCCAGCAGCGTCGCAGCTGAAGGCAATCGTCTGGAAGTTCCACAGGGAGTCTATTCCTGTTACCTGCAGTCCCAGGCTGAACTCTTTTTCTTTGATTCAAAAGCTCTTGTTCAGTCCTGTTGCATCTTTTGTTCTTTTCATTACATCAAGTGTCAAGCTGTGAGGCAGCGGGTACAAGCTGTGTGTCAGCGGGAAGAAGCTGTGTATCAGCGGTGTGTTGGTTGAGATCAGGTGTTCTCATTTAGTGAAGCCTTGCTCAAGTTGAGCGAGGGGTGGACGTAAGTCTCGGGAAGAGACTGAACCACCTAAAAATCCTATCTTGTGGTTTTGCTTGTGGTGTGTGCTCTTCTTATTGCTTGCTGTCGCTGTAGTTATCAGCTTTATCTTTGCAACCCATAGTTTGCTTAAGGTCTAGTCAATCTTTGGTTTATAAATTGAAAAAGGGGCTAGATCTATTCACCCCCCCTTTAGATCTATTCAGTCCGTACACAACATGCTTGACATGATGGCAGGTGCCACTATCTTTTCAAAAATTGACCTTAAGAGTGGCTATCATCAGGTAAGGATTAGGCCAGGTGATGAGTGGAAGACCGCATTTAAGACCAAGGATGGTCTATATGAGTGGTTGGTTATGCCCTATGGGCTGACCAATGCCCCCATCACCTTCATGCGGCTCATGACTCAGGTCCTTCGACCATTCATTGGAGTCTTTATGGTAGTGTATTTTAATGATATTCTCATCTATAGTGGCACTACGGGGGACCACTTGGATCATTTACGGCAGGTCTACCTACTCTTAAGGCGAGAGCAGTTGTTTGCAAACCCACAGAAGTGTGCCTTTATGACTCCTCAGCTTACCTTCTTGGGTTTCATTGTGTCTAGTACTGGGGTCTCCACTGATCCGGAGAAGGTCCGGGCCATTGTTGAGTGGCCGGAACCCCGCATGATCCTTGATGTCCGCAACTTCCATGGCCTCGCGACCTTCTATCGTCACTTCATCCACGGATTTAGTTCCATCACTGCCCCGATCACGGACTGTATCAGGAAGGGCACATTCGTATGGACGAAGGCCGCTGCTGCTGCCTTCAAGGACATCAAGGAGCGCATGACCCAGACACCGGTTCTTTGATTACCAGATTTTTTGAAGGTGTTTGAGGTCTCTTGTGATGCGTCGGGTGTGGAAATTGGAGGAGTGTTGAGTCAGGAGACCCACCCGATTGCATATTTCAATGAGAAGCTGAATGACGCGAAACTGTGATACTCCACTTATGATAAGGAATTCTATGCAGTTGTTCAGGCTCTTAGGCATTGGAGGCACTACTTATTACATCAGGAATTTGTCTTGTACTCCGACCATGAGGCCTTGAAGTTCCTCCATGCCCAAAAGAAGCTTAATGCGCGTCACAGCAGATGGGTTGAGTATCTCCAGCAGTTCACATTTGTGCTTAAACACAAGGCTGGAGTGGAGAACAAGGTGGCTGATGCCTTGAGTCAGCGAGCATGTCTGCTGACTACCATGAGTGCCGAGGTCATAGGGCGAGAGAAGATGAGAGAGGCTTATGTTGATTGTCCTGACTTTGGTCAGATCTTTGCCGCTCTCCATGACGGACCATCGAGAGATCATAGTGATTATGTGCTTCAGGAGGGTTACCTCTTTCGAGGAGGTAGGCTTTGTGTTCCCCGAACTTTGGTTCGCGACTTCTTAGTCTAGGAACTTCATGACCGAGGTCTAGCCGGCCACTTTGGTCGGAACAAGACTATCGAGGCTGTCGAGCATAGGTTCTATTGGCCAAGCTTGAAGAGAGATGTTGCTCATATTGTGGCCCAGTGTCATACATGTGTTACGGCCAAAATGAAGAAGCAAAGCTCAGGCCTCTATACACCTCTTCCCGTGCCTGATGCCCCGTGGCATGATGTTAGCATGGATTTTATTTTGGGATTGTCACGCACCTCTCGGAAGCATGATTCAGTTTATGTGGTAGTAGATCGGTTCTCGAAGATGGCCCTTTTCATTCCCTACTTTAAGACTTCAGATGTTTCGAGGGTAACCCACCTTTTCCTTACTCATGTGGTGTATAAGTTTGGGTTGTCTCGTACCATAGTATCTGACAGTGATGTTAGGTTCACCAGTTACTTTTGGAAGACATTGTGGCATATGTTAGGTACTCACCTCAAGTTTTCCACTGCATAACATCCCTAGACAGATGGTCAGACCGAGGTGGTCAATAGGAGTCTGGGTGATCTTTTGAGGTGTCTTGTTAGGGACCGTGTAGTGGATTGGGATCTCACGTTACCACTGGCAGAGTTTGCATATAATGATTCGGTCAACAGGTCTACTGGTATGAGTCCATTTGAGATTGTCACAGGTCGTAGGCCTAGTAAGCCAGTGGTTCTTGTTGCCATGCCCATTCATGCCCGAGTGTCAGAGTCTATTGAGTCATTTGCTAGGCATGTTAGAAGTCTGCATGACGACATCTGTCGTCCCATTGAGTCCAGCAATGGTACAAAGAGTTAGCCGATGCCCACAGACATCACCGTGAGTTCCAAGAGGGTGATTATGTCATGATCAGGGTTAGACCTGAACGGTTTCCCTCTAGAACCGTCAAGAAATTGCAAGCTCGCTGAGCTGGTCCATTTCGAGTGTTGAAACGCGTCGGATCCAACGCGTATGTTATGGACTTGCCCGAGGAATATGGGATAAGCTCGACTTTCAATGTGTCAGATCTAGTTACTTATAAGGACCCAGCGGTGATCCCAAGTGAGCCTTTTGAGCCGTCTCCCCCTCTAAAGAATGACCCCACACCTGAGTGCCCACCACCAGTCTCATTTCCACGACAGCGTGAGTATATAGATCATATATTGGATGAGCAGGTGACCATTACCAGGAGTGGATCCTACCCGCGCTACCTAGTAAGATAGAGAGGCCGACCCGCTACCGAGGATACGTGGATCACCAAGGTAGAGTTGCATAGGATAGATCCGGATCTGCTAGAGTGCTACTAGAGCGATCCAGACCCTTACTCGACAGGGTCGAGTTTCTCCCACACGGGGAGAATTGGTGCGGACACTAGAGCGAGCGAGAAGCATGAATCGACGATCCGGCGATACCATACGTGCAGCACCACTCGAGCTACATCTGCTTCCCTTTGGCTCAGAGATAGTCTAGAGTCTCCGTTCTGAGTCCCATCATTTTTAGTATTTATTGGGTTTTTATTTGGAATGTAATGTGTGCTTATTTGGTTTATTTGGGTTTAATAGAGTGTGATTAGGAGAAATAAATGGGTTTTCTTATAAAAAGGGCCACCTATGTCACACCCCGAGCCTTTATTACAGCGGAAGACTCGCTCGAGGAACGTGAATAGCCGACATGGTAAGCCTCTTGCAAGTAAGAATGATCAGAGCGCAACACAACCACACATAAGAATGCAATCGCACAATATTTACTCAACTTCAACTTTCATTAATAATCAAATCCAATATTCGAATACAACCACTAATTCAATTTCCATCATGCTAGACTCAAGAAATAAGAAATTACATTAACTCGATCTAAACAATGTAAACTCCTCGCTCAGTCTTTATTCACTCTCGGATCCGCTAGTTGAACATTCTGAATCCCAACCCAACTCACTTCCATTTCTTGAAAAAGAATGGAATAGGTAATGAGCACACTTATCCAGTAGGTATCTTCGCATCAACATGAATGCATCTTAAAGTAATTAACACTTTTACTCTAGTGGAATAAGCTAAAATCATGCGAATGCGATCAATCATGTGATTAAACCAAAGTATGTAAGATAGAATGAGAGCAAGTATGAACTAGCAAGAATGTTATAAGAACATGATATGGCCTTTCATGAACAAGAATGTAACGAGAATGTACTAGCAAGCCACATAATCATCACTCTAGTATCTTTTACTTATGAGCAAGTACTTCGTGAATTTCTGTGGAATATCAAGAAAGTCATGTATAAGTATCAATCATGTTGTATCGTGTTGTGGATTTTCACTTATTTATAAAGAAAGTACTCCCAGCGCAATGCGATGCTAGTAACATCATATCCCATGGTTTATAATAGTATGTTTCTGACAATCTGCCGAGGGGACTAGCATAGAGCCCTTGAACACAATCAGTGCTCGATCGCATCTTCAAGTATAAATCAAGCTTTTTCCACGCATGTAACAATAAAGTATGGCCAAGAATGTACAATTCCAACAAGCTCTTAATAATAATAATTCAATGAATGAATACTTTAATAAGAATCATGAGAAATCAAGAATGACTTATACTATGTTATGCTTATGGAATAAATCGGCAGCATAACAGTACAATCTTTATTTTCCATTCATTATATTAGGTTTCTTGATCAATATGATAAGTTCTATATCATCAATAGTCCATTTAGAAACCTTGGAATATCCACCCTTAGGTCAAACCTTGGGTTAACGTATTTAAGCCTTGTGACGGTCTTGTACTGGGCCGTTACATAACGTGACGCTCAAGTATTGGGCCGTTACATTAGTCTGAATCCAGAACCAAGAAATCGGACTCAGGTGAATGTGACGGTCGTATATTGGGCCGTTACATGAGCCTGACGGTCCAATATAGATCTGTTACACTACTGATAACCAGAAACATCGATAGTGTAATCTAATCAATTGGGTTTTAATGGTACAACCAACTCGGCGTCCTAGTTGGAATCCCAGACTCGCGGAGAATTACAGAGGCCTTGCAACAAGATTTCCTAGTCCATTGGAAGGAATATCCAATATAGATGTCGCCATGTCCAAGAATAATGTTCCTATAGTGCAAAGTGTGAACTAATGGACATATACCTGAATATATGCCATGTACTTAGAGAAATGACCCTATTGATAGAGAGGATGTGTAACAATAGGAAATCACGATAAAATTCCGTCAATACATCTATGGAAAATCATGATTTAGATACAAAACTATAGAATTTTGACACATGAAATTAGCATAACTTAAGATACATTAATCATGCAATTTCTATTATGAATCAGTAAATAAACTTAAAGTCATGATAACAGGTCCAAACTTAGCTATCTAAGCTTATTTATAAGTAAACTTAACTGGTTACCATTCTACCTCGGGCTGACAGAACACAGGGGTCTGACGGTCTAACAAGAGCGCGTCACAATACCTGTGACGATTTATCGAGGGGCCGTTACAGCAGTGTAACACTCCTGTTATGGTGCGTCAGAGACAACAGAAGAATTAAAATGCAACAGAGGGTGTGACGGCTTATCGTAAGGCCGTTACAATTTGTGACGGTCTAAGTATGATGCGTTAGAGTCCCTAGTAACAGTATAAAGAATTTAAACGACTATGATTTAAAACCATATCATGTTTGAAAATATTTAACTACCCCAATCATGACAAAATAAAGTAAAGGTCATCTAGATGCATAGGTTGCAGTGAATTGACAAGATAATATCTTTGATTAGGGCTAAGGATATGTATGTATGCATGAACCCACTAAAACATGAAATCCATGATCTATAGTGCATGAAATCAAGCACAATCAGAGGGCTTTTATCCTTAACAAGATATTTTTGTCAATCATGAGATAACCTACCTCTTAGCTAGGCTTTAAGCTTCTAATTTGAGTCTGAAAATCGAGCCCTAGCTCTCCTTTTCCAACGATTTTCCAGCAACTTCCTGCTGCTCTATCTCTCCAACCTCTTGTCCTAAAGATGTGAAATTTTGAGGGTAAGAATATGAAACTAAGGTGATCAAAAAGTTCTAAAGGATTGAATTCTATTTACCTCGTTTAGATGTCCTAATCTCCTGATCTTCAGAGGACTTTCGTTCAGATTCCTGGGTAATTATGGTCGAACCAGCAACTTTGGAAGCTTCAATCTCCTTGGTTGCTTGATCTCCTAACATAAAATTTGGAGAACTATTAGTCTAAAGTATACTAAACAAAATCTTCTAAAGAACTTACCCGATATTCTATCTCCTTACCTTGATTCTTTACAAGCCAAAAGTAAGGGTCGCTCAGTTCAGAACTAGGTCCTATTTATAGGGTTTTGAAGATTAGATCGCTTCTAGAGTCCTTAATTGCCAGAACCTAATCCCTAAGAGTCCTTAGTAATGTTATAAACTCTCCCAAGTCGATCTCTTGCAGATAGGATCCCAAAGTTCTAATCTTTTTGCTCGTTCTTTCATTCACGAAACTGTCAGGGTGTAACGCATCAGTCTAGGTGCGTTACATGCATGTGGCGGTCGTACGATAGACCGTTACATCCCACATGTGCAGAATTTCAAATTAATAAAACTCTTTTATTCGTTTATTTAATATAATTATCTATAAAATAGTATTTATCCTTAAAATAAATAACCTTCTAGAATATGGGCTAAACTTAATGGGCTTGGTCCTTAAACCTTTTTGGTATAAAATGAATAGGCTAGGCTAATTATTTAACACCATTGGGCCTTATAACCCATTTATAAATTCAATAATCCATTTATTAATCTATTTAACCCTTATAAGTTCCTAATAAATTCTAAGAAATTCCATTTATAATCAAAAATTATTCATATAAGATCTGGGGCACTACACCCTCCCCCACTTAAAAGAATTTGGTCCCCAAATTCAATACATGGATTGTGGAGGGTGTACTTACAACTGAACAATTCTGGGAATCTTTTTCGCATAGCTTCTTCGGTTTCCCATGTTGCTTCATACGGCCATATTTTCTTCCATTGTATCTTGACCATAGGAATAACTTTATTCATTAGTTGACGCACTTCTCGTTCCAAAATCTTTATTGGTGTTTGCTCGTACGTCATATCCTTCTAAATCTCCAAATTATCATAAGTGATAGCATGGTCAGGGTCATATACATACTTTTTCAGCATAGAGACGTGAAATACGTCATGAACTCCTGCTAATTATGTAGGTAAAGCCAGTCTATAAGCCACTTCACCGACCCTTTTGAGAATTTCAAACGGACCAATGAACCTTGGAGTTAGTTTACCCTTAATGCCAAATCTTCGAATACCACGACCTGGAGAAATCTTGAGATACACATGGTCTCCTACTTGAAATTCCAAGTCGCGTCTTCGATTATCAGCATAAGATTTTTGCCTGTCTTGTGCCATTTGCAGTCTTTCTTGAATAAACTTGATCTTCTCTGTAGAATCTCTGATAATATCGGGGCCTAGGAATTATCTTTCCCCTATTTCACTCTAACATATTCGTGATCGACAACTTTTTCTTTCACATATAGAGCTTCAAAAGGTGCCATTTGTATGCTGGCTTGGTAACTGTTGTTATATGCGAATTCTACTAGAGGCAAGTGATCATACCAACTACCTCCAAAATCAATAGCACAAGCCCTGAGCATGTCTTCTACCACCTGATTCGTTCTTTCTGTCTGACCATCAGTTTGTGGATGAAAGGCTGTGCTGAAATTCAATCTAGTCCCTAGTGACTGTTGTAGACCCTTCCAAAACTGTGATGTGAATCGAGGATCTCTATCAGATATAATAGTGACGGGGACACCATATAATTTGACAATTTCCTTTATGTATAATGCTGCCAGGATATCCACCGACCATCGACTTTTGATTGGTATGAAATGTGCAGATTTAGTCAATCGGTCTATGATTACCCATATACCATCGTGTCCACCTCTTGTTTTAGGTAACCCCATAATGAAATCCATCCATATACTCTCCCATTTCCATTAGGGAATATTTAAGAGATGCAGTTTACCTGCAGGTCTAAAATGCTCGGCCTTTACTTGTTGACAAGTGAGACAGCGAGACATAAAATCAGCTATTTCTCTCTTCATGTTGGGCCACCAGAAATTTCTTTTAAGATCTTGATACATTTTTGTACCACCTGGATGAATGGTGTACTTGGAATTATGTGCTTCTTCTAGGAACAATTTCTTCGTATCTTCATGATCCGGTACACACACTCGGCCCTTGAATAGCAATCTTCCATCCTCCGTAATAGAGAAATACGGCCGTTGTTCAATATTAGCTTTAATTTCTAGTAACACAAGATCATCATTTTGCAACTTGACTAGATCCTCTAATAAGGTAGGTTGAGCTCGGATATTAGCCATGAAGTAATCTTTTTCCTTCCTGTCAATATCTAAGTTCAATTGAGTAAATTGAGGAATAAGATTAGTCATACTAATCATGAGACTTGATAGAATACCCATTGATTTTCTTCTGAGTGCATCCGCAACAACATTAGCCTTGCTAGGATGATATTGAATAGCAAAATCAAAATCCTTGAGATATTCCAACCATCTTCTTTGCCTCATATTTTGCTCTTTTTGAGAAAATAAGTACTTCAAGCTTTTGTGATCCGAGTAGACCGTGAACTTTTCTCCATAAAGATAATGACGCCAAATTTTCAAGGCGAAAATGACAGTTGCTAATTCCAAATTATGCATAGGATAATTTTCCTTGTGACGCTTCAATTGTCTAGAAGAATAACAGATTACTTTTCCATTTTGCATGAGAACGCATCCTAAGCCAATACCTGATGCATCCGTATATACTTCGAATCCACCACCTTCCATCGGTAGTGATAGAATAGGAGCTGTGGTAAGATGATTCTTAAGAGTTTGGAAACTCTTCTCACATTCCTTGGACCAGACAAAAAGATTTTCTTTTCTCGTGAGTCTAGTTAAAGGAACTGCCATCTTTGAGAAGTTCTTAATGAATCTTCTATAATAACCAGCTAGACCCAGAAAACTTCGTACTTCTGATACGGTCGTTGGCCGGATCCAATTCTTGACAGCTTCTACTTTAGAAGGATCCATCGCAATACCTTTTTTTGAAATAATGTGGCCTAGGAATGAAACTTCTTTGAGCCAGAATTTGTATTTATTTAGCTTGGCATAGAGTTTATGTTCTTTAAGTGTTTGCAAAGCTATTTTCAAATGTTCTTCATGTTCCTCCTTTGTATTGGAATATATCAAGATATCATCAATGAAGACGGCGATAAACTGGTCCAGATATGGCTGGAAGACACTGTTCATAAGTTGCATGAATGCTGTTGGGGCATTAGTTAACCCGAATGGCATTACCACGAATTCATAGTGGCCATAACGACTTCGAAAAGCCGATTTATAAATGTCTTCTTCTTTAATTCTAAGCTGATGATAACCTGATCTGAGTTCAATCTTAGAGAAATATTCTGCTCCTGAAAGCTGATCGAAGAGCTCATCAATACGCGGCAACGGAAACTTATTTTTAATTGTGAGTTGATTCAGTCACCGGTAATCGATGCATAGCCTGAGAGAACCATCCTTTTTCTTGACAAATAGAACCGCCATGCCCCAAGGGGATGTGCTAGGTCTGATAAAGCCCTTATCCAGTAGTTCCTGCAACTACTTCTTTAGTTCTTTGAGTTCTGTGGGGGACATCTTGTAAGGGGCTATAGAAACAGGTGCTGCTCCTGGAATGAGTTCAATAGTGAAGTTCACTTCCCTCTCGGGTGGTAAACTAGGTAACTCAGATGGAAACACATCGGGGAACTCATTTACAATAGGAATGTCTGCTAAGATAATCTCCTTGGATTCGGTAACAATGACAGAAGCAAGAAAAGCTTCACATCTTTGCGAGATAAGTTTGCAAGTGTGAAGAGAAGATATAATAGTAGGATGCTTCTGGTACTTGATGCCAAGAAAAGAGAATCTTGGAAGACCGAGCTTTCGAAATGATATAATCCTATTTCGGTAATTGATATAAGCATTATGATCTACAAGCCAATCTACGCCTAAAATGGCATCATAACCTTTCATGTCAAGGCATACTAAGTTTGCGGGGAGATTATGACCTTCTACTATCACTTCGCTATCAGGATAATAGTCGTTAAGCTTTGTTCCAAAACCTAAGGGTGTGGAAATAGCGAGATCTGAAGGTAAGGGGACTGATGCAATTGATAACGTTTTTGCAAAAGTAGTGAAGATAAAAGAATGGGAGGCACCAGTGTCAAATAGCACAAATGCAGGATGAGAAGAAATTTAAAGAGTACCTTCCATAAGCTCACCATCACTGGGTGCTTCCGCTTCTTCTAGAATGGCATTGAGGCGAGCCTGCCTCCTACGTCCTCCACCAGACGATTGGTCTTTTATAAGGGGACAATCTGGCATGCGATGCTCCCTGCTTTTACAACGTAAACAAGCGCCGAGGCGCTTCCAACACTCCTCAGCCGAATGGCCAAATTTTACACAAAATGTGCAAGCCGTGGTGACCTGCTCCTCCTCCTCCTTGACTTTCTTTTGCTTATGGGAACTTCCACCATTCCCATTCCTGGATCTTTTCTTACTATCACGGCTCTTGTAGGGCTCCGTGATGTTGAACTTTTCTTTCTTATAACGACGATCTGAGCGTCGGCTGGATTCTTCTCCTTTCCCTTTTAATTTTTCAACCTTTTCTAAGGTCCTTTCACACAAATATGCTCATTGAACCATTTCCGCATAAGAACGGATGTTTTGGGTTCCGAGCTGCTGAATGAAACCGGGT
Source organism: Amorphophallus konjac (assembly GCA_022559845.1). Taxonomy (NCBI): domain Eukaryota; kingdom Viridiplantae; phylum Streptophyta; class Magnoliopsida; order Alismatales; family Araceae; genus Amorphophallus; species Amorphophallus konjac. Next base: position 165,593,560 of record CM040118.1, on the reverse strand, counting down.
CGTAACCCGTCCATGAACCGATTTGCCTTCAATAAATCGGTGCTGATAAGATGCGGTGCGTAAGGTGCAAGCCTTGAGAATTGCAGTTCATATTCGACAATCATCATCATTCCTTGCCGAAGAGCGGCGAACTCCACAGCCTTTCTCTCTTTTACGTGCTCAGAAAAGTACTTGGCACGGAATAGGGTAAGAAAACCATCCCATGTATGAGGTGCATCGGCCGGAGGTGCTGGAATCGACTTCCACCATATACGGGCATCTTTGTTGAGTTGAAAGGTTGCGAGACGCACCTTCTCCTGATCGGTGCATTGGATAACATCAAAGATACGATTCATTTCATCTATCCAGTTCTCCGCTTCGTCCAGATTAGAAGAACCATAGAAACGCGGAGGGTTTAAGCTCCGAAAGTTGCGATGTAAATCACCAGCCCTTGCTTCTACGCCAGCTTGCGCCATGGTTTGTAACACCTGAGTGAGGCCAGCAACTGTTTGTTGTATGCCATCCCAATTCACGCAATGAGCCATGGTAATGATTGGGTACCTGAGAGAAAAATAACAACTTGTTATTTCTCATGGAATTGGAAGAAAAATCAATCTTAAAGCTAATTAACTATCTTATCTCGGGCTCTAACTAATTCTCACATGGAATGGAAATTGCTTCCTTAGTTGATAGGTAGGGGTCCTTAACCTTGGACTTATCCTACGACATGACTCTTCTCCCTAAGTCCTAAGACTTAGGCTCTGATACCAACTTAATTGTCACGCCTCAAGCCTTTATTACAGCGGAAGACTCGCTCGAGGAACGTGAACAGCCGGCATGGTAAGTCTCTTGCAAGCAAGAACGATCAGAGCGCAAGGCAATCACACATAAGAATGCAATCGCATAATATTTACTAAACTTCAACTTTCATTAATAATCAAATCTAATATTCGAATACAACCACTAATTCAACTTCCATCATGCTAGACTCAAGAAATAAGAAATTACATAGACTTGATCTAAATAATGTAAACTTCCTAAGTCATCGCTCATTCTTTATTCACTCTCGGATCAACTACTTGAACATTCCGAATCCGAACCCGACTCACTTCCATTTCCTAAAAAAGAATGGAAATAGGTAATGAGCACACTTGCCCAGTAGGTATCTTCGCATCAACATGAAGGCATCTTAAAGTAATTAACATTTTTACTCTAGAGGAATAAGCTAAAATCATGTGAATGCGATCAATCATGCGATTAAACCAAAGTATGTAAGATAGAATGAGAGTAAGCATGAACTAGAAAGAATGTTATAAGAACATGATATGGCCTTTCATGAACAAGAATGTAACGAGAATGTAATAGCAAGCCACATAATCATCACTCCAGTATCTTTTGTTTATGAGCAAGTACTTCGTGAATTTCTGTAGAATATCAAGAAAGTCATGTATAAGTATCAATCATGTTGTATCGTGTTGTGGATTTTCACTTATTTATAAAGAAAGTACTCCCAGCGCAATGCGATGCCAGTAACATCATATCCCATGGTTTATAATAGTATGTTTCCGACAATCAGCCGAGGGGACTAGCATAGAGCCCTTGAACACAATCAGTGCTCGATCGCATCTTCAAGTATAAATCAAGCTTTTTCCACGCATGTAACAATAATGTATGGCCAAGAATGTACAATTCCAACAAGCTCTTAATAACAATAATTCAATGAATGAATACTTTAATAAGAATCATGAGAAATCAAGAATGACTTATACTATGTTATGCTTATGGAATAAATCGGCAGCATAACAGTACAATCTTTATTTTCCATTCATTATATTAGGTTTCTTGATCAATATGATAAGTTCTATATCATCAATAGTCCATTTAGAAACCTTGGAATATCCACCCTTAGGTCAAACCTTGGGTTAACATATTTAAGCCTTGTGACGGTCTTGTACTGGGCCGTTACATAACGTGACGCTCAAGTATTGGGCCGTTACATTAGTCTGAATCCAGAACCAAGAAATCAGACTCAGTTGAATGTGACGGTCGTATATTGGGCCGTTACATGTGCTTGACGGTCCAATATAAATCCGTTACACTACTGATAACCAGAAACATCGATAGTGTAATCTAATCAATTGAGTTTTAATGGTACAACCAACTCGGCGTCCTAGTGGGAATCCCATGCTCGCGGAGAATTACGGAGGTCTTGCAACAAGATTTTCTAGTCCATTGGAAGGAATATCCAATAGAGAGGCCCTCTTGTCCAAGAATAATGTTCCTATAGTGCAAAGTGTGAACTAATGGACATATACTTGAATATATGCCATGTACTTAGAGAAATGACTCTATTGATAGAGAGGATGTGTAACAATAGGAAATCACGATAAAATTCCGTCAATACATCTTTGGAAAATCATGATTTAGATACAAAACTATAGAATTTTGGCACATGAAATTAGCATAACTTAAAATACCTTAAGATACCTTAATCATGCAATTTCTATTATGAATCAGTAAATAAACTTAAGTCATGATAACAGGTCCAAACTTAGCTATCTAAGCTTATTTATAAGTAAACTTAACTGGTTACCATTCTGCCTCGGGCTGACAGAACACAGGGGTCCGATGGTCTAACAAGAGCACGTCACAGTACCTGTGACGGTTTATCGAGGGGCTGTTATAGTAGTGTAACGCTCCTGTTATGGTGCGTCAGAGACAACAGAGGAATTAAATTGCAACAGAGGGTGTGACGGTATATCGTAACGCCGTTACAGTTTATGACGGTCTAAGTATGATGCGTTAGAGTCCCTGGTAACAGTATAAAGAATTTAAACAACTATGATTTAAAACCATGTCATGTTTGAAAAGATTTAACTACCCCAATCATGACAAAACGAAGTAAAGGTCATCTAGATGCATAGGTTGCAGTGAATTGACAAGATAATATCTTTGATCTTTGATTATGGCTAAGGATATGTATGTATGCATGAACCCACTAAAACATGAAATCCATGATCTATAGTGCATGAAATCAAGCACAATCAGAGGGCTTTTATCCTTAACAAGATGTTTTTGCCAATCATGAGATAACCTACCTCTTAGCTAGGCTTTAAGATTCTAATTTGAGTCTGAAAATTGAGCCCTAGCTCTCCTTTTCCAGCGATTTTCCAGTAACTTCCTACTGCTCTATCTCTCCAACCTCTTGTCCTAAAGATGTGAAATTTTGAGGGTAAGAATATGAAAATAAGGTGATCAAAAAGTTCTAAAGGATTGAATTCTAATTACCTCGTTTAGGTGTCCTAATCTCCTGATCTTCAGAGGACTTTCGTTCAAATTCCTGGGTAATTATGGTCGAACCAGTAACTTTGGAAGCTTCAATCTCCTTGGTTGCTTGATCTCCTAACATGAAATTTAGAGAACTATTAGTCTAAAGTATACTAAACAAAATCTTCTGAAGAACTTACCCGAAATTCTATTTCCTTACCTTGATTATTTACGAGCCAAAAGTAAGGGTCACTCAGTTCAGAACTAGGTCCTATTTATAGGGTTTTGAAGATTAGATCGATTCTAGAGTCCTTAATTGCCAGAACCTAATCCCTAAGAGTCCTTAGTAATGTTATAAACTCTCCCAAGTCGATCTCTTGCAGATATGATCCCAAATTTCTAATCTTTTTGCTCGTTCTTTCATTCACGAAACTGTCAGGGTGTAACGCATCAGTCTAGGTGCGTTACATGCATGTGGCGGTCGTACGATAGACCGTTACATCCCACGTGTGCAGAATTTCAAATTAACAAAACTCTTTTATTCATTTATCTAATATAATTATCTATAAAATAGTATTTATCCTTAAAATAAATAACCTTCTAGAATATGGGCTAAATTTAATGGGCTTGGTCCTTAAACCTTTTGGGTCTAAATTGAATAGGCTAGGCTAATTATTTAACACCATTGGGCCTTATAACCCATTTGTAAATTCAATAATCCATTTATTAATCTATTTAGCCCTTATAAGTTCCTAATAAATTACAGGAACTTCCATTTATAATCAAAAATTATTTATATAAATTCTTGTGCACTACAACCTAGGTCCCGCGGGCCCCCTCACCCTCCTCCCCATTGGGCCACCTAACTTCTAGGGACCCATAGGGGCTGGCCCATTGTCCACCTTGGATATTGGACCATTGGACCAAACAGGAAAAATGCTATTTTTCTTCTTTAAGGGGGGCGCCCCCTCTTTTGGCTTTATTAGGCCAATTTTTTTATTTTGTTTGACCACATGGGGAAAAATAGTTTTTGGTATCCCCAAGGTACCCCTCACCCACCCTAGATCGAAGGGTAATCCTAGTCATTTACCTAGAGTGTCCATTTCATATAAAAGCTATTATTTTTCCATTTTCAACACAATTAATGAAAGAATTCAAGCATTTTTGTCCAAGGAGCCAAGGGCCGCCCCCTCTCGCTTTCCTCTCTCCCCATGCAGCTGTGAAGGCTACCTTCTGATGTGTGACTCCTCCCCTTATCAGGGTGTGAAGATATCCGCCGCCGCCGCGACCGCCATCGAGCCGCCGTTGAACCGCCATCGCCGTCGCCGGAATTCTGTCCAACTCAGGACAATAAGCCAACTCCGGAATTTTGCTCTCAGCTCCCAGATCTGTTGGATCTAAAAATTTCAGGGTGAGTTCCCAATGTTGATCCCACGTCCCACCTAAATTTTTAGAATTTCCCCACTTCGTTTTCCTATTATCCCATTTAGATTCCCACAGCCCTCAAGATCTGCCCCTGTGCAGTCTTGTGTTCCAACAACCAAACCTTTCACCCATGAGCCCCCCTTTCCGATTTCAGAATGATCTGAAATTTGAACTGGGAGTTTTTTCCACCGAAGCCATTGTCCATAGATTTTTTTGTGATTTTAGGAATTTTATTTCCCATCCAACAAAATACTATCTTTTCCCAAATCTATGCTGCCCCCTGTAGTCCAGATCTGACCCATCTATGTTAGAAAATCTATTTCCCATATCAAACCTCCACCAAAATTTATAAAAAAATTATCGACGTCTTTCTTACTTCTTTCTCAAGCTTCCATAAAAAGCCCATCCCCCAGATCCAAGGTTTCAACTACGGTCAACGCACTTTCTCAGGCAGATCTCAGTCTGCCCTGCCAGATCTGAGACTGAGAACAGTCCCCTTTGAAATTCCACCATGGAAAGTACGACCCCAACAAAATTCCTGTAACTCCATAGGTTTGAATTACTTCGATTTAGCTTCGCATCGGCACCAGTCTCGCGTCGTTCTGACGTCGGGGCTGATCACAGCAATTTTTGTCGCCGGGTCGTGCACACCTGAAACAACAAATCAGATCTGGGGCAGCAAGCCTCAACGCTTGACGGTCGGAGCCGCCTCGCCTTCCACAAGGCGAACCAGTGCAGTCACCTCACAGGGATCGTCCCTCCAGGAGTCCTCTTCGCAGTGGTACCAACCCCGCCACAGTCGGCTATCCGAGTAGGTCGTGGACCACAACCTTCAGCCCGCGCCGTCTGGACAACATCCATTTGCAGCTTGTCGGCACCGACGGAGCGGATCAAAGTGCTGCCCGTCAACCCAATTTTGATCCTCTCGGGTCCCACATGTTACCTATTACCTCCCTGCGTGGAGTGGGTTTGAAATTTGTAATTTGCTGAAAACTGTTTAACCAGGAGTTCGATTATGGCCGGGGTTGTCTTCCCCACGCCCGGTGCGTGGAGGTAATGATCTATCCTTCTTGGCATTTGCTTACTTAGTATATGATTATATGTCACTGCTTGAGTGCATTAAAAATTCTAGCTCGTGAGTTCATGTTCATCACCGTTGTGATAAAGAGAGTTAACCCGTCCCGTGACTCAATCCGAGCACGGAAGTGAGTTTGACCACCCTTGACTCTGTCAGTTTCTCAACTACGCGGATCCATGTTTCCCTCGCTTGGGATGACGAGTGAGCTCGCATTTCTGTTTATGGCATATATCACATAGGAACTCCTAGTGTAGAGCCGAGGTAGCTCTATTGTTCGCGTGTCGCTGGTCGCGTCATCTCATAGAGTCCAAGGTTCGCATCATTCGGCGTCGGGTCCCTCAGTCCGTCCCGCATCAGGAGACCAGAGTCCTCCTCGAGTGATGAATTAGGTGGGATTTCCTTTCTTTGAGAGACTTCAAACTCTTCTCTTGGCTTCGGCCGAGTTCTTGGCGGAACTGGTCCTATGACAAAGCGACCGTAAACCAAACACTTGCCTTGAGTAGCCTTAGACGGCTCTTCTGGAGAGTAACCCAAACCCGCATGACCTTTAGCAACATTAAGCTTTCTTCTATGTGTGGGACCTTGTTCGAGATGACCTAAACCCTTACCCATGGTAAAGCCCATTTTGGCCATGATCTCCCATCCCTTACCGAGAGGGATATTGGAATGTGTGATTGGCTGAGGAAGGAAGGGGAGATCGGGTGGACTTAAGGCGGAGGGCCCTACGGCACCCTCTATGGAGGGTACGGGTTTCTTGCCCTTATCTGGAATGGTCATAAATGGGATCTGCTCGGAAGTGATAGCATTGAGAGTTTCCACCAGTGGGATACTCTTGATTTTGATCACCCTACCATTATAAGGAAACTTGAAGCATTGATGGGCTGTTGATGGGATTCCGAGGGTTTGCTCAATCCATGGCCGTCCTACGATGGCCTTGTATGCAGGATCGACATCAAGGATAAAGAAGTCAGATGTCATGACCATTGGACCTAAGCCGAGTTGCAGGGTCACCTTTCCTTTCGCACACCTCTTCGAATTGTCATAAGCTGAGATTGTGGTGCACACCTCTTCTAGGTTTTCTTCCTGGAGGATAATTTTCAGAATGGTCTTCATGGGACACACATTAATTGAAGCTCCCGTGTCAATGAGGGCGGAGTCGACCTTGACTCCGTTGAGAGAGACTGTGAGGCACAACGGGAGTGACCTGCTTTCTGGCAAAGCGAGGTCCTTATCGGAGAACGAGATGGATGGTCCACATGTAAGGGCCATGATGGCCTCGGTCACACCACTTGTCGGAAGGTCTTCGTTGACCATGATCTTTTGGTGGAATTGAAGCAGGGTGGCCTGGTGTGATTGAGACTTCCTAATGAGCTCCAAGATGGAAACCTTAGCAGGGGTCCTGTCTAGATGTTGGAGAATGTCATACTCCGCGGGAGGGCCTTGAGAGTTGACCCCTTCCTCTGGCTGGGATGGCCTTTGGGACGGGGGAATGATAAGGTTACGGAGAGTGACATTCACCGACGCTTCTTTCGGGTCATCTTGCTCCAAAGGTTTCGGGCGGATGAGCAGCAAAGGAGCTGGAGATCCGAAGATGTATGAGAGGGAGGCTGAATTGTCTCCGAAATCAACATGAGAAGGAGAAGGGACTGACTTTAGCTGAGGTGGCTTAAGGAGGACCAAAGGGCGCTCCTGCATTGACTGAACTTTTGAACAGACATGAGGTTCTTGACATGGTATCTGAGGAGGGTTGATTAAGGTGAGTGGTTTTTGAGCATTTGAAAACTGACTGGGAGGCGAGATCAGACCTCGAGATTGGGTGAACATGTTGACATCCGCCCAAGGTTCATTAGCTTCCACTTCAAACTTCCCGTACCAGCCCGGGAATCTTTCGATGCCCCACATCTGGGTCCTTTTGAGCACCCGTGGTTCCATTCCAATCACGTTGTTCACCTGCTCATTCTGCCTCGAGCTCGAGGGATCTTTGGTTGACTGATGAGTTGGCAATGGGTTTTGCACGATACAAAAGTCCCGGTTAGGCTTCTTGAGGTTGGCAATGACAAGCTTCACATCCGCCCAGTTGATTCTCCCCTCGTCGTTCATGTCATACACCCAGTCCCGGAATTGGAAGCAGTTGAATATGTCATGCCCGGGAGTTCGGTGATAAGGACAGTACTTGGAGGTATCAACATTGGGATGAACCCGATCCCGTTGAGGGGGAAGCTGAATGGATTCGGAGGACATAAAGGCAAAGAAGATGTCGCCCAAAGTTTTAGGCAACGGAGGATAAGAAGCCCTTTTAGGTCCAGTGCGGTTGTAGTTCTGAGGTGGAGGGACATTTGCATAAGGCTTGGGATTGCTTTGTCCATGGTTTGCACTAGCCTGAGCAGGATGGGAGACCTGGCTATTGTTAGACTTGAAAGGTTGGCCAACTGCATTGACTTGCTCGTTTACCGTGACGCCTTAGGTAGTAGGGACAGCTGGGGTCTTCCTACTCTTTGTGCGAGGCTCAAAGAAAGGAGGCAAGGTAGAATCCCTTACTTGGGCCTAAACTATCCGAGCTTGATTATAGAGTTGGTGAAAGGTATGGAGCTCGCTGAGCATTAGGATGGCCCTAAGCTGAGGGGTGGCAATGTTCACCAACATGGTGACAGCCTGAGACTCGCAGATGGGAACTTCCATCCTAGAAGCCATGATCCTCCACCGATTTGCAAAATTAATGAAGTCCTCGTCGGGCTTCATTTTCTCCATAACTAGGTCAAACAATGTAGAACAAATGGAAGACATATGACCAAAGTGAGTGAGGAATTGCTCGGAGACTATATCAAAGTTGATAAGATTAGTAGCTGGTTGAAAGGAAAACCAATGTAGGGCCTCGCCCTCAAGGGATTTTTGAAACAGATGGACCAATAGGACCCGATCGTAGAGCCATTGATGGGAATCCATAAGGAAACCCGAAAGGTGATGATGGGGGTCAGTGGTACCATCATGTATCCTATACTTAGGAGCCTTGAACCCAGGCAGAAAATAGGCATTAGAGAGTTTACAGTACTGGGCTAGCGAGTGGGGACGTGAGTTTGGCATACTCTCAGCCACCGCCTACTAAATGTAGCCCTGAATTTCCTACCGGAATGATGGGTCCATCCCCTTCAATGGGACACCCATGGTTGTTGGAATCGGGGGTGAAGAGACTCTTTGCGGAGCCATTAGATAGCTGAATTGAGGTGGATTCTCGGGAATGGGTCGGCTCGTGGACCCTTGAAAGGGGGTTTGAGCGCGAGGAGGTGTAATATTGGGAGACATGTGTGGAATGGCCAGAGCCTTCCCACGGGAAGCCATCGTGGCCAAGTCCGCGAGAGTGTAGCGGGATAGCACGCTGATCAACTCTTGATCCTCGTGCGGAGAGAGTGTAGGAGCCCTCGGTCTACCACAGTCATGATCACTCGGTGAAGAAACTGAATCGGCGTGGACGGCCTCATTTGGCGTGGCCGAGAACATGACTATAAAGGCATCCGGATAATCATCCTCTATTTGAAATGGAGGATTGCCCCTAATCCCGAATTCATATTGGGGAGGGAATCCCTCCTCATAACCCGGATTTGTGAAAACCCGCTCCATTCTAAACCAATTTTAATTGGTTTAGAAAAGAGAGAATGAAATTTGGGGGGGGGGGTAAGTATTTTCAAGCACACCAAAGGAGGTGACCACAAGTAACGTCCCAGAATTTTCTTTTCCTTCTTCTTTTTTCTTTTGTTCACTCGGAGAAGAGAAGGGAACTAAGTGGGTGAAGGGTGAACTCCGGGGAACTTAGCAGAAACCTCACTCAAAGCCCAGGGTTACTATAGGTTCTTCCAGTGGTACAACCTGCCTGGCGACCGTGTGGGAACCCACGGTTCACGAGGACTCACGGAGGTTCCCCGTTTGACCGAACCAATTACACCCGAGTGGGAATCCTCAGGTGAAGAGTTCAATTCCAACGGGAGGGGTTCCTAACAAAGGGTGATGCCGGCTCTACCTAAACCCAACCATGATCTAACCCTGTAAAGAGAGATCATACAATATACAAGCCAAACAACAAAGAAAACAACTAATCACATAGGAGTACGAGAAGAGAGGAGAGGGCGGCCAAGTCACTGGCCGCTCAATGACCTGGGCGGCCAGGTCGAGGGACGCTAAGGGGAGAAGGCGGCCAAAGTGTTGGCCTCCTGGAAGGGGGAGAGGGCGGCCATGTCGAGGGTCGTCCAGGGTGCTGGGCGGCCAGACTCCTGGTCGCCCAGGAGATGGCCTAGGCGGCCACTAGGTGGGTCACCCAGGGGCCTAGGCGGCCAGGGGGTTGGCCTCCTTCTGTCCGACTTTCATAAAACACAAAAATAGAGCTACGTAAATTAATCTAATGTAAACACATGCTTTACTTATCTTGGACTTCAAGCATTCAAGAACTCACAGTAGGCATTGGAGTGTCCCACCATGATTGCCATTTCGCTTGTAGGCTTCGGGATTTTTCGGAGTGGGTTAATTTTGGAGATGTGCCCTGCGTGGTTGTCTCCTCAACCTTCTTGGGCCATGAGTACCTACAGAAGAACAAATCAAAGGTTAAATAATCATGATCGCCAGAGGTATTTAAATGAACCTCACATGGGCCATGAATGATGATTGCGGGGAGATGTTAAAACAGGGAGAAGGTAGTGTCCCTCTTCCTCGTCCTCGACCGGCCAAGGGCAAGGAGCCCTGTGTAGTTCTTTGATGCTGAAGTCCTGCAAACACTGAAGCTCAAAGAAGAAAACAGAAGAAGACCATTAGTAACGGGGAAAGTGTAGTATCTACTCTAATGAAAATCAATGTAACGAGAATAGTGGCGGCGTGATTACCTGGGGGTGGTGGGAAGGAGGGATAGCCGAGACTTTCGACCACCCACCTTCTCGTTTATTTTGGGGAAAAAACCTCTTAAGTGTAGGAGCTAGGAAGATTATAATGTGTAGAATGCACTTACCAGGAAGCCATGATACGAGAAGCAAAGGACAGGGGGTTCCAGAGTTCAAACCTAGATCGAGGATGAAGTAGGAAGGAGACTAGGTGCAACTCCCTCTTCACCATCCGAGAGAATCCACCTCGGCAAAACTCCTCCCTCAATCTCTCGACTCCCTGAGTTTTCGTATGCCAAAATCCCCCCGATGCCCCAAAAATTCCTCTCCAATGCCCCCCCAAAAAGTCCCTTCTCCACTGGAGATTGGTGGTTTTGTCATTGAGGTCGGAGTTCATGAAATCGAGGGGGAAATCGTGCAAAACAGGGGGGAGAATGTGCACACGAGATGGGCCACGTTCTATGACCAAGTAAAAATAGGAGGGCGGCCATCCACTTGGACTTCTTGAAGGGGAGGGCGGCCAGACTGCTGGCCACCCAGCAGAGGAGGGCGGCCATTGACCTGGCCGCCCAGGATCAAGGGTGGTCAGCTCTCTGGCGGCCCAGACCATGGTCCTTGGGCCCCTCTAATGGACAAGGCCCAATAGCTCTATGGCTATGGGATGGGCTTTAAACCTTGGAACAATGAAAAACCAAGTACAACGATTGAGCATCATTCACACAAAGGTCCACTGGAGATCTGCGGGATGTCCGACATTAGGTGTCTACAGTAGGGTCGACGCATCTATGGAAAGTGCCTTGAACTAGCTTCTGGAAACGCCATAGCGTTGACGCAGTGACTGGGGTGCGTTGACGCATCTGCTTGAGGGTGTGTTCTCAACGCTCTTTGGGAGACCCATGCGTTGACGCGTTGTGACCACAGTGTTGACGCATCCAACACCTACGAGCCATTTGATACGGCTATGAGCCATTTGTCAACCTTACTGGCCATTTTTAACCTTTAACGCCCATTTGTCTGCCTTAACCATCTATTTGTCACCATTGACCACCCATTTGTCACCCTTAGCAGCCTTGAGCCGTGGCCCTTATTCTCGTGCATAGTTGAGCGGTTTCCGATTGACTGCATTGACGCAAGGGAGTGTTGCATTGACGCAACAATGTTGATTTTGCTCATTTCTGCTCCGCAACCCATTTTTCACCCTTCTATATGTATTTGTCACCCTTATGCGCTATTTGTCACCTCTATCAACCATTTGTCAGCCCAACAGCCTATTTGTCACCCTTATGAGCCTTTTGACCCGCTTCATCATTTTTCTCAGCTTGGCTTGATTGCGTCGACGCAATGAGGACTTCGGGTCGACATAGCTGATGAAGATTGCGTGAAGACTTGCTGGAGATGCTCTAGAATCGACGCATCAGTGCATATGGCGTCGACACAGCTACCAACTGCTTGGGCTTTTCTTGCTTCTGTGAGTAGTGGGGTCGACGCTGCGACACCAAGGGGTCGACGCAGCCTTGTTCGGCAGAGCTTCCCCATGAAGGGGTCGACACCTGGAGTCCTCTTCATAGTTGGCTACGGATTTTAATTGAATCATTCTCTTGTCTTTGTACTACTGTTGGCTGGCCTTGTTCATACCATTACATGATATCTTCATGAGACCATACACTTGCCAGTGCTGACTTTGACCGGAGCTGCATTCATGTTGACATCGTCAAGTGCAAATAGGACTCGTCAATGAGTCATAGTCAGACATCATCAAAACAATAGAATCAAGCATGTTCCATACATGCCCAACATTCTCTCCCTTCTTGATGATGGCAACTATGAATCATTAAGAGTTTATTAGGAGTCATTTCTAACAGGAATACAATCATGAATTAGGCAATTATGACTCATCTCAAAACTTCTCTCCCTTTCCCATTAGCAAAGAGGGCTTAGATTAAAGCCAAATACAAGGACAGAATATGCAATTATGATGTTACATGCCATGAGTTCTGGAGCACATGATGTGAAGAAGATTTACATGTGAAGTTCAAGCAGCAGATATGCATTCAATAGTGATATCGAAGTGAAGAGCCAAATGTTAAATGCCATAAGTTCTGGAGCAGCCAAATGCCAGAGCAGATTGTTGGGTCCCTTTGAATTGTTGGGTGCCAAGGCTTGGTATAAGCAGATCACACAAATTAGCATTTAATGCCATTAAGTTCCAGAATAGCAGAATGGTCTGAAGCAAGAGATTAATTCTAAATCAAGAGATCAGTTTTCAAATTTTTAGGTTTTCTGGTTTTCAGATTCTTAATGTTTTCTATGCAATGCATGGAGTGAAGGAAATGCAATCCAAAAAATTTTATGAGGGGAGCTGATACCAATTTTGGACTGATAACCAATGAATTGACCTGATAGCAAATGACTGAGAGATTTCAGATTGAAGCAAGAGTTCACAAATGCAGAATTATGGATTTTTTTCAGAATCTACTGTTATAGAGTTTCAATGATGAAGCCCTTATCTTCAGATTGGTTTAAATCTTATGAATTCTGAGTTTCTCAAAAAAAGAGCATTTGAAAATTTTTGCATTCAAAATTAATAGAAATGAACCAATATTGCATATAGAGAGCAAGTTAACCTCATTTCATCCTACTCATTCAATTCCATTAGCCCCTTTGAAGGAAACAATAGTAAGTATTAAGGTTAAACACCTAGAAGTTTCTGATTTTAATCCATGGGGCACTACATTTTTAGATATTTCTCTTGATACCAAATGTTACTGCTCTTTATTTTTTCAAGAGCATTCAAGTGTGACATGCACCTTTTGACATGAGGATGTACGTTGATCAGATGCCAGCATCCCCAGTTACTCAGTGTAGCTCACCATTTTGCTTCAATTAGAACAGAGGTAGCAAGGTACTTCATGACCTTGTCCACTCCACTTCATTGATGAAGGGACTTGGTTTCTTAGTGAAACAATTGCCATTGCTCTGCCTTAGAGCACTGAACTCAGTAGACACCTTTTTACGTAAGGATATATATTTATCAGGCGCCAATATCCCCAGTTACTCAGCATGACTGAAGTTCATTGCTTTCATTGTAGCCCCCTATTTTTTTGAAATCTTCAGATTTGACAAATGTTTAAAAATAATACAAGAATGTAGTTCCTCAATCAAGGATGCCTTTGTACTAAAAATAAACTTTCAGATTTAAGAAGGCATAACAAGTCAGAATATGAACTGAAGGTTTAAGTCCATTAAATCTGAATACAGCCACTTTCAAGACCATTTAACATAAAAACTCAAGAAATCATTAAATTTAAACCAATAGTTTTCATGTCCTGGGCAATCATAGAACTCCATAAAGAAAGATTCCTCTTTAAGATTTACTCTGATAAATGAACTTTGTAAACAAACAGAAATTCTTCTAAGGAATTCAAGGCATTCAAGGAATTTAGGACGGGCAGCAGGGTATTTAAGCAGACAGGTGACAGATCTTCAGGAATATCAAAGAAGTTCGGATTTTAATGTATCTGCCCTAAGGTAGTACTCAGCATATCAATAGTATGATGTAGAGCACTGATTTATGTAGAGAATGCATTTGGGTAGAGAGTGGGAGTGGACAGTGAACTCTCCTCCTGAGGATGTGCAGTGAGCTCAGATTGGAAGAGGCAAAAAAGGCTAGCAAGTGACTTGGTGCGTCAACGCATGTACCTCACAGCGTTGACACACTTAGCTCAGACAGAACAGAGATTACAGAGGATTTTGATGCGGGATGGGACGCGAACCTGGGACTCTAGCTCGCGAACGTCCCTAAGTGAGGGAAACGTGGGACCGTGCGCAGTTGAGGAACCGGCGATGAGTCCGGTAGTCAGCTCTCTCTCGTGCCCGGATCGGGTCACGGCACAGGTTTCGCTCTCTCTCTCGCAGCGGTGATTAAATTGAATCGAGCTAGTAACCTATCACTCGTAGCAGCATATACAAATAAATATGAAATAAGTAAATCTGGTAGAGAGAGTGGCGAGTTTACCTCCACGCTCCGGGCGTAGGGAAGATGATCCCGGCCAAGACCGTAACTCCCGGTACAAACAATTACAAATAATTACAGAATTGAATTCTTTTTCCCACTCAACGTAGGGAGGTAAAGGGCTACAAGTGGGGCCTGGGAGGACCGATCCTGGGTTGACGGGTAGCAATTTGGGCCGGAGACGGGCTGCTGGTCGGCACGGTTTTCCGCGGCCCGCGGGATGGCAGGTGGGCCGGGCTACTAGGACGACGGTGCCTGGGCGTCTCCTTGCTGCAGCGGCTTACCGGGATGCTGCTGATGGGTAGCTGAGTGATCTCTAGGAGCGGCAGTGACCGAGTGTGCGCCGACGTATTTTTTGAAGAATTAATTCCCGGACTGAGTTGCTAGACTGTCCACGGATCTACTCTACGCGCCTTCACGAAAAGATTTCTTGCGGCCAGATTCGGTGTTGGATCGACGCAAAATTGGTACCGATAGATAGAGGACTCAAAGGGCTACAACATATAATGTTTTCAGATCCATCAAGTGAATGGATTGAAAATTAAAATGACTGTTCCACAAAGATTTTTGCTGGCTCGGACTGACAGACACATAGGACAGACTAAGTTTTCCCTGAAAATGAATTTTGACCGAAGGGAAAACAATAGATCTAGACTATAGAAAAATTATGGTGGAAGAAGGGGTATGTAAGGGACACATATGATTTTTTTTGGAATTTTAGGAGATGTATAAGCGGGTGGTAAAAATACGGGATCAGGGATCTATCCTGCAGATCTGTTGATTGGCAGACTATCAGGGGTGGAATAAAAAACACGGAAAAAATACCAAATGACCTCTGATTGGCACAAAATTTAAAATGGAGACTAGGGATAACAAGACAAATAAACACTCAAAATTGCAGCTTGATCAGATCTCCTGATTTGCAGATAAAAATTGGGCTTTAACCTTCTGTCCTGATTTGGATAGAACTCCGACGCGGTGGCAGTGGTGGTGCGACGGTGGCTCGATGGCGGTGACGGCGGCGGGGCTGAGCTTCTCACTCAGAGAGGAGGAGGGGAGGAGGCTTTAAACCTCAAGAAATTTGTAGAACTCCATCTGCAATGGGGTGGGAGAGAGAAAGGGGTGCCCTTGGTCTTGCTCTTGGCAAAAATGTTTAATTCTTCATTAGAATCTCTAATGACACTATACATAGGCTTATATAGAGAATGGCAAGGGGTGGGGGGCTGGGAATTTTATGGGAGAGAGGGGAGGGGTAAAGTAGGGAGAGCATTTTCTTCCCCCATGTGGTCAAATGACCAAATTAAATAAAAATACAACATGGACTAAACTATATTATAAGGGGGAAGCATCTTGGACTTTGCTTGGTCCAAGTTTAAATTTTCTTCCACCTTGTCTCACCTTTGTCCAACTCTAATCTTGGACTTTGAACCAGCCCCACATGGGCCCTAGAACCTAGGTAGATCAAATGGAAAGAGGGTGGGGGACCTTGCTGGACCCACTGACAATTTACATAGAAACCCAAAGACTTTAAAGACTAACAAATAGGCTTATAATGCCTTATAATTGCAAACCCAATTAGCCAATGATATAAATACAAACAAAAGGACACAAATGTAAAATAAAAAAGTTAGTACCCGATGTTGATTCCCATCAATTCTCCCCGGGTGGGAAGAACTCGACCTCGTCAAGTAATGGGTGTGGCTGCTCGTGTGGCTGCTGCTGATCCGTTACTGTACCTGTTAGCGTGGAGTACGCTCCCGTCCAAGTAATCATCACCTACTCATCTCGTATATATTCGATATGCACATGCTGCTGTGGGAATGAGGCTAATGGTGGACACTCCGGGGTGGGGTCACTCTCAAATGGGAGGAGGCGGCTCGAAGACTCACTAGGAATCACCGCTGGGTCCCTTTATGTGAGTAGATCCGATATGTGAGGTAGAGTCGATCCCAAATTCTGGCAAGTCTACAACGTACGCATTGGATCCAACTTGCCTCGCACTCGAAAGGGACTAACAACGCATGCGTACAAAAGATCGACTCAACTCGATGTATGCATATGCACTTGACAGATAAAACTATATGAAACAAAGACTCACACATGTCCCTAAACAAACCTACTGTTAGTCCGACCCATACACATGCAATGGTGGACCAGGACATCCGAATGTGTGCCATGCATACACTAGATGCAATCGATGGTAGACGGAATGGGGAACTCCTAGACATCATAATCTGTCCCTAGCATGCGGCTGCCTGTTGGATTTGGGAGACTTGGGAGGGCTAGGAGAGTCGAATACTCCTTCTTCGTCACCCCTATATGATGACCGTGGAACGGTCCCCTGGCTGAGTGTAGGTGGACTGGCCCGTGGGGAAGGGGTATGGTAGTGGACTCCCTCGAAAAATTGGAGTAAATGTGGTGGGTCAAGGGGTTCACTAGGGAATGGGTCCAAGGGATCAAAGAAGGTATGACCCCTTGAACTGAGTTCCCACATGCCACGGTCCCATGTTTGAAAATTTTGAAGGTGTAAATGGTCACCTTCCCCAATTACAGTAAGAGGGACGGTGATTTTATAGAGTAGATATGGATCCTCCCTCAGGACGGCAATACCGTAAGAGGGAGCAAAGTCAAGCTCATCGGGAACGGGGAACAACAAAAGGACCTCGGTGGTGATATGACCTAAAGTGTGCATCGAGGTAATAGACCCCAAAGCTGGGAGCATGAAGCTATGACTATAGGGTTGGTCAGACCCTAAGGCCACCATATAGGTCAGCTCCCATTGACACTCTAAACACATTATCAGATCCTTCACACTTTCTATGAAGCAAAAGGACCGGAAAGTGGTGTGAAAGGAGTTACTGGGGACTACTGGGAGTGTTGGGTCCATGGGTGGGTAGCAAGGCGGTATAGGGACCAAGCCTATCTTGAGCCAACTAAGTAGTGGCTCGGCGATGAAGAGATTTCCATTAGAAACACGGGTGGCCCAAAATGAGGTGGATCCGAATAAAGATCGAAAGGTAAGGGTGGTGGCAATGGAGCTCTCATGGGTGGGGAAGGAAAGTCCTCCTCGAGGGGAAGAGGTCCTTGGGGTGGCACCGGGTTGGGAGGCTCGGGCAGGAATCCGTCAATTTGAGTACACATCCTATCCAACCGATCCGAAATAATTTTGAAATGTTCGGCAATGGTCGGGTTTGGAGTAGGGGTATCGTGATGGACTCGCCCATAATCTCTCGGCCTAGACTTGAGTTTAGACTCATCGACTTGCGGGGCTCTTTGCCTCCGGCTATGACTGGGTGGAGATGACTGTGTGAGGAAGGTTGGAGGTGGTTGGGTGTGATTGGTTGGGGAGGATCGGGTGGGGAAGGTAGACCCTCCTAAGCTCCCTCTTCATGTCCCACCATGACTCGATGGGCCATTGCCTCCTAACTTCTCTTAAGCGTTCAATGTCATCCCATTTTTCGGCGGCTTCATAAAGAAGCCGCTTCTTCGCAAAAGTGAACTCCACGGCCTCGGGCATGGGGTAATAATCAAAGTATTTGTCCATATCGGCTTCCCGATGTAGGTAGTCGCTCGGGACCTTGGAGCCATGAAAGTTCGAGGCCTCGAGGGTAATGAAAGAGATGGGATAGTTTCTAAGTCCATGGGTGTGCCAATGGTCATATCGCCTGGGCGATGGGGAATCCATGGGAAAATGGGGAACTATAGGATGGCCATGTCGACACTTGGTGACAAGACACTAGACACGACCCTAAAACAACAATGCAAAGTTTGGAATGTTGACTCGACTACACACCTAGACTCAACCCATGTCCGGTACCTGGCATAGTTCTAGGATCCGAAGATCCTCTCACGCGAGTGAATCACCTTCCCCATAGGCGTAACCTAACATTCGGGCAACACCTTTTGATATACCGAATAAAGGTATGCAAATGCAACCTCGGACCGACTTAAATGACTCTTTTTTTTTTGGTTTGTTAAGCAAATACTACCCTAGACTAAACCTTCGGCTCTGATACCAAATTGATGCGGGAGGGGACGCGAACCTGGGACTCTAGCTCGCGTACGTCCCTAAGCGAGGGAAACGTGGGACCGTGCGCGGTTGAGGAACCGATGATGAGTCGGGTAGTCGGCTCTCTCTCGTGCCCGGATCAGGTCACGGGATAGGTTTCGCACTCTCCCTCGCAGCGGTGATTAAATTGAATCGAGCTAATAACCTATCACTCGCAGTGGCATATACAAATAAATACGAAATAAGCAAATGCGATATAGAGAGTGGCGAGTATACCTCCACGCTCCGGGCGTGGGGAAGACGATCCCGGCCAAGACCGTAACTCTCGGTACAAACAATTACAAATAATTATAGAATTGAATTATTTTGCCCACTCCACGCAGGGAGGTAAAGGGATACAAGTGGGGCCCGGGAGGACCGATCCTGGGTTGACGGGCAGCGATTTGGGCCGGAGACGGGCTGCTGGTCAGCACGATTTTGCGAGGCCCGCGGGATGGCAGGTGGGCCCGGCTGCTGGGACGGCGGTGCCCGGGCATCTCCTTGCTGCGGCGGCTTGCTGGGACGCTGCTGATAGGTGGCCGAGTGATCTCCAGGAGCGACGGTGACCGAGTGTGCGCCGGCGTATTTTTTGAGGAATTAATTCCCGGACTGAGTTGCTGGACTGTCCACAGTTCTACTCTGCCTGCCTTCACGAAAAGATTTCCTGCGGCCAGATCCAGTGTCGGATCGACGCAAAATTGGTATCGATAGATAGAGGAGTCAGAGGGATACAACATATAATTTTTTCAAATCCATCAAGTGAATGGATTGAAAATGAAAATGACTGTTCCACAAAGATTTTTGATGGCTCAGACTGACAGACACACAGGACAGACTAAGTTTTCCCTGAAAATGAATTTTGACCGAAGGGAAAACAATAGAACTAGACTCTAGAAAAATTATGGTGGAAGGGGGGTATGTAAGGGACACATATCATTTTTTTGGGGATTTTAGGAGATGTATAAGGGGGTGGGAAAAATACGGGATCAGAGATCTATCCTGCAGATCTGCTGATTGGCAGACTGTCAGGGGTGGAACAAAAAATGCGGGAAAAATACCAAATGACCTCTGATTGGCACGAAATTTAAAATGCAGACTCGGAATAACAAGATAAATAAACACTCAGAATTGCAGCTCGATCAGATCTCCTGATTTGGAGATAAAAATCATCCTTCAACCTTCTATTCTGATCTGGACAGAACTCTGACGCGGTGACGGTGGTGGTGCGACGGCGGCTCGATGGCGGGGGGCTGAGCTTCTCACTCAGAGAGGAGGAGGGGAGGAGGCTTCACTCCTGAAGAAATTTGTAGAACTCCATCTGCAAGGGGGTGGGAGAGAGAAAGGGGTGCCCTTGGCCTTGCTCTTGGCAAAAATGCTTAATTCTTCATTAAAATCTCTAATGACACTATACATAGGCTTATATAGAGAATGGCAAGGGATGGGGGGTTGGGAATTTCGTGGGAGAGAGAGGAGGGTTAAACTAGGGAGAGCATTTTCTTCCCCCATGTGGTCAAATGACCAAATTAAATAAAAATACAACATGGAATAAACTATATTATAAGGGGGAAGCATCTTGGACTTTGCTTGGTCCAAGTTTGAATTTTCTTCCACCTTGTCCCCCCTTAGTCCAAGTCTAATCTTGGACTTTGAACCAGCCCCACATGGGCCCTAGAACCTAGGTGGACTAATGGAAAAGAGGGTGGGGGATCCTACTGGACCCACTGGCAATTTACATAGAAACCCAAAGACTTTAAAGACTAACAAATAGGCTTATAATGCCTTACAATTGCAAACCCAAGTAGCCAAGAGTATAAATACAAACAAAAGGACACAAATGCAAATAGTGCCCGGTGTTGATTCCCATCAAATTTCAACTGTGGGGTCGACTCACTGGGAATTGTGGGTCGATGCACTGATCAGACATTATGAGAATATACAGAGAACACATGGTTTGGTCAACCTTATCATGCATTGGGTCAACCTGTTTAGCAAACACACACAATTTTTTTAATTTTAACTTTAATTCTTCATGCAAGTAAGTTGAAAACCACATGTCAAACATATGCATTCAAACATAGTTTTCCATTTGCTTGAAACTTAATCTTTTTCATTTTTATCAAAAGTTCATTAGTCATGATACACACCACAGCTAGTATGAACAACTTGTCAAAAACGAATCAAGCTCCTATGTAATCAATTCAGATATCAACATGATGAATTCTAGACTGGATAGTATCCAAGCATGCCAATTGAAATTTCATGATGACTCCCCCTCAACTTGTGCATGAACTTCAAAATGCATTTGAAGGATTAACCAAGGGGGTATGCAGCCAATGACTTATATGAGTACTTGACCCATGGTACTTGGCGTAGAACTTGATCCGAGGATCTTCTCAAGCATAGTGATAGCTTTCAGTTGGACTTAAACCAACCTTCCACAAATCACCATTCTATATACCAAAGGGTTACAATAATGAGAGTGTATGAGACCACACAAGTGATGTTTAGGATGCACACACATATGCAAGCAACTCATCTTTCTATCAATTCCCTCGATCATAACAGCTTCTTCATGAATTAAGCAAAGAGGGGTTTTTCAATTGTGTAGGATTTGTTGGAAAACAACAAGAGGCTTAACTGCATCAGCTGCTAAGAGAACCTACCTTGTAGAATTAACATCAACAAAAATTTTATTTAAAAATCTGTGCCTTGAGCTTTTATTTCCTGTTGATCCTTATTCAACTCCATGGCACCCTGCACCCAAAATTCTCATTTTGAATTTTTAGGTACCCAAGTTTTCTTGGGTCCTAGAGGGTTAGTTGCACTTCTAGCATGAGAATTTCTTTTCTTTGCTGCATTCAGGTCATCTATTCTCATCCAAGAACAATCATCAATTGTATGTCCATATTCACCACAGTAAAAACAACACACAAAAGATTTGGCATTTTTCTTATGTGCATGTGCATTGGATTTTTGTGGATGAACAGGGAAACTAACATTCTTGGGATGAGAGTGAGTCCTTCCCTTCTGATGCCAACAGTACTTGATTGTGTGGCCAATTTTTCCACAATGAAAGTAGTTGGGAAGAAGATTTCTTCTGGTCGCCTTGGGGTGCGTCGACCTGACCTGGGTAGTGCGTCGACCTGACCTGGGCAGTGTGTCGACGTAGTGGATCATTCCTGGGTTGTTGAACATGAATATACTGACCACTCTTTCTTTCAGAGATGCCTCATCCCTTGGCATTGCTTCCTGCAATGTTTCTCCTTTTCTTGGTTGCTTTTAATTCATCATTCTTCAAGATAAAGCAATTATGCACAATGTGACCATGCATACCGCAATAGAAGCAATGAACATTCATTATATGAAAAGCATGGTATGTAGCATTGGACTTCTTATTGTGCATATTAGAACAAGCAAACTGATTTTTCTATTTTTGATCAAAGTTTTATTTTTTCTCATTTTTGTTTTGATTTCTATTTCTCGGGAACGAAGACTGGTTTGGGTTTTTCTGAGCATTAGACTGACTTAGGGATTTTTTAGAAGGATGGGCTTCAACTGAGCTAGACACATGGGATGTGTACAGTTTACTCCCGAAACCCTTTTTGTTTACTGGATTGTATCCAAGTCCTTCTCTTCGAAAATTTACCTTTGCCCCCAACACTCTGTTCAGAATTTCTTGTCCCTGAACAAGTCTGGACAGAGAATCATTTAAGTCTTTGATTTTCTTCTTTAGTGTGGAAATATGTAGCTCACAGTCAGCAGCCTCTTCTTCACATTCAGCAAGCTATTAGTTTAGCATGGCATTCACCGACTTATAGTTCTCAATTTCCTACTCTAAGACCTGCAAATTTTCAGAGCTATCATTTATGACATGCTTACCTTTTTCAAAGATGGCCAGCTTTTCACTCAAAGCATTTATTTGTTCCTTTAAATTCTCATTCTCATTAGCCAGATTTTTATCCTTGATCAGTTCATCAATTAGAATTTGATCATTAGACATAGCTTCCAGCTTGTCCTTGAGCACTTTTTCACTTTCACTGAATTGACTTAGCTTTTGAAGTAAGATCTCATTTTCTTTTTTTAAGGAACCAACTTGTTCCTTGCACATAGCAACATCAAATAGGAGAGACTCATTCACTTCTTCGAACGAGGAGCATTTTTCACAAGAAGAGTCATTATGAGAATTATTTTCAGACTTCTTCTTTAATTTCTTATTTTTTGACTTTACCTTTTTGTATTGTTTCACTAAATCATCATATGCATCCATGAGTTCAGCAAAGGTATAGTCCTCAGGATCAGAGCTTATCTGAGAAGATAGTTTATCCTGTTGACCACTGTTGTGATCACTTCTATCGGCCATCAAACATCTGGCCTCCTATTTTTCGCGGATGCCGACCAAGCCATCCAAGTTCTCTTTGGCTGAGCTGTAGCTTAAAACAAATGGAAATGTGGTGAAATCTACTGCAGCTTTCAACAAATTTAAGGCCATGAGATTGTGAGAGTGTATGGACTTGTGATGGTTAGTCCATTTGGCTTTGTCCTTGGGCAAACTGGAAGGACCATTTGAAATGATCCTCTAGAGCTTAGGATCATGTGAGTTTACAAACTTACAAAGTCTTCCCAACCAATCATTGAAGTCAGAACCAATAAAGATCAGAGGGGAAAACATAAAAATCTGATCGGCAAAAGAACTCATGATTTCAAAAGTACCGGGATCCTTTCTGCAGATCGTTGGATCTATGTGTGACAGAGCTTAGCTCTGATACCAACTGTTAGGTCCCTTGGGTGCAACAGGATCTAGAAGGGGGGTTGAATAGATTCGGCACAAACTTTGTCCAATTTAAAGCATAACTCATAAGAGCACAAGTTACTGTTATAACGCAAGAAGAGCCCTTAAAACATAATGCACAACGGATCTAACTACGGCAATTCAAGACAACTACACAATACACATTTCACAGGCTGTTGGGTTCTGCAGGCAAGATGGAGTCGACGCAGTAGACTACTGGCGTCGACGCAGCCTTCTTGTGTTTACAGCAGATTGGCTAAACTACTACATAGCAAGCTCCTGATGAAAGTGTGAATAGAATATAAGTGTACGGCCACCGAGCTGGCTAGAGTATATGCTTAGTGTTCACAAGTACGGCACAAACTGTGAAGATCTGAAACAAGTAAACATCTGTGAATGGGGATAGAGGAGATGAATCAATCACACAAAAACACACCCACTGCACCAGATATTTTTAAGGTGCTTTGGTTGCAGACCCACAACCTACGTCCACCCCTCGCCAAACCGATGAGGCTTTTCCACACGAGGACAAAGTCCTCAACACACACACACACACACACACACACACACACACACACACACACACACACACACACACAAACAAAGAGGACAAGCTGTAAGTGCAGCGAAAAAACTTTCGGTCTCTCAAGCAGAGCACTGGACACACACTGAAATGCAGATTCACAGGAAAAGAAATTGCAACATGAAGAACACCAGCTGTGGCTTCAGATACAGATCTAGAAGCTAGTGTGGAGTTTCAGATGGAGATCCAACTGATCTTCTCTTCAAACTTTCTGCAGGGCTGCTCTCTCTTAAGGCTTCTCTCCTTCCTTCTTCTTCTCTCCTTTTCTCTTACAGCATTAGACTGGGATGGCCAGATGCTGGGTTGCTCACTTTCCTTTCTCTTCTTTTCTCATTGATTTGCTTGAATGCTCAAGGGCGCGGCTTTCTTCAAGGGCAGTAGTAGCTCTCTTCATGTAGAGAGATTCATATATATAGAAGGCTGGGTAAAGACATTTCCCTCCAGAATCCTTCAATTTGAATGGCTGGATTAATTTAAGGTTCTTTTAAAAAACCTTGGACCATATAGCCTGACTGGTTCCAGCGTAGAAGAGCAAGGAAAAATAGTTTCCCTCCAAAAATCTTTTCTTGGCTTGAAGAAGATATTATGTAGAGAGTTAACTAAGCTTGCATGGCTTTTCAACCAGTCCTAGGATAGGACGGTGGTAAATAGAGAGTGGACTACATTTGAAAGCTTTTGGGAGAGTGAATGGCTTTGTCTAGTGTACTCTTGAGGATAGACAACTTGAACAGTCCTTTCTTAGGACAGAAGAGACAGTCTTCGGGATTTCGTGGCTGACCAAGTATTCTCCAAGAAGATGTTCTGACCCCTCATTATGTAATGGCAGAAGCTCTAACCTAGGATCCTCTTCCAGACCTCAAAGGAGGTGATCTTAGAGGTTTGCGTCTGCTATTAATGCTCTCAGTACAGTTTTCAAAAAGGATAAAGTCATCTAAACTTCTTTCAGATGAGCCTTGGGTGCGTTGATGTAGTTCACTGATGCGTTGACGCACCTGTTGAGAATAGCCTTTTAAACGACTTCTAGAAGACCTCCTGCGTCGACGCCCTGAAGAGGTAGGGTCGATGCATCTGTGGAAAGCGCCATGAACCAGCTTCTGGAAATGCCATAGCGTTGATGCAGTGATCGGGGTGCGTTTACGCACCTACTTGAGGATGTGTTCTCAACGCTCTCTGGGAGGCCCATGCATTGACACGTTGTGACCACAGTGTTGACGTATCCAACACCTAAGAGCCATTTGATACGGCGATGAGCCATTTGTCAGCCTTACTGGCCATTTTTCACCTTTAATGCCCATTTGTCCGCCTTAACTATCTATTTGTCACCATTGACCACCCATTTGTCACCCTTAGCGGCTTTGAGTCGTCGCCCTTGTTCTTGTGCATAGTTGAGCGATTTTCACTTGACTGCGTCTGTTGATGTTTTTGTATCACCCCGCCCCCAAACTATGCAAATATCATATGAACATGAATAGGCAATGGAAGTATGGACAAAGGGGCGATAAGAGATAGATGAAATATTGACCGTGATCGCCACCAAGGAATGACAACGCCAAAAGGATGAAGTGATGAGAGGGACGACGCCGTGTACCTTGGAAAAGATGAAGATTTGATCACGCTTAAGGAACGAGGTGCTGGGACTTTGTGGAATCAACATCCTCTCCTTCCAACCAGCTAGAGGAAGAGGGCCTTACATTCTATCATGCTCTCCTGCAAAACAAAGATGGAGCACAAGAGAAAAACCCATTAGATTCATGAAGTGTAGTCTCAAATCCCGCAGTGATAAAATAGGGTTAGAAATTGAGGGAGAACGCATCGGGGGGAGGTTTTTAACCCTTGTGGAAGGGTAAAAATAATAGGTGTGTGTGTTGTGATGATATAGAAAAAAATAGAAAGAGAAATCACGCAACACAATTGCGGGAATATGCTATGCAATATGGAGAAAAGTGCAGGTTGTAGCTGAAAATAGAGATTTGTGATGATTTTGAGAATTAGGAGAGGAATAACTAAGAGTATGGACAACGAACTTAAGCCCAGAGAGATGGAAAACATAGACAATACTTCCCATAACAACTTGAGGTCGAAGAGGAGAGTCGGAGATGCAGCATGGCTTCGCCTCAGGTTGAAGAAGAGCCCCCTTTCGCAACCTAGGAATTGGGTTCTATTTATAGGAGTGCAGGAAACTATAGTTCAAAAAACGAGATAATAACCCACTTTCGGGGATTTAGATTGATAAATCACCAGATAATAGTGGTTAGAAGAGTCCCAAGTCAAAGGAAACCAAGGTGGAGGCTAATCTCCCTCAAAAGTGGTGTCAACAAGGAGTCCAAAGAGCCCAGCGGCAAAGAAATCGG
Organism: Amorphophallus konjac; assembly: GCA_022559845.1. Taxonomy (NCBI): domain Eukaryota; kingdom Viridiplantae; phylum Streptophyta; class Magnoliopsida; order Alismatales; family Araceae; genus Amorphophallus; species Amorphophallus konjac. The sequence continues at coordinate 165,567,169 of CM040118.1, read as the reverse complement.
AGTTCAGGAACATCCGGACTCTCTGTTCTAAAAACGGTCTATCACAGGGCCGCAAAGGGACAAAAACGGGTGTCAGCTGATGCCCCTCATTTCTGTCTACTTTGCAAGGGAGCGAGCGAAAGTGGCACGGAGGTGAAATGGAAAGGAGATGGAGCGAAAGCGACATCAACGTGAAATGGAGATGAAGCAGAGATGAAGCGGAGAGAACTAAAAAGCGGGCATCAAGGCAAAAGACACTCATCACAACCAACAAGTGACAAGAATTCTCCCAAAAATGCCGAACTAGACACAAGGACTGGATGACACGGATGAGACATGCCTGGAGAAGTAACTAAGGGAGTGGAAAAGAAAACACGACCAACCTCATCAGGGGACACAATCCAAGACCAATGAGGGGATTGGAAGGAACACAGCTAAAAAGCTGGAAAAGGAGAATTGAAATTGAGATAAAAAATCCAAATAGGAATCACGCTGGCCAACCAGACCAAGCGGGCAAATCAGAGAAGATGTTCAAATTCGGAGTGGAATGAAGATCTCTTATCCAAGAGAATTGAAGCGCAATCAACCATTTTTGCCGAGAAACCTTGAGAGAATTACGAGACGTGAGTGCTCAAAAATGACATGAGGCATGCTGGGCTAAAATAAAGAAATCATCAAAACGAATGCAAAGAAAGATAAAAATAGAAAGTACTCAAGGATAATATTGCTAGACCAAGTCAAGACGGGGTCAAGAGTCTTCTTGCAACCACGGCGTGCCAGACAGAGTCCATCATCCCCCACCCGACTCAGCCGAGCGGCTTATCCAACGATTAATCGTATGCTCCTAGATCATCATCATTTTTGTTAAAGGGGAACATCAGATCCCAGAACACATGGACAACCAGTTGGTCCTTGAGAGGCTATAATAATGTAGATACCAAATAGTAATGCAACAAAGAGAAGGGATAGAGAGCCATACCTGACTTACCTGCGAAGCGAAATGGCATTTGTTTTTAGAATTTTGAATATAAGATAATCAACAAAATAAGCATGAAGATAACACAACATCATAAAGATGGATGGAAGATAACATAATATAACATAACGAAGGATGAAGTCACATGAACAACATATGCAAGACATCACATGAACAAACAATAAGCGTGAGCGGGACTAAAGAGTATGGTGGCGCAAGACAACACCACAACACGGTGGGATAGCACACGCGGTGGGACAAAGACACGTGGGATGACAACACCACGGGGGACAAGAGATACGGACACCACATGTGTGGGATGACAACAACAACATATGGCATGGCGACACAGTGGGACGAAAAAACATGATAGACACGGAGGGACAAAGACACGTGTGACGACACGGAGGGAGATAGACACGTGTGACAAGGACACGGTGGGACATAGACATGACAAATATGCTCTTTAATCAAAACCCATGATCAGAAGAAGCAGAACCTCTATATTCGTAATCTTGAGGCAATGCCCTCTCATGGAGATATGATGAGATAAAGCAAAAGCTGAGAAGGACATAAGCTTCAAAACAGATCGAGAGATAAAATTGAAGAAGAGAGAACAAATCAAAAGGATACGAATAGGAGGCAGAGCAAATGATGAAGAGCAAGGAAGCTTTGAACACTTGCAACCTGCACACTTAACAAACATATCATATCCATCCTGAAAAATAAACTAGATAGAAATATAAGAAAAAGGGAACAAAAGAAATATATTTTTGGATTTTTGATTTTCTTGGTTTTTTTATTTTGACAATATCTGATTTTTTTGGAATTTTGAAGTATTTGATTTTTTGAATTTTTGACATCTCTGATTTTTTTGGAATATTAGACATATCTGATTTTTTTGGATTTTTTTTTAAATTTTGACAATAAAACAATATGCAACACCCAAGATGGGCTCGAACTATTGGCCATGGATCATCGTTCCATTGAGGGTGACTTGCCACAACTAGCCGCCTCTAAAGAATGGTGCCCCTATTGAGGCCATACCCGGGATTCAACCCAGCCTAAGAGAGAAAAGTAGAAGAAAAATGGTGGTAAGCTTTATGCACGATGGGAGACATCAGGATTTGCATTATTCCCAGGGCACTACCCCTCAAAGATATAGTGTATTGCGTCGGGGCTTTATGTCTTTTGATTTTGGACCCATATTTGTTAGGCACACATACGATCGGACTCATGACGTCCCGCGGGGAACTATACTGTCACTCTTGCCATACCTTTGATTCATAATTTTACATTGATTCATTTTCTCATTTATATCTCTTATTGGCCATATTTAGTATGAAAGCTCACTTTTGAGGGTCGAGACTGCCCCTATTTAAGACCTCTCCCGTATTGGGGAGCGTCTTGGTTGGTCATCTCATCCATCCATCTCTTGCCCCTATACTCGGTCGAACAGAGAAAAGAAAAGACCTTTATGCATACCCAAAGTATGGCCAAAGTAGCAACGATGTGTCTCAGAAGAATCGGTTATGGCTTGTCGTGAAGTGTGTGGAAAACCCATGCTTAAAGGTCACCCTCGACAATCGAGGAAAGAACTGGACTCCCAGCACGGAGCTATCACCAACCTAAGGATGCTGCAGAAGCAAACTCTTTTTGACTAAATGAGACAAAACTAGGCTAGACCTAAACCACTCAACCATGTTAAGGAACCAGCATTATAACAATGCGTAGGAATAACAATAAGTAATGACAATAATAACATATTCCTACATAAAACAAAGATACCTTGCAAATCCATAGCGTGAAAGTAGCATCCTGAAGTGATCTTGATCATCAAGGTTTGAGTAGCGCAAGCTCTGTCTTCCTTTCTTGTCAGGATCAAATGTAGAGGATAGCAAAGAGTTGAAGATTCCTCTACACGAAGGAGCGGCAGACACCAAACTGGACGAAGAAGGATTAAAAAGGAAGAGAGATGAGAGCTAGAACTCCCTCGTTAAGGCACAGAGGCCCTAATAACAAGGAACCAGATATAGAATAAGTAGAGATTAGCTGGGATCAAGGCGGACTAAAGCCTCGAAAATAGCAAGAAAAAAGGTGACGACCCCGAAAGGGTGAAGAGGAGTGAGTAGAAAGAGGAGAAGAAGAATCATCTGACACAGTCAGAGAAGAGGAATGATAATCACCGGATAGGGTTGGGAAAGGAGAATTAGAATCACCCGATAGGGTCGGGGAAGAAGAACCATAGACACCCGACAGGGTCGGGGAAAGAGAATGAGGACCACCCAATAAGGCCGGGGAAAGAGAATAAGGACCACCCGATAGAGTCGGGGAAAAAGAACGAGGACCCAAAGATACCGAAGGAGAAGGATTAGAAGATGTCCCAGGATTGGGATGATGAGAGGGCATAGGCCGAGGCCTAGAATCGTGAGTGTGAGAAGAATCAAGAGAATCTAGATGAGAGAAAGAAGAATGGGGGTTCGCGGACCTAGGGAGAGAGGAGAAAATCATGGGAATTGGATCAGAGAAAGGAAGATACACCATCCAAGGGTGGGAGCTCAGCAGGAGAAATGATGAATGAAAGGATGAAGAAGGAGAAGTGGACCCTTGAGTGTACAACTGACGGCCCTTAAACCTATGCCGCCGCTTTTTCTTAGCTGAAATTGGCTTGTAGTGGACCCGCCTGACACGGGCTCGAATCCTTGGGCTTCTTGATTTGAAATATCTTCTCAAATAACGGGCCCACCTAACAGACGTCCTGGCCCGATTATGAGCATGCCGCTTCATTGGGGCGGTTGCCCCTAGACACCTGGTGCTAACAGTAGGTGGACATTCTTGAACAGTGAACTCCTTAAATGGATGAGCATCATGAGACCACGAAGTCTTGTCACTCGGCATAAAGACATAGAGATTCGGCAACTCCACTCGGTAATCAGACACGAAGCATAACTCCCTTGATAAAAGAGACGGATGAAGCTGAGGGAGAGTAATACACGACGTTGACATGGCCAGCTTGATAAACTGAGGGAGATTGCATAGAATGTGCAGAATGTCCTTGGACAGTGCAGAATGTTGGGTTCGGTGCTAGTATTCAGAGGGGGGTGAATGAATATGGCCTATAAAAACTTTCACCCAATTAACATATTAGGCTCACTAACTATTTAGAATGCTAACTAGACAGATTTATCAAATTCGGAAGACTAATTAGCAGATGCGGAATTAAACAAACAGATAGTGAGCACTCTAACAAGACAAGTTAGATGAACTATAGCTCAATTTGAATTTCAATTACTTAACAGATTAAGACACTCTAAGAGAGCTAATCAACTTTTCTGCTCAACCAGAAAGCCAACACTTAGTGCGCCCCTAATCAATCATCTACCGGAAGCAAACCACAAATATATCAAACCACTGCACAATGGGTTTTTAGGTGGTTCGGTCCAGCAGACCTACATCCACCCCACACTCAAACCGAGTGTGGCTTCTGCTGACTCACAGCTTGAATAGCTGGGCATCACAGCTTGCCTTACAACCGCTGGTCAACACAGCTTGCCGTCTGAGAAATCCTCCTCGCCCCGCTGAGCAACACAGCTTGCTGTCCAGTGGAATCCTCCACTGCAAACCGCTGGGCAATACAGCTTAGCCGTCCAGAGGCAGCACCTCTGCAATCCGCTGACTCACAGCTTGAACAAAGATGTAAAATAGAAAACAGAAAAGATGGAAACACAGCAACTAAAGGTTGAACAATTAAGCACGAAATATAGCTCTAACAATGAGCAACCTCAGATCTGGTTTTGAACCAAAGATCTGAGGAACGAACTCCTTCTCTTTCTCTCTCTCTCTTCTTCCCTCGATCTCACTCTCTTTCTTCACTCTCTCTCTTTCTCCTTCTTCTCTGCTCCACTTCTCTTCCTCTCTCGATCTCTGTTCTCCTTATCTCTCTCTTTCTCTTTCTTCTCTGCTGCACTTCTCTTCTTCTCTCGATCTCTGTTCTCCTTTTCTCTCTTTCTCTTTTCTTTTCTTCTACTGGATCGTGGAAGCTCTCTTTCCTTTTTCCCTTTTTCTTCTCTCAGCTTCTGCTCTCTGGCTTCTTCTTTGATCACGATCAGCCTCCATCTGAAGACGAAGGCTCCAATATATACCAGCAGCAATAGGGAGATAGGGCATGTGCTTCCCACGCCTTCCGTCCAGAAGATTACTCCTCGGATCACGTGCTTAGCACCCACCTTGGATCACGTGTCAGGTGCCAGCTTCAAGTCACGTGTCCATTCATCAGTACGCTCAGCAACTGGAGTTGAGGTGGCGTCAACACACTTGCTCCAAAGGGTTGACGCAGACTTCAGAGATCTTCAACCTTTTTAACTGCTGCGTCGACTCCATCAGCCTGCTGCGTTGACGCTTCGGTGATCCAGTGATCAAGTCTTCAGCAGATGGGCGTGCTGCGTCGACGCTCTCAGCATACTGCGTTGACGCATGGAGCTGCAGCATCGATGCTGCCAATGTACTCCAGAGGCTGCAATAAGGGATACTTGAACTGCTGCGTCCACGCTACTTGATCAATGCGTTGACGCACCAGAATAATCCACAAGCTTCTTTCTTGATTGTTTGAACTACTGCGTCCACGCCACTTGATCAAGGCATTGACGCATTGGTGTGTTCCAGCAGCTGAAATTGGATGTCTTCATCCCTCTTGCGTTAAGGGGTTCATTAGCCTCTTCAGTCCCTGTCAGTCAGATGAAACGAAGTCATCAGTTCTAAGTTTATGCATTGCATTGTATAGACTTTGTTGTGATGGCGAAAGCAATGTAAAGTATGCACAACACAGTGTATAGACTTGATGAATACAAAGGCTTCATAAGCCTCAGATGAAGGCAGGCGCTGTGAAGACTTCATGATGATCGGATGAAGGCAAGCGATGTATAGACTTCATGAAAATCAGATGAACACATACGGTGTATAGACTTGATGTGTTCACTGATGGATGTACACACTTGCCCGCTGTACAGACTTTCATGCTTATATGCAATGTAGAGACTTCAGACTACAGGAACGTGTGAACAACCAATGTGTAGACTCTTAAATCAACAGGTTTTGAAGCACAAAGGCAATGTACAGACTTTGCCTTAAAACGAATGTAAAGACTTAGAATCAAAGAGGCGTTGTGTAGACTTTGAACAAGTGTACAGACTTGGAAGCTTGAGCCAATGAATAGACTTGAGACACTTAAGGTGATGTACAGACTTGTTGAGGCTCAAGCGGTGTACAGACTTCGAAGTTCCATTGTGGATGTATCGACTTGCCAAGCGAAAGGGTTGTACATACTTTGACTTCAACAGAGACGCTGCATGACAAAACCAATGTATAGACTCTGAAATGCAAGTGATGCAGCAATGCCTAGACATTGGGCTTTACCCTGCAGTGTATAGACTTTGCTACCCAAATCATGAACAGTGCAAGCCACAGTTCAATGTATGAACTTTACAAGTGCACTGGCTGTACAGACTTCAAGACTAATGTCACGCCCCGAGCGCGGAAGATACCTGGAGATGCGCGACGTGTCTATATCAATCATGTCAATCAGAGTGGTCGTGTATTCGACACAAAGACAGAGATGCGCAAAATAGCAAGATAACCCAATCCTTTATTCCTTTATAATAGACTATTACAAATCCAATACTCTGTTTAATAAAAAGAAAAGTACATAGTTGACTCAAGAAACTATAGAAAAGACTAGATGACACTTGAGCAGCTCTAGCACTTTCACTCATGACCATTCCCATCCGATTGACTTCCATCGTCGTCGGACTTACCTGAAAAGTAAAAAGGGACAAACGGGATGAGCGAACGCTCAGTAGGAAATTATATCTCAAGTACTAGCAAGGGGTTTAAGTAATTACATCTTTCATGAATACAATAAAGCTATGCATGCTCGCATAAAACGATAAGATAGAGAGAATGTAATATCAAGGAAATAAGATGAACTTAATCATGAACTTTCAACAAGATAACAAGTTGATTCAAGATATTCAAGCAAGTACGTTTAACAAGTCATGTCAAGAACTTTGGCTATCAGGTATCAAGCAAGTAAATTACCCTTTTGCGGGCCACGCATTTCATGTCAAGTCAAGTACGATTCAAGTATAAGATGTGTGTGGAATGTCCAATCAAGCAAGTCAAGTACTCGGTATAATGCCAGATACCTTATCATTTTAACTCCCATGGGAACAAGTACTTTCGGGTGCTCCTCCCAGGACCAGATCGGGCCCTATATGCGCAGGCATTTATCATGTATTTTTGACATCCACTCTTATTTATATAGCCAATATAGAATTTCAATAATCAAGCTTGTAGACATGTATGACAACTTGGATAGAATAGAGTCCAAAATATGACAAAGGACATAGATTGATAATAACGGTATTGTCATGCCCCGTACTATATACCGTCGAGGTATTATCCGCTTTGGCCTACTAGCCTCACGGTCTTATCTCTTTCTAACAGTGATCAGCTCCAGAATGGGGGACTTCCCGGGCAGGTCACCCATCCCAGTACTACTCCCCATTAAGCACGCTTAACTTCGGAGTTCTTTTCAAGAACTAAGCCGATACTTCAAAAGGCGCCTCGGTGATATAGAGTACAACTTAGCTATATTTGAGGGTGTTACAGGTATAATCACGATATCGACAAAACTAGGTAGAATATGGTTTCCTTAACCTAGGTACCATGACAAATCAGTATGGACATTCTTTATATAGAATTGAGGTCCACATGAATAGTATATCAAAGTAAGATACCCTCATTCTTATCATAGAGTTGAGGTTTACAAGAACGACATGATATGACATGATATCATCATCCCATTAAGAATTTCTTATGATATACTCTTTGTATAATCATAAGGGCCGGTATACCATGTTTCTTTAGATTGACATGGCAAGGATCGTGTAATGGGTTTTTAGGGTACAACCAGCTCAGTCGGCCTTGAGGGAATCCAAGGCTACGAGGAGTCTTACGGAGGTCTCTATGACTAACTTGCTAGTCCAAAGGAACGGAATGTCCAATGGAGAGCTTGTATGTCAATGAGAGTTGAGTGTGATCGATAAAATAACGTGAAAAGTGGGACTATACTCACGGAGTGGAGAATAGTGCCGATATATATATTATATAATATGAAACCATCGGTTAACAGAATCAGGATAAAAATCATTTTTACAGAAAATAACGACTTACGCTAAGTCGTTTCTCAAGTAAGTAACGCCTAACAGAAGGGCGTTTACACATGTTTCTATTTTGCAGAATTTTCAATATTTCAGTAATTTATCTAAAACGCGCCCTGGTCAGGGTCGTTTCTTCAAGGTTTGACGACTACAACAGAAGGCGTCTTCTTATTTACATATTTGACAGAATATAATTAATTTTCAGGAATTATCAAAAACGCGCCCTGGGCAGGGGCGTTACTATTCAATTCTATTTTTCAGAATAGATAAATTTCAAGATTTTAACTGATAAACGCCCTAGGAAGGGGCGTTACCTTTCAGATTCACGCCCTAATCGGGGGCGTTAACATATGGCAAACGACCTAGTCTAGGTCGTGAATTAAAGGAATTCAGGAATAAAATTTCAAGAGACATGATACATGGTCATCACAGGAAAATTAGCAGAATTTCATAGGTAGAGTCATGCAAGATATTAGAATCGATATCTCATATTTAATGAATTTTTAAACAGGATCAATTATTAATTACATGCGATTTTCATGAAAGTAACGCCTACGTGCAGGGCGTCAAATGTGAAATTGACGACCTGGACAGGGTCGTTTCTTGTAAATTAGCGCCCTTTACAGGGGCGTTTCTTTCAATAATATTCCAGAAACGAAAATAAAACTGTATGCATGCCATGCTTATACATATATCTTGCGTTATTTTTATTTGGGCTACAATAACTTGAGAAAATCCTACCTTTAAGTGTTGATTTGGACGACGACTTGAAGATTGATATGAAGAGAGGAAAAACTCTGTTGCTTAAACAGCAACCAATAATCTTAGCAGTATCAGCAGGAAGAAGTCTTTACGTTCAACGGATGAACCCCTTTCGATCGAACTTCCTACAGAGAAATACTAAGAAACATTAATATTTTCTTCATAATACCTGACCGAAGGTAAAGGAAAGAAGAACATTACCTTTGTTCTTCACAACGCCAATGCTTCTTCAACCTGGAAGAAGGAAGAAGGGTGAAGAATCATTAGTTCTTCATGTAGTCGAAACAGAGGTCAAAAGAAAATAAGAAGAACATATGTTCTTCACTTACCGTGCAGCAGCAGGTCGATCAAATGGGTTAGGGTTCGGCTGTTCAAGAGTCTTTATAGGATTTTGGGAAATCCTATTAGGGTTAGTGATCTTGTGAGGGTAACATATCCCTAATAGAGTCCTTACTCTAATAGACTCTTACTAGATTAACATGATCCTTCCCTGGATAAGCTCTGGGTTCGAACGGTTCACGAATGGAATTAACGCCTTAGGTCAGGGCGTCCATTCTTGAATTGACGACCTTGTTTAGGTCGTTTATTAAGAAACGTCTTGGAGAAGGGCGTTCCTTGTTTTTGAAACACGCCCAAGATATGGGCGTTTCTTTTACTTGCCTATTTGGTCGCGTGAGAGTTGACGATCACATGTGTGGGCGTCCTTTCTTTAGTCACGCCATTTATAGAGGCGTTTCTTTTTAAATTAACGCCTTACTAAGAGGCGTTATTTGTACTTTGTTTATTATCTGTATTACTTCTGTAATATATATGTTTTTAATTTTATTTCAATATTCATTTATCAGGGTTGCTACACCCTCCCCCACTTAAAAAGAATTTGGTCCCCAAATTCCACATATATAATTATACACGTGGAGAGTGTAGAACATATACCTCTTAGAATAACTCGGGAAATCATTTCTTCATAGATTCCTCGGTCTCCCATGTCGCTTCGTGTTCCGGATTCTTATTCCATTGCACCTTGAGCATGGGAATAACCTTATTCCTTAGAGCTCGTATTTCTCGATCCAAAATCTTCATAGGCTTCTGTTCATAGGTGAGATCTTTCTGGATCACCAGATCTCGATGTTCAATAATATGACATGGATCGTGCACATACTTCTTCAACATAGATATGTGAAATACATTATGTACCTCGGACAATTGAGGAGGCAACGCGATGCGATAAGCAACCTCACCAACTCTTTCAAGTACCTCGAATGGTCCGATGAATCTTGGCGTAAGCTTGCCCTTAACACCAAATCTTCGTATGCCACGTCCAGGCGATATCTTGAGAAATACATGATCTCCGATTTGGAATTCAAGATCTCTCCTTCTTGTATCAGCATAAGCCTTTTGTCTCGTCTGAGCAACTTGCAATCTTTCTCTGATTACTTGTATCTTCTCAGTTGTATCCCTTACCATGTCTGGACCTAATAGTTATTTTTCCCCAACTTCGTTCCAGCATAAGGGTGATCGGCAACTCCTTCCATATAAAGCTTCGAAAGGTGCCATTTGGATACTAGCTTGGTAGCTATTATTATATGCAAATTCCACTAGTGGCAAATGATCGTGCCAGCACCCTCCAAAGTCCATGATGCATGCTCTAAGCATATCCTCAACAACCTGGTTTGTTCTCTCGGTCTGACCATCCGTTTGTGGGTGGAAAGCAGTACTAAAGTTGAGCTTTGTTCCCATCGAATGTTGTAATCCCTTCCAAAAATGAGAAGTAAAACGGGGATCTCTGTCAGACACGATTGAGACAGGAATTCCATGTATCCTGACTATTTTCTTGATGTACAGTGCAGCTAGCACATCAATTGACCATCGGCTTTTTATTGGCAAGAAATGTGCCGATTTAGTTAATCGGTCAATGATAACCCAGATTCCATCATGTCCTCCTTTCGATTTAGATAAACCCATGATGAAGTCCATACCAATATCCTCCCATTTCCACTTAGGAATATCTAGAGGATGAAGTTTTCCAGCAGGCTTTTGGTGTTCCGCCTTGACCTGTTGGCAAGTGAGACAGCGTGATACATAGTCCGCTATTTCCCTTTTCATGTTGGGCCACCAAAAGTTCCTCTTTGCATCTTGGTACATTTTGGTTGATCCTGGATGAATAGTGTACCTTGATCGGTGAGCTTCATCTAAGATCTTCTTCTTTAATTCCGGACAGTCAGGTATACAAGTTCTACCTTTGAATAATAATCTTCCATCAGAAGTTAGTTGGAAATCAGATTGTCCCTCTAATCTTCCTTTGATTTCCACTAATATAGGATCATCATTCTGAAGTGCTTGTATCTCAGATAATAAATCTGACTGTATGCTTACATGAGATAATGTAATAAATTTGGATTCCGTGTCCAAGCTTATATTGAGCTCGGAGAATTGTTCAAGTAACCTCCATTCTTGTATCATACAATTGGCTATCATTGCTCTCGGCTTTCGACTAAGGGCATCAGCAACATAATTACCCTTTCCGGGATGGTATTGTATATTGAAGTCGAAGTCCTTGAGATATTCTAGCCAGCGTCTTTGTCTCATGTTTAGCTCCTTTTGTGAGAATAGATATTTGAGACTCTTGTGATCGGAGTATACAGTAAACTGCACTCCATATAAGTAGTGTCTCCATATCTTTAGGGCAAATACCACCGCGGCTAGTTCTAAGTCATGGACGGGGTAATTCTCCTCATGCTTCTTCAGTTGACGTGAAGAGTATGCTATGACCTTTCCTTGTTGCATTAGGACACATCCAAGGCCAATGCCAGAAGCATCTGTGTAGACCTCGAATTTCTCTCCTTCTATTGGTAGAGCTAACACCGGAGCTGTAGTGAGATGATCCTTGAGAGTTTGGAAACTTCTTTCACATTCCTCACTCCATTCATACCGGATCTCCTTACGAGTTAATCTTGTAAGTGGTACGGCGATCTTAGAGAAATCTTTGATGAATCGCCGATAATAGCCTGCAAGACCTAAGAAACTTCTGATCTCGCTTGCATTAGTGGGTCTTTCCCAGTTCCTTACAGCTTCAACTTTTGACGGATCTACAGATAATCCATCTCGTGAAATCACATGTCCTAGAAAAGCCACTTCTTCAAGCCAGAATTCACACTTGCTGAGTTTTGCATATAATTGATTTGTCCTCAAGACTTACAATGCAATCCTCAAATATTTTTCATGTTCTTCCTTAGTCTTGGAATATATCAATATATCATCAATGAAAACCACCACAAATTGATCTAGATAAGGCCTGAATATGCTATTCATTAACTGCATAAAGGCAGCAGGGGCATTTGTTAGTCCAAAAGGCATAACAACAAATTCGTAATGGCCATACCTGCTTCTGAATGCGGTCTTGTGAATGTCATCATCCTTGATTCTTAATTGATGATATCCCGACCTGAGATCAATCTTGGAAAAGTATTTGGATCCTGAAATCTGATCAAATAATTCATCGATTCTCGGCAGTGGATACTTGTTCTTGATAGTAAGATGATTCAACTGTCGATAGTCGATACACAATCTCATGGATCCATCCTTCTTCTTTACAAATAAGACTGGTGCTCCCCACGGGGAAGTACTTGGTCTAATAAACCCTTTTCGAATCAGTTCCATCAACTGCTCCTTCAACTCTTTGAGTTCAGCCGGGGACATTCTATAGGGTGCCTTTGAAACTGGACCAGCACCAGGGACTAAGTCAATGGTGAAGGCCACTTCTCTTTGAGGGGGTAATCCCGGCAAATCTTCCAGAAATACGTCTGAAAATTCTTGCACTACCTGAATGTCTTCTATCTTAGTGTCCTTTGTTTCCTTAACTGTGACAAATGCAAGGAAGGATACACATCCTTTCCTGACGAGCTTGCTTGCTCGAAGAGCCGAAATAAGAGGGGATTTGCTCCGACTCTTGGGGCGAGAAAAGACTAATTCTGGAAAATCTTTAAAAGCAATTTGGCTATTGCGACAATCAACCGTTGCATGGTATTTGGATAACCAGTCCGCTCCCAGTATAACATCATACTCCTTTAGATCGAGGCATATGAGATCTATAGGTAAATTCCTACCTTGAACCATTACCTCTCAGTTTTGATAGTGATGAGTAATATCATTTTCACTTCCCAGAGGAGTAGTTAGGACTATTTTTATCCATTCTGGTTCTAACGGTAACGGGTCGGCAAACTTCTTAGAAATAAAGGAATGCGATGCACCCGTATCAAATAAGACATAAGCACTTTTGGAACAAATTTTCAATGTACCTTCCACTAATCCGCCTTCTTCTTCAGGTTCGGTCTCCTGGATTGCATGAAGATGAGCATTCTTCGTCACCGGGCGTTTACCGTCACCGGCTTGGTCATTCATTAATGGACAATCGAAAATCCGATGTTCGCGACTCCCACAACGGAGACAAGCTCCTAATTTCCTCCAGCATTCTTCGGTCTTGTGACCAGCCTTGTCACAATGCTTGCATACTGTATTAGAAGGTGTAGTGGTGATAGATAAGGGCTTGGATTTCTTGAACTTGGAATCTGGAGAGGATGAACCTCCATTATTGGGCCTCTTCTTAAAGTTGGGTTTGAAAGAACCCGAACTTGTGACTTGCTCCTTCTTATCTTTCCCACGGATCCTATCAGATAGTTCCGTGGCATCTTCAAGTAATTGAGCTCGGCGTACTATTTCGGAATAAACTTGGATGTCCATAGGCGCCAGTTGAGTAATGTAGTGGGGCCTAAGCCCATTCAAAAATCTACGGGCTTTCATCTTCTCCGTGCTAATAAGATGCTTAGCATATCTAGACAACCTGGAGAACTGAGCTTCATAATCTGCTAATGATAAAGATCGTTGCTTCAATGCAGCGAATTCTGCAGCCTTCTTTTCTTGGACTCGGTCCGAGAAATATTTAGCATTGAAGTATTCCACAAATTCTTCCAATGTTACTTGAGTAGGATCGATGGTTGCTTCAATAGACTCCCACCAGCACCTAGCATCTTTCTCTAACTGGAATGTAGCTAATAGAACTTTGTCCTGATCCGTGCATTGCATGACACGGAATATGCGTTCGGTTTCTCGAACCCAATGTTCGGCATCGTCCGGATCGGTCGATCCCGTGAACTTCGGGGGATTCATGTTCTTAAATGCTTGGTGTAAGCTTCCAGCTCGTGGAGCACCACCTTGTGCTACCTGTTGTAGCACTTGAGTCATCCCTTGGAGGGTACGCTGCATGTTGCGCCATTGAGCACGTTCGGCAGCCATTATCCTACAATTATAATAACTATATCAGTACGTGATCGTATTTAAAGACTCGTACACTATGTTAAATTTAACCCTTGGTACTACCCAATCTCACTGGTTTAAAGGTTCAAACTTATCCTTGGACTTGGGTTTTTCCTAGGAATTGAATACCCTAGGCTTTGATACCATAAAGACTGTCACGCCCCGAGCGCGGAAGATACCCGGAGATGCGCGACGTGTCTATATCAATCATGTCAATCAGAGTGGTCATGTATTCGACACAAAGACAGAGATGCGCAAAATAGCAAGATAACCCAATCCTTTATTCCTTTATAATAGACTATTACAAATCCAATACTCTGTTTAATAAAAAGAAAAGTACATAGTTGACTCAAGAAACTATAGAAAAGACTAGATGACACTTGAGCAGCTCTAGCACTTTCACTCATGACCATTCCCATCCGATTGACTTCCATCGTCGTCGGACTTACCTGAAAAGTAAAAAGGGACAAACGGGATGAGCGAACGCTCAGTAGGAAATTATATCTCGAGTACTAGCAAGGGGTTTAAGTAATTACATCTTTCATGAATGCAATAAAGCTATGCATGCTCGCATAAAACGACAAGATAGAGAGAATGTAATATCAAGGAAATAAGATGAACTTAATCATGAACTTTCAACAAGATAACAAGTTGATTCAAGATATTCAAGCAAGTACGTTTAACAAGTCATGTCAAGAACTTTGGCTATCAGGTATCAAGCAAGTAAATTACCCTTTTGCGGGCCACGCATTTCATGTCAAGTCAAGTACGATTCAAGTATAAGATGTGTGTGGAATGTCCAATCAAGCAAGTCAAGTACTCGGTATAATGCCAGATACCTTATCATTTTAACTCCCATGGGCACAAGTACTTTCGGGTGCTCCTCCCAGGACCAGATCGGGCCCTATATGCGCAGGCATTTATCATGTATTTTTGACATCCACTCTTGTTTATATAGCCAATATAGAATTTCAATAATCAAGCTTGTAGACATGTATGACAACTTGGATAGAATAGAGTCCAAAATATGACAAAGGACATAGATTGATAATAACGGTATTGTCATGCCCCGTACTCTATACCGTCGAGGTATTGTCCGCTTTGGCCTACTAGCCTCACGGTTTTATCCCTTTCTAACAGTGATCAGCTCCAGAATGGGGGACTTCCTGGGTAGGTCACCCATCCCAGTACTACTCCCCATTAAGCACGCTTAACTTCGGAGTTCTTTTCAAGAACTAAGCCGATACTTCAAAAGGCGCCTCGGTGATATAGAGTACAACTTAGCTATATTTGAGGGTGTTACAGGTATAATCACGATATCGACAAAACTAGGTAGAATATGGTTTCCTTAACCTAGGTACCATGACAAATCAGTATGGACATTCTTTATATAGAATTGAGGTCCACATGAACAGTATATCAAAGTAAGATACCCTCATTCTTATCATAGAATTGAGGTTTACAAGAACGACATGATATGGCATGATATCATCATCCCATTAAGAATTTCTTATGATATACTCTTTGTATAATCATAAGGGCCGGTATACCATGTTTCTTTAGATTGACATGGCAAGGATCGTGTAATGGGTTTTTAGGGTACAACCAGCTCAGTCGGCCTTGAGGGAATCCAAGGCTACGAGGAGTCTTACGGAGGTCTCTATGACTAACTTGCTAGTCCAAAGGAACGGAATGTCCAATGAAGAGCTTGTATGTCAATGAGAGTTGAGTGTGATCGATAAAACAACGTGAAAAGTGGGACTATACTCAGGGAGTGGAGAATAGTGCCGATATATATATTATATAATATGAAACCATCGGTTAACAGAATCAGGATAAAAATCATTTTTACAGAAAATAACGACTTACGCTAAGTCGTTTCTCAAGTAAGTAACGCCTAACAGAAGGGCGTTTACACATGTTTCTATTTTGCAGAATTTTCAATATTTCAGTAATTTATCTAAAACGCGCCCTGGCCAGGGTCGTTTCTTCAAGATTTGACGACTACAACAGAAGGCGTCTTCTTATTTACATATTTGACAGAATATAATTAATTTTCAGGAATTATCAAAACGCGCCCTGGGCAGGGGCGTTACTATTCAATTCTATTTTTCAGAATAGATAAATTTCAGGATTTTAACTGATAAACGCCCTAGGAAGGGGCGTTACCTTTCAGATTCACGCCCTGATCGGGGGCGTTAACATATGGCAAACGACCTAGTCTAGGTCGTGAATTAAAGGAATTCAGGAATAAAATTTCAAGAGACATGATACATGGTCATCACAGGAAAATTAGCAGAATTTCATAGGTAGAGTCATGCAAGATATTAGAATCGATATCTCATATTTAATGAATTTTTAAACAGGATGAATTATTAATTACATGCGATTTTCATGAAAGTAACGCCTGCGTGCAGGGCGTCAAATATGAAATTGACGACCTGGACAGGGCCGTTTCTTGTAAATTAGCGCCCTTTACAGGGGCGTTTCTTTCAATAATATTCCAGAAACGAAAATAAAACTGTATGCATGCCATGCTTATACATATATCTTGCGTTATTTTTATTTGGGCTACAATAACTTGAGAAAATCCTACCTTTAAGAGTTGATTTGGATGACGACTTGAAGATTGATATGAAGAGAGGAAAAACTTTGTTGCTTAAACAGCAACCAATAATCTTAGCAGTATCAGCAGGAAGAAGTCTTTACGTTCAACGGATGAACCCCTTTCGACCGAACTTCCTACAGAGAAATACGAAGAAACATTAATATTTTCTTCATAACACCTGACCGAAGGTAAAGGAAAGAAGAACATTACCTTTGTTCTTCACAACGCCAATGCTTCTTCAACCTGGAAGAAGGAAGAAGGGTGAAGAATCATTAGTTCTTCATGTAGTCGAAACAGAGGTCAAAAGAAAATAAGAAGAACATATGTTCTTCACTTACCGTGCAGCAGCAGGTCGATCAAATGGGTTAAGGTTCGGCTGTTCAAGAGTCTTTATAGGATTTTGGGAAATCCTATTAGGGTTAGTGATCTTGTGAGGGTAACATATCCCTAATAGAGTCCTTACTCTAATAGACTCTTACTAGATTAACATGATCTTTCCCTGGATAAGCTCTGGGTTTGAACGGTTCACGAATGGAATTAACGCCTTAGGTCAGGGCGTCCATTCTTGAATTGACGACCTTGTTTAGGTCGTTTATTAAGAAACGTCTTGGAGAAGGGCATTCCTTATTTTTGAAACACGCCCAAGATATGGGCGTTTCTTTTACTTGCCTATTTGGTCGCGTGAGAGTTGACGACCACATGTGTGGGCGTCCTTTCTTTAGTCACGACGTTTATAGAGGCGTTTCTTTTTAAATTAACGCCTTACTAAGAGGCGTTATTTGTACTTTGTTTATTATCTGTATTACTTCTGTAATATATATGTTTTTAATTTTATTTCAATATTCATTTATCAGGGTTGCTACAACTAATGTATGAAGCAAAGCAAGAGCTCTTTCAAAACAAATCCAATGCGTCAACGCATTTGAGTCCACTGCGTCGACGCACCAGTTGACACATTTTATAGACCAGCTCTGGGACAGACCAGTGAGTTGACGCAATGATCCCATGCGTCAACGCATCATGCAATACTCATGCAAACTCATGCATTCAATGCTATATATCAGACACAGTCCTATGCAATCATATCAGCAGCCATATTCAAAACACAATATCATAATGCACTGACTGTTTTGCAATCATCAAAACACAATAACATTGCTATCATCAAAATACAACATCAAATGCACTCACTATCTTGCTATCATCAAAACCAAATAGCATTGCTATCATCAAAGCAACATAGCACATGCTTGTGCCTAAGAGGCACAACACAGAAGATATGGCCAATTGCCCCTTGAATATAGAACTCACAACCTGCTTGGCAGCCGTATGCGTTAGCACAACTTGGGTGAAGAACCCATCTTGGCTAGTTATCTGAACAGCAACGGTGTGAGAGGAAATAACAACACCAATAATCAAGCCTCCAACGAGCAAAGAAATTTCCACCGGCCTCGCTCGAGAAGAAACTGCCACTAATGCAAGAGAGCTCTTCTTAGTAACCGTTAACGGAAATACAGGCTCATCAACCCCAAAATAGCCAGGGACCAAGACATGAACTGGCATGTGGCAGATGTAATCTTGAATCTTGAAATGCATAACCTTCATCCAATCATCCTGACTCGGCTCATTTTCACCCCGGGGACCAGACCCGACGGGCACCAAAGGTAGCGCACACCCGCTCCGTGTGGTGGAAATAGGAGGTGAAATGGAGGGAATAGGTTCTAATGGCGTGGAGGTTTCAATAGGGATGGAGATGTCAAGTGAAGGCGCAGGCGATGTGGCGATGATACGCTCGGGTGAAGGTAGAGGTGGAGGCGGAGATGATGGAGGTTTAGGCGATGGTGAGGGTGGTGGAGATGGCGTAGGCAATTAGGGTAGTAGAGATGGAGGCGGTGATGAAGGCAAAGGGGAAGGCCACGGCGCCTATTGTTGACGTATCGACACAACGCGTCGGGTGGTGTTGGTAGTGGAAGCGGTGATAGCATAATAAACTATAGCAACCCTATTTTCTTTAAGTAAAAAAACATAATTTATTCCTTAGGTCAAATTTTGAGTAATTTAAAAAAATATAGAAAAATCATATTCTTATAGTAGACGAAATGCTTAACAACATTGATAACTGGGCCGACCCCTAAAGAAAATTTAACCAAGCCCGAATCAAGGTTTTTAGGCTAACTCAGAATTTTTCATAGAACAAGCTTAATCGATCGAATTCGAACTCAAATCGAACCCAAATGTGCTCATTCCTGTCCCAAATCGAAAGGCCACGATAGGAGCCCTTTTTCCCACATGAATCTCACGAAACCCTAATGATTGGCGGCTCAATTTCGAGGAAGAGGCGGCGCGACCCGGTCAAAACGTGAAAATCACACACATTCGAACTCACAACTCTCTTCGATCATATCTCGTTCTTAGCTTCGACCCTAGCCCTATAAAATGAAGCCTAGTGCTACCTAGAACCCCCATTTGCTGTGGCGGCCGAAGACGTGCGCGATCGAGGGCGGAGGCGACGAGTCTAGGCGAGGTTTTTCATTTAGGGTTTCGGCGAGGTCAACTTCCTTTCTAGTGATTAAAGGTAGGTTTCTCCTAGGCTGAACTAATAATCGAGCATGCCATCTTGTTCATCCCTCAGTCCTCTTTCATTTGATACTAGTTTGCCTAATTTTAGTGTACCATGTCATCAAATTTCATAGTTTACTTTGAGGTATATCTGAATGGTTGCCTTCACTTATTAGTTCTCTTTATGTTAGTTTAACTTAGCCTAAACTCAAATCAAAGCATGCCATCTTATTTGCCTTTGAACGCTCTTTCCAACGGTGCCATTTTGCCTATTTTTTGTTCAGTATATTGCTCGCAATCGCTGTTTTAATCAAGGTCTGTCGGGGTTCGCCGTCGGCGGATCTCGGTGTTGAAAACGGTCGCACCAGTGACCGCTTGGTGAAGAAACGGTCGCGGGATAGACCGTTTGCCACTCCCCTATTTTCAAAAAAAAAATATAAAAATATATTATTTTAATTGACGCATCTGATCTATACGACATCTTAATGAAAATTAATTAGTTTAAAAATTATGGGATTTTATTAACGCGCCCTAGCAGTCTAACGCCTTCACTTAGGCACGTCTAGACTCACAAACGCATGCATTGTTGGCCCAGAATAGATGGCGGACAGGAAGGGGGGTTGAATTGTCCCCCTGGCGAGATGGTCGATTTTAAAAACAACTTAATGAAATGCAACGGAAATAAAATTAACTACGTTAATTAAACTAAACTGAAGTGAGATTTAGGTTCACTCAATCTCTTTGATCTCACTCGAATAATCGAAGCACTGAACGATTGAACCTACACCAAACACGGATAGCAGATGTAGCAATGTGTAGCGGTGTAGTGAATAAAAATCTGTAAATTGACCTGTGAATAGAGATAGTAGAAATGGACAATCATACAGGCATGCCACAAAGAACACGGAGAATTTTAGGTGGTTCGGGACCACGACGGGCTCCCTACATTCACCCCTCACCAAAAATCGGTGAGGCTTCACTAACACGCTATAGTTGTAGCGACCACGGGGACGAACCCCAACACCACACACGCTGCCTCCGCAGCAATCCATACACACGGGGCCTAGCGCTAGACCGCTGCCACCACAACACACACACACACAGTCGGGGAACTCACCCGGCACTAAATCCTCACACGGAGACGCAGCTCCGTTCACACACACCAATATTTTGATTACATAAAAATATGAAGAGAATCAATATATGCTCACAGCAGGATGTAGATCAACAAAACAATCACAAGCAAAAGGGTAAAAGATATGGAATATTTCCCCCTTGTTCTTGAATGGCCATTTGAATGTTTTTCTTGAAGCACCGGTTGGAGGGAGTTGAATCCGCCGCTGGATGGAGCAGTCGGTCGTCCTCCTTGAAGATCCAAGATGTGTTCCTTCATATTCAAGCTCCAATCACACCTCCAGACATCAAGAACTGATATATCTTGCAAAACCCTCTCCTCTCCACCTTTTGGCCGCCCTCTTTCTTCCTTTCCCTACAAAAGACAAAACACGTTAGCCCTAGCGGTGTTTTCCTTGTAAAAATCGCAAGGATATATAGGGCAGCAAATAGATGAACATATGACAATAATGCCCATGATAAAAACCTCCCCAAACCCTTCTATTATATGTAAGGGAACCCTAAGGGTAAATGGGTCCAAGAGGGGACCAAATGGATTGGGTTTGATAAGGTTCGTAAGGCTTACGGAAAACCCGATCCGGTCCGCCCAGAAGAAGTGTCAACTCTAAGAGTCGACACTTTCTTCATAGGGTGCAGCCAGCGATGAAAAAAAACCACCCAGGACATAAGTGTCGACTGTCAGAGTCGACACTTTTTGTCAGGAAATTTGTCAGCCACAAAAACGTCATATATGTCTGAAAGTGTCGAATCTAAGAGTCGACACTTTTCCACCTGATGCAAGAACCAGCACAACCAGGAATAAATGTTGACTCTGTGAGTCAACACTTGCTCTCTCAGACTGGAAACTACCTTCGGCAGTCTAATGCAATCTAAAAAACTTACAACCCCATTTGAAAACTTGATTTTTCCAAGTGAATAACATGCATTAGAAGGTCTTAAAACACCAATCAAACTAGGGTTTTATTAAGGATAATAGGAAGCTAGATGAGCAAAAGACAACCTCAAGACAATTAATAATAGCATGCATGAGACACATGCAAACCCAATTTCACTGAACAAGCAATGATCATAAAAACAAGTATTCTATGCAATACTTACCAAAAATCCCCCAGAAACCAACATTCAAAATGCTCATTCTTACCATTGGCATTGATGCAGCTGTTTGGATTTCTATTAACCCTTTGATAAACCAAGGGTAGCTCAGTTCATGCTTAAAAGATAAAGTAGCCATATGAGCAGGTGTCAATTACCTGAACCTTTGTACAGTCACCCCTGTCATACGTATACATAGAATAATCTATGTTAGCGATTCATTCATAATGTAGGAGAAGGAGTCCAATGAATTTGATCTATGAACCATCTCCCTCAACTATGCCCTGCACACTAACCATAGCCAGATTAGTCCTTGAGGTAAAAAACCATTTAACAAAAGGATGCCACTCTTGTATAAGCAATAAGAAGATCTTACATATCAAACAACATTCATTAACCACCCAAAACCTCAGGTAGAAGCACAATCAATTTGACATGTAATAGCTATTCATGAATCTCATTCAACTCAAATAGATCAATACTCATGTGTAGCAAGTTAAGACCCAAAACACCTCAAATGTCCCATGATAAATGTGCAAGTACCACATTCATGATATGCAAGAATCAAAGGATATTTTCCACAAAACTTACACATAATATTTTGTTATCATCAAAACCATCACCAAGGACAAAGGGGGAGGGCAACGAACCCAACAATCTCCCCCTTTTTGATGATGACAAAATATTGCGGCCATCAGAACTCTCTCCCCCTTTGGCATTATTAAAAAGTGGGGGACTAGAGGAACAAATGTGGAGTTTCCAAAAACGAATGAGACAGAAATATAAAGTCAATGATGCACGAACCCAACAACAACCTACCATGAAAGAAAGGTGCGTGAATCATAAACACAAAGCAAGAAAATGGAATTTGATGTGCACCATGCAAGATGTTTGAAATGTGTGCAAATGCTCAATTTTTGAACTATATGCAGAATGTATGACAAAACTAAGCACACTATTCTCCCCCTTTTGTCATGAACAAAAACGGATTGACAATGGGGTTATTTAAGCTTGTTATTTACATGTATGATCTGTAAATGCACCAATGTGAAATGAAGTATGATATGAATAGAAAAGATCATGCAATCAAGCACTCAAGCATGGATAATAAGATATAAAAGCAAGCATGTCCCTTAGGGACCGGTTTAAGAACAATGCTATTGATTATGGAGCATGGTGTGCATAAACAATACTAAGAAGGTCGTGCCTACAAAAAGATGGTTCTACATAAACCTTGAAAGATGACTGATTCAAAAAGTACATTCACACAATCAATCCCGAAGTGTATATGTGAGAATTGAGCAATGAATTCCAAAACAATATGGATCATCAGATCTTCTAAAGAATACTAAAAAGAACTTTTCTTCCATACACTTCCATACACAATGCCCGAGTATTAGTAGCTACGTATAACCCTATTTTTTTTAAATAGTAAGATGGTGACTAACCTTTTGATGTGAGTTGTACCCTTTGTCTGAGGGGCACTTCCCGGTTACTCAGTTTCGTCACAAATCATAATTGCGGATTTTGTCACTTTCAGCGCGAGTTGTACCCTTTGTCTTAGGGGCACTTCCCGGCTACTCGGTGCCAAATCTCACATATTTTAATTGCGGATTTGCTTCACTTTTCAACGCGAGTTTCCTCCTTTGTTTCAAGGAAGATTCCCGGCTACTCGGATCCATGTTCCACTTATTCAAATTTTTGGTGGGGCAAACAACTTTTTCCTCACGAGACATGTGATTTCCATGTAGAGATTCAAGAGCCCTTTGGAGTGTTGAGTAGAATATTTTGAATCCTTATTAAACTGAATCATTTATCTTAAAAAGGTGCAAAATTGTGTGGGAGGTTGTACTGAATGTCAAAGATGAATTAGTCTCACCACAGTTATGTCTCCCCCTAAGTGTATGCATTGTTATGAATACCTCCCCCTTAATATGTGCCATGTAACAAACATGTCTAAATCAATGCAATTTTAGTTAGCAAGGGAAAAGGTCAAAGGAAGAATCACAAGAAAAGGGTGATATGATATTTACACTTAATCATGCATTGAGGTAAAGTTTTCACACAAGTTGATTACTGGTACTTGGCTGAGAACATAGGTCCAAAGACCACCATCACGCATGGGGAAAGCTTCCAGTTGGACATAATCTAACCTTCTATAATTGCCATTTGAAATACCGGATAATCATGGCATGCACGCGCGCATTAGTCTAAGATTTATGCAAATATATGCATGTAAATGGAAATGATTGAAGATTATCCCTATTTGTAAATATGCAAGGATGTGTATGATATGTGCCAGAGGTTAAGTATGTAAGCTGTGTATGCAAAACTGAATTATTATTCACAAAATGTGAGCGAAGGTATGAAAGACTTTATATATAGTCTAAAGCATTCAAAAACTAAATTTATTCACAAGATGTGAAACGAAGACTATGCAAAGCTGTCGTAATCACCTAGTCATCTAACCTACGAATCTCAACATCTCAGTAATTGCGAAAATCAATGAAATAGGAATGCAATTGTTTAAATGCCATCATTTTTCTCCGAACTCAATTTTTACCTTTTCAGATTTTTGAAACTGAACCTAAGCAAAATGAACTCACAAAGCCAAACCATTTCCTTTCTCTCTAGCCTTGAGAATCCTTTATTTATAGACATTTTCCTTGGCCTCAAGGCGCCCTTGCAAAACAAATTCTCATTTTGAAGATTTGGGTACGTAAGCCTTCTTGGGTCCTGAGGGGTTAGTGACACTTCCAAAAGACTTTTTCCACATTGTAATAGCATTCAGATCATCATTTCTCAAAAGAAAATAGTCATGCATTTGGTGACCATTTTTACCACAATAATGACAAGCAACATTTCTTTTGTAAAATCAATCATCATCACTTTTCATCAAAGAGCATGTATACATTATGTGGCCTACTTCACCACAGTAAAAGCAAGTGATATGATTCTTTCCAAAACCATTTTTATCACTCATGTCATCATTTTTATTTCTAAAGCAATCTTTGATAACATGTCCAAATCTACCACAGTAATGACAAGAAAAGTTTCTTTTGATAGACCACTCATCATCACTTTTCTTTGTAAACACTCTTCAATTACATGGCCACGTAATCTACAATAGGAGCAGTGAACATTGAAGTTTTCCTTTATTGGTTTCTGATGATTTTTGGAACCATCAAACATTTTCACTCTTGATTTTATTGCCTCATCATCATCAAATTTCATCAACGAACAATCATGCATTTCATGGCCATATTTTCCACAGTAAAAACATGAAACATTCATTCTTTTTCTTGATGCATGAACATGTTTAACAGTCGAGGATTTTGCATGCACACAAGAATGATCATTGACAAATTTTTGTTGTTGATTTCCTTTATCACACAAGAGCAAAAACTCATTCAACCTCTTGATTTCATTTTTGAGAGACATGATATGTATTTCAGAACTGATCAATTCTCTTTCACATGATGTAATTTTCTCATTCAACAAGAAATTAACACTTTTGTGGCTTTTAATTTCTTCTTCAAGACCATGCATTTTATCACAATCATCGACAATCAAACATTTTCTTTTTTCAAACGTATTGAGTTTATCAATCAGCAGATTGTTTTGATCTTTCAATTTCTCAACTTCTTTAGCAAGCTTTTCACTCTGAGCAAGTTCATTAATCAAAATCTGATCATTGTCCAGACAACTCAATTTATCTCTTAGTTCATTTTCAATGTCTTCAAGTTCTGAAATTTTGGTCATTAAGTTTTCATTTTCAGTTTTCAGAATTGAAATAGTTTCTTTATAACTGTCAACCTCAAACACGTGTGACTCAACTAATTTTTCAAGCTCAGAGCATCGTTCACACGATAAATTATTAACACAAGAAATTTCAATTTTCTTTTTCAATTTTTTGTTATCAGATTTCATTATTTTATATTTATCAAATAACACTTCATAAGCATTCATCAATTCATCATAACTCAGTTCATCTTCCTCATCGGAATCAGAGTTTACCTT
Organism: Amorphophallus konjac; assembly: GCA_022559845.1. Taxonomy (NCBI): domain Eukaryota; kingdom Viridiplantae; phylum Streptophyta; class Magnoliopsida; order Alismatales; family Araceae; genus Amorphophallus; species Amorphophallus konjac. Next base: position 165,541,512 of record CM040118.1, on the reverse strand, counting down.
TGAACTTTCATCGCTTTGACGTTCATTCTCATTGTTTGCCACGAGGCACTCATCATTCCAGCTTTCTTCTTGAGCTTCATTTAGCCCATCCCAAATCTCTTTGGCAGATCTACGGTCGGAAACAAAGGGAAATTTATCAATGCATTATGTAGCTTTAAGAACATTCAAAATAAAAAGATTATTAGAGTTATTCTTCTTATGCTCATCGGTCCACCTTGACTTATCTTTTGGTAGAACATGAGGACCGTGAGTAATTAAATTCATAAGCATCGGATCAATACTAGAAATCCATATACAGAATTTTCCAACCCATGATATATAATAAAAACCATCAAAGACAGGAACCAAAGTCACACTAGCCATCATGAGAAGATCTTTTCTCCTAGACCATGAGGTCCGCGAATGAAAATCAAAGATTGTACTCTGATACCAAATTTTGGCCCAGAATAGATGGCGGACAACAAGGGGGGTTGAATTGTCCCCCTGGCGAGATGGTCGATTTTAAAAACAACTTAATGAAATGTAGCAAAAATAAAATTAACTACGTTACTTAAACTAAACTAAAGTGAGATTTAGGTTCACTCAATCTTTCCGATCTCACTCGAATAATCTATGCACTGAACGATTGAACCTACGCCAAACACGGATAGCAGATGTAGCAATGTGTAGTGGTGTAGTGAATAAAAATCTATAAATTGACCTGTGAACGGAGATAAGAGAAATAGACAATCACATAGGCATGACACAAAGAACACGGAGATTTTTAGGTGGTTCGGGACCACGACGGGCTCCCTACATCCACCCCTCACCGAAACCCAATGAGGCTCCACTAAAACGCTATAGATGTAGCAACCACGGGCATGAACCCCAACACCACACACACTGCCTCCGTAGCAATCCACACACACGGGGCCTAGACGCAGACCGCTGCCACCACAGCACACACACACACACAATCGGGGAACTCACCCCACACTAAATCCTCACACAGAGACACAGCTCCGTTCACACACACCAATATTCTGATTATAGAAAAATATGAAGATAATCAATATATGCTCATAGCAGGACGTAGATCAAGAAAATAATCACAAGCAAAAGGGTAAAAGATATGTAATATTTTCCTCTTATTCTTGAATGGCCATTTGAATGTTTTCCTTGAAGCACCAATTGGAGGGAGTTGAATCCACAACTGGATGGAGCAGTCGGTCCTCCTCCTTGAGGATCCAAGATATGTTCCTTCATATTCAAGTTCCAATCGCACCTCCCGACATCAATAACTGATAGATCTTGCAAAACCCTCTCCTCTCCACCTTGTGGCCGCCCTCTTTCTTCCTTTCCCTACAAAAGATAAAACATGTTAGCCCTAGATTTGTTTTCCTTGTAAAAATCGCAAGGATATATAGGGCAGCAAATATATGAACATATGACAAGAATGCCCACGATAAAAACCTCCCAAAACCCTTCTATTATATATAAGGGAACCCTAAGGGTAAATGGGCCCAAGAGGGGACCAAATGGATTGGGTTTGATAAGGTACGTAAGGCTTACGGAAAACCAGATCCGGTCCGCCCAGAAGAAGTGTCGACTTTCAGAGTCGACACTTTCTTCACAGGGTGCAGCTAGCGATGAACAAAAATGACCCAGGACATAAGTGTTGACTCTCAGAGTCGACACTTTTTGTCAGGAGTTCTGTCAGCCACAAAAATATCATATAGGTCTGAAAGTATCGACTCTAAGAGTCGACACTTTTCCACCTGATGCAAGAACCAGCACAGCCAGGAATAAGTGTCGACTCTGTGAGTTGACACTTGCTCCCTAAGACTGGGAACTGCCTTAGGTAGTCCAATGCAATCTCAAAAACCTACAACCCCATTTGAAAACTTGATTTTTCCAAGTGAATAACATGCATTAGAAGGTGTTAAAACACCAATCAAACTAGGGTTTTATTAAGGACAATAGGAAGCTAGATGAGCAAAAGGCAACCTCAAGAAAATTAATAAGAGCATGCATGAGACACATGCAAACCCAATTTCATTGAACAAGCAATGAGCATAAAAACAAGTATTCTATGCAATACTTACCAAAAATCCACCAGAAACCAACATTCAAAATGCTCATTCTTACCATTGGCATTGATGCACCTGTTTGGATTTCTATTAACCCTTTGATAAACCAAGGGTAGCTCAGTTCATACTTAGGAGATAAAGTAGCCATATGAGCAGGTGTCAATTACCTGAATCTTTGTACAGTCACCCCTGTCATACATATATATAGAATAATCTATGTTAGCGATTCATTCATAATGTAGGAGAAGGAGTCCAATGAATTTGATCTATGAACCATCTCCCTCAACTGTGTCCTACACAATAACCATAGCCAGATTAGTCCTTGAGGTAAAGAACCATTTAACAAAGGCATGCCACTCTTGTATAAACAATAAGAAGATCTTACATATCAAACAACATTCATTAACCATCCAAAACCTCAGGTAGAAGCACAGTCAATTTGACATGTAATAGCTATACATGAATCTCACTCAACTCAAATAGATCAATACTCATGTGTAGCAAGTTAAGACCCAAAACACCTCAAATGTTCCATGATAAATTTGCGAGTACCACATTCATGATATACAAGAATTAAAGGATATTTTTCACAAAACTTACACACAATAATTTGTTATCATCAAAACCATCACCAAGGACAAAGAGGGAGCGCAACGAACCCAATATTCATGACTGGAGATTATATATATATATATATATATATATATATATATATATATATATATATTTATACAATAAACATATTACCCTAGCAGTCTTCCTGAGACCGTCTGGTGACCAGTTGCGGTCTATAGAAGACCGTTTTCCCCGGTTTACCAGCATAGAATTGACTCATTTTTCCTACGTTTTAGGTTAGATTTAAGCTGACATATTGCTCACTGTTGAGGCTTAAAACACTACAAACATGACTATATAGGTTTCTGAAATTGTCAAGTTCAAATTTTTATCCTTCTTATCCTCCTAATGTTGGAAAAATATGTAGAACTAAATGGTCAAATCATGGTTTAACTTGTAAGATTTTTTTTTGGTATTATTCTTCAATTGATACTCATGAGTTGTTATCCTCTTAAGATTGGTTGAGGGTCGTGCCACTCCGGTGGTTTCGAGTTACCGCTACACTCGTTTGCCCCTATTTTCTAGCCTTAAATTCTTGGGCATATAATACCTCTCCGTCGGATATTCCTTCCGCCGGACTAGGTGTTCATGTTCCGAGGCCTCCGTAAGACTCCGCGAGCCTGGGATTCTCACTAGGACGACAAGCAGGTTGTACCACCAAGACCTGAACCCTTTGAAAGTCTATTTGGCAGAACAAGGTCTGTCGATGTTCTACAGAAATTCTGTCAGTTTTTAAAAATGGTCCTTCCTAGACCGCCAAATATGGGTTGCGGTCTTTACTAGACCGTCTTATTTTTTGAGCCATGTGGCCTTATTTTTGGCACATCTAATTTCCCTGATGCCTTCATGTAAACACGTTCGGTCCCTCAGACGCGTTCGTTATTAGGACCAACTCGGTTTAGCCGGTTTGGTCTAACCCATCCAGGTAGCGGTTCCTCTATGATCGTCTAGGTTCTAGGGGCGGTCCATGGCCGACCGTCTCTTCTCCCAGCAACCCAAAATTCCCTATTTTCATGATTTTTTTGTGTATCAAACCAATCCAGCCTCTTCTGGCTGTCCTACCTCGAATTTTTGGCCTCTCTTTAGGTCAATTATGGGAATCATATTTCCATTAAGCCCCTCTTAAAGTCATTTTCTTAAATGACTCATTCCTTCGATTAAGAGCTTACTATTTGAACTTCATTAGGAAATCTATATTCCTACATGGGAATGCCTTGATTACATGGTTTTAACCTTGGAACTCTTGGCCATTTATATAAGTGAAGTTCTAGATTTGGATCTATGATCCAACCCCTTCAGTGCCAACCCATCATAAGGGCCCGATCTGGTCCTAGGAGGGGCGCCCAAAAATACTTGTGTCCAGGGGAGTTTGTAATGACAATGTGTGGCATTGCACCCCAGTGTATGACTAGCGGGTTAATCTACGACATTCTGCTTCACTCAACTGCTTGAAATTTCCTGCGTGACAAGACGTGCATGCTTGACATGGCCAATTCACTTGGAAACTTTACTTGAAACCTCGTGGAAAATTCTTGTCACGCCCCGACGCGGAATATCGGAATGTAGCAGTTATACATTCATGATAAAACAGAGCAATTAGCGAAATTTTAAAAAATATAATTACAAGGAAACAAATAGCTCCAAAATACTAATTAATTCAACAATCAAAATAACTTGTCCAACAACTCTAACAACATCAAGATAACCAACCTTACGACTCGAAGAGATAAAAATCAAGAAAAATTACAACTCTAAGTAGTCACTCAGGGACTAGACTAAACAAGACCTTAACAAAACTCAACAAAACCACTAAGACAACTCTCAGTTCACTACTATTAGGTCCACTCTGGTCTTCACTCCTGCCCATCTCCATCTGTTTGCATATCCTCATCAGAGCTACCTGAAAGGGGGGAAAACTGGGTAAGCGAACGCTCAATAGGTAATAGCAAGCAGGTTTAAGTAATTAACAATTTAATTTAATGTCATGTGAATAAAATAAATGGTAATAACCAACAAACATAAGCAGGAATGGAATGAGAATAAAATAGAACTGAGATATATCATTTCCATGTACTTGGCCAATCAAGCAAATAAACAAGCAAGTCAAGTAGAATTAATTCCATGTAGGAATTTCCAAGAATATCGAAATGAACGAATGTCATAGATATCACGCTAGTCATGCACTCGGTGCAATGTCTCACCATGTCATTACAACTCCCCGGGGCACTAGTACTTTTCGGACGCTCTTCCTAGGACCAGACTGGGCCCTTATGATGCATTGGCATTGATTTAGTGGATCCAAGATCCCAAGTAACTATCTTAGACATTCATTTGGAATCGGACAGAATTCCAAGGTTGAGCTATGTAACTTACCAACTAATATCAAGTGGCGTTTCAATGATTGACGGAGAAGTCAAGAGATTTATGAGTATAAAATAAGCACAAAACACATGAAAACAAGTTCTGGCTAGATGCGGTCATGATCAGGCCACCTAGATGAGAAAACGGTCTAGGCTGGATGGCAAAAATCTAGCTGGGTCAAAGGTCCATGCCTAGAGTGAAAGAGTAGAAAACGGTCCAATATAGGCCGCAATCAGGACTAGACGGTCCTAGTTGGGCCGCTTGAAGAGGTAAATGGTCTACTAATGACTGCATACATTATTGTGTCCAGAGGACTAAGGTTGATGCACAGCCGGTTAAATGTTGTCACAAGAGGGCCGTTTAGACAGTCTGGCGGTCATGACTGGACCGCACACTGACAGAAATGGTCTCAGAAGGGCCGCAATAGACAGGACAGTCCCGACTCTTGCTCGGGCAAAACAAGCGACTCGAACGAGTGGAAAGGTTCAGGTTTTGTGGGTACAACCCGCCCGGCATCCTAGTGGGAATCCCAGGCTCACGGGGGCTTACGGAGGTCTCATAATAGAGGTCCTACTCCGACATAAGGAATATCCGGCGGAGAGTCCCAACTATTACAAGAATTTAGGCTAATTAACCATCAGAAAATGAATGTATAGCGGTCAGTCAGCGTCACCGGAGTGAAGCGACTGTCAAACAAACCTAACAATTAATCAATGACCAATAACTTATGAATTTAACAATTTGTTTATCAATTCAAAGGAATAGACAAGAGGATGCAATTTGGATGTAAGGAAAGATATTGGCAGTCATAATCATAGTTAATTATTCCATATGCTCCAATTACTTAGTGGGTTGCTACCCTAATCATGATATCTAACAAAAGGAATAAGTGTAACTAGAACAGCACATAAAATGGTCGTGGCGTGGCCGCTGGGGCAGGAAACGGTCCTAGAACAGGCCGCTACCCCTGACCATGCGGTCTATCGAGGGGCCAATAAGGTCTATGGATTCAAATACTCATGAAAGGGGGAAAATAGTCAGTCGTGAGACCGCCAAGGTCATAAGCGGTCCCTGTTACGACCGCATACGTGACGCACTGTCTATCCTCCGGTGAACTCCGATAGACTTCGGTTATAGCAAAAAATTGGCTCGGTATGGTGCATGAAAATTGGGCAAAATGCTATCTCTAGAAAGATAACAAAAGAACGCACAATATAGCATGATCAATTAAAGTTTACAACCTGCTTAACCTAGCATTCAATTGAGATAACGAGAGGGTACAAGATCGGTGCCCTAATACGACATGCTCCCACTAAAACTAGCAATACGAGGGCTATACAGTATAAAATTTGGGGCTTTTACTATCAAAAGAAAGTGAACTCGAAGATGAATCCATTGGTATATTTTACTTGAGGTTGGGTCTACTAGAACCTACCTTAATCGAAGAGCGAAGGGAACGTCGATCGTCGGTCGTCATAACAAGAACCTCGAAGAACACGCCAGAAAACCTCCCTTGAATGCGATCTTCGCCGGCCGCCGCAGTAAATAGAGTTTCTAGATTGGTCTAGGGTTCGATTTATAGGGGTAATTCGAACTGGGAGCGAACTATAGGGCCGGACAGAGTCCCACAACTCGACATGTGGGAGAATCGCGGATTGACCGAGTCGCGCCACCAATTCTCTGAAATTCTCATCCTAGGGTTAGGGTTTCAATGGATACTAGTGTCACGCCCCGAGCGCGGAAGATACCCGTAGATGCGTGACGAGTTTATATCAATCATGTCAATCAGAGAATTAGTGTATTCGACACAAAGACAGAGTGCACAAATATAAAGATAACCCAATCCATTTATTCCTTTAATAAGAATGTGTCTATTACAAACCCTTGCAAATACTAGACTCAATAAAAGAAAGGTACATTTCTGACTCAACAAAAATATAGAGAAGACAGGATGGATGGACGCTTGAATAGCTCTAACTCTTTCACTCTTGACCTTCCCCGTCGGTTTGGGTCTCGTCATCGGACTTACCTGACAAGTATGGAAACACTGAGTGAGCGAACGCTCAGTAGGAAATTATATCTCAAGAACTAGCAAGGGGTTTAAGTAATTACACTTTCCATGAATGCACTATAGCTATGCATGCTCGTAAAAATGACAAGATAGCAAGAGGATATAATAATAAGGTGGCAAAAAGAACTAGTCATGAACTTTCAAGAACTTATCAAACAGATATCAAGACTTTCAAGCAAGTAGACGCATCATGTCATGATGGAATTTTGGCTATTATATTTCAAGTCAAGAAAGTATATATTTACCCTTTCTCGGGCCACGCAAGTCATGTAATATCAAGTCAAGTCAAGTAAAAGATTTGTGGAATGTCCAATCAAACTAGTCATGCACTTCGGTACAATGCCAATACCGTTATCATTACAACTCCCATGGGCACTAGTACTTTTGGGTGCTCCTCCCAGGACCAGATCGGGCCCTATATGCGCAGGCATTGATCATGTATTTTGACATCCACTTTCGTGTATAGCCAATATGGAATCTCAAGGATAAAGCTTGTACATAGGATAGACTTTTGCTAGAATAGAGTCCAAAAATATGACACTTGACATAGATAGGTGATAACAACGGTATAATCACGATTTCTGATAAAGCTGGGTAGAATTGGTTCTCTAACTTGGGTACCATGACAAGTAAGTGCCCGCAAGTAGACAGTCACTCTTTTAATATAGAATTGAGGTCCACAAGAACATCATAATAATGTTGATATAGAATTGGGGTCCACAAGAACATCTCAATAAAGACATGCTTTACCCATTTATTTAGATACTTCTCATATTATACACGTAGCATAACATGAGGGCCGGTATACCATGTTTCTTATAGAGTGACATGGCAAAAATAGTGTGATAGGTTTTTATGGTACAACCAGCTCAGTCGGCCTTGAGGGAATCCAAGGCTCGAGGAGTCTTACGGAGGTCTCTATGACTAACTCACTAGTCCAAAGGAACGGAATGTCCAATGGAGAGCTTGTATGTCACTGAGAGTTAGGGGGTAAACGATAAAACATCATGAAACATGGGACTATATTCACGGACTGGAATGTAGTGCCGATATATATATATATAATATACATATGAAACCCTCAGTTAACAGTAATAGTGTAAAATAGTATCACAGAAAAATAGCGACTTAATCTAAGCCATTAATTATGGAATTAACGCCTTATACAGGGGCGTTTATTTACAAATTGACGGCTTGTTCAGCAGTCGTTCATTCTGTATTTCTATTTTGCAGAATTTAGATAATATGGAATTTTAATAAAAACACGCCCTGGACAGGGGCGTTACTTTTCAATTAGCACCCTGTTTTGGGGCGTCAGTTCAATAAGAGACGACCTTCCTCAGGTCGTTAATTCAAGATATTCCAGGATTAATAGGAACAGGGGTAATTTCAAGGATAATAAAATTTCAGAAAGAGGAATCACACTGTCAGGAAGAGAAAAATAGCAGGATTCGACAACTATGATCATGCATTAAATTAGAATCATGTTTTGATAAACATAAAAGTTTTAAATGTGGGTAATTTAATAACTAGATGAAATTGACGACTTAATGCAGGACGTCAAAACTAGAATTAGCGACCTGGGCATGGTCGTTTCTTTAAATTAGCGCCCTTGATAGGGTCGCTTCTTTTAAAATCCACAGAAAACCCTTTTAAAAACTATAATAAAACTATATTCATGCATGCCATGATGGTATTATGATGGAATTAAACTAGTTTGGGCTACGTTCTTGAGAAAACCTACCTGATGAATGTTATGGTGAAGGAAACGTGAAGGAAGTTGAAGAGAGAACGAAACTCTATTCTAAACAGAGTGTCCTGAGAACGGCTACTCCCTCTTTCACAGTGAACGGAAGAAGAGGACGTCGATGAAGAACCTCACGTCCTTTAGCTAGGCAGAAGAGTTACTACTTACGGCAGACTTCCTGCAGCAAAGACGATGAAGAATCAATAATATTCTTCATGATTATGACCGAAGGTAGGGAAGAAGAACATTACCTGTTCTTTACGTATGCAGCAGTAGAGCTTCCTTCAGCCAAATAGCCTATTAGGGTTCGACAGGAAGGGTTATTTATAGGGTTTTTATGATCCTAATGGAGTTAGTATCGTATTGGAAGTAATGTTTCCCTCATAGAGTCCTTGCCATAATCAATCTCCCTCGTAGCTATCCAAAAACTTGCTCTGGATAGTCTCCTGGTTCGAACGAAACTCGAATGGAACACAAATGGAATTAACGCCTTACGTTAGGGCATTAATTTAAATTGACGCCTTGGTTAATGTCATTTCTTATGTAAAACGCGTCCATGTGGAGGGCGTCACGTTTACTTGCCATTTTTATTATTTTGGCCGTTTGGGAATTGACGACATCTTCTGTGGGCGTCCTTTCTGGAATTCGCGCCTTGTATAAGGGCGTTTCTTTTTGAAGTAGCGCCTTGAATCAAGGCATTATTTACATTTTGGTTTATTATTCACTTCTTTAAATCTTTTAATCTTATTTTGATCAATTGGGGTTTTTATTTCCTTTTATTTTTACCAGGGTTGCTACAACTAGAGGGAAAACGTGCTATAGATCTAGGTCATTCAAATGGGTCCGATCTGAGCTTAATTGATCGAGATTTGAGCTCGAATTGGACGGTCTAAGAACGGATTAAATTAAACTCGATTTTAATTCTAATTCCATCTATTCGGCTTGGTTAAAATTTTATTTAGGGTTTGACCAAGAATACAATTCTTCTAAACTTTTAGTCCTCTACGTGATTATGAATTTTCTAGATTTTTATAAATTAGTTGAAATTTTATTTAAAGGGATTTTCAATTAAAATAACTATTTTCCAGTTATTACCCTTTATGTTATTTAATTATTTCACGGGGTGCTACAATTCTTATTATACTTGCACTTGTTCTTAAAAGTCATCTATCCTTTCCTTCTCTCATCTGTCATTTATCGCATGTTATATGTTTATTATTGTTCTCTTATCGTATTTTCATACATGATGAAATGATTAATCACTTAAACTATGCATGATGATAGAGATATAAATCCTACTGAGCTCTCACTCACTCAGGTTTCCCACCTTTTCAGGTAGCTCAGATGAGGAGATGTAAACAGATGGGATCATGCAAGAGTGATGGCGGGAGCGAGCCAGTTAGCGTCGGTGTGCAGTTCTTTAGAGTTGATGTGGTCACTTCAGTAGTGGATGTTTTGAGTCATAGTAGGACTTATGTTCTCTTTCTTTTTATGTCAGTTGTTGATAGAGTTAGTAAAGTCCACGAGATGTTAGTTGTAATATGTACTTTCCTTCTTTCTTATAAATAAAATTTTGTTATTTGCAGTTAAGTTATCAGCCTTTTGATGGTTGGTCTCTTGTGGCAATGTATGCTCTTATTGACATGAATGCTATAACTACTGCGTTCCGATTTTTCGCATCGGGGCGTGACAGTTTTGTGGTATCAGAGCCTAGGTTTTCATTAGACCCTAAGTTTCAAGAAGTGTCATAGAACCTGTGACATTAGTAACGTCTAAAATCCGACCCAGTGAGATGGGGTAGATACTCAGGTTAAGTTAATTAACCAACTCTAAGAAAATGAATTCGATAGAATGTTCTTAATTAATTCTCTTTACATTGTAGGAATTTCTCGCGATGGTAGCTGAGCGCGCGTAGTGGCGAGACATGCAACGCACGGTTTAGGGCCTGACCCAGGCCTTACAGTAGGTGACGCAAGGAGGCCCGCATCATGGAGCCGGTGATCTCCACCGGAACTTTCTTGGCTTGAATCCCCCGCATTTTGGCAGCACCGCAGACCCCGATGAGGCAGAGCACTCGCTGAAGGAGATGGTGCGTATCTTCAGAGTTATGTAGTGTGGTGACCAGGACCGAGTCCTCTTGGTGACTTTTCAACTGGAGTGCGATGCACATGCGTGGTGGGAAGCCATGGAAGCCACGCTTGGTAATAGGCATGCGACGTGGGATGAATTAAAGGGGCATTTTAACAGCAAATATTCTCAGATCGCGTGCAGGAAAAGAAGGCAGTGGAGTTCGCTTCGCTGAAATAGAGGAATTTATCAATTGCTGAGTACGAGACGTAGTTTGCCAGATTATCCCACTATGCACCGCACTTGGTATCTACGGAGAAGATAAATGCCAAATGATTTTTGAATGGATTGAAGCTTCAGTATATTAACCAATTGGCACCTTTGGAGATCAACACTTATGCTGAGATTGTGAGAAACGCCCAAGTTCTCGAAGATACGATGGAGATGATGGACGGGATAAGAGGTCGAGACAAGAAGAGGGAGCAGACTACTAGCTCCAGGAATTTTAAACCCACAAATGGCAAGAAGAGGCCCAATGGTGGGCCAAGTTTTTTGAAAGACAAGAAACTGAAGGAAGGTGATTAGAGGGCAGGATCGACTACTCCATCCAAAGCAGTCTGCAGGTACTGTGACCGCCCGGGTCATAAGATGGAAGAATGTTGGCGCAAGCTGGGCGCTTGTTTAAGATGTGGTAGCAGGGACCATCGAATCCCTGAGTGTCCCCTCATTACTGAGCAGGCGACATCTTACAAGTCGCATGGGAGTCAAAGGCGGTAGGGCAAGCTCCAAGCCCTCCATGATGCAGAGACTGAAACCGAGGTTATCGAGGAAGGAGGTATTATCGAAGGTACCCTTACTATTCTTTCCAAGCCAGCATTTGTAGTTTTTGACACGGGAGCTACTCATTCATTTATATCTCAGAAATTTGTTAAGACTTTATCTGTGAAATCGGTATTATTGGATTATCATCTTGTGATATCAACCCCTATTGGTTCGGGGGCAGAGATTAAATATTATTACCCCTCTAGGGAAGTTTTGATTAATGATTGTAACTTATGTGCTGATTTGGTATACATGAAGATGAAAGATTATGATGTGATTCCAGTAGCGGATTGGTTAGCTAGACATGGAGATAGTGTTCATTGTAAATCAAGAGTAGTGTCTTTCCCTAGACGCCCTGAGCTTTTCTTTTCTGGCTCTAGGCAATCTAAGTTCGTGCCACTTATATCGGCACTCCGAGCGAACAAGTTGTTAAGGAGAGGGTGTCAGGCATTATTGGCCTTGGTCTCTTTGACCAATAAGAAGGAAGTAGAGTTGAAGGACATCTCGATTGTTTGGGATTTTCTGGAAGTGTTTCTTGAAGATTTGTCAGGTCTTCCTCCTGAGAGAGAGGTGATTTTCTCTATTGATTTAATTCCTGGCGCTTCACCTATTTCTAAAGCTCCGTATCGTATGTCCCCTACCGAGTTAAAGGAATTGAAAGAACAGTTGCTGGACTTGCTAGAAAAAGGGTTTATTCATCTGAGTACTTCCCCGTGGGGTGCCCCTATGTTTTTCGTAAGAAAGAAGGATGGTTCGTTGAGACTGTGCATTGATTATCGCCAGTTGAACCAGCTCACCGTTAAGAACTAGTACCCATTACTGAGGATCGATGAGTTGTTTGATCAGATATCTGGAGCCCAGTATTTCTTAAAAATCGATCTCAGATCAGGGTATCACCAATTGAGGACAAAGGACGAGCATATTTATAAGACGGTGTTCCGTAGCAGGTATGGGCATTTTGAATTTGTTGTAATGCCGTTTGGACTAACAAATGCTCCTGCAGCTTTCATGCAGTTGATGAATAGTGTGTTCCGACCCTACTTAGATCAATGGGTTGTGGTATTTATTGATGATATTCTTATATACTCCAAGACCAAGCAGGAGCATGAGGAGCCCTTGAAGATGGCGTTGCAGATACTAAGGGATCATCAATTATACGCCAAGTTTAGTAAGTGTGAGTTCTGGCTGCAAGAAGTATCTTTTATGGGGCATATTATTTCCAAAGATGGAATTTTGGTAGACCCTTCTAAAGTGGAGGCAGTACGTAATTGGGAAAGGCCTATGAATGCAATTGAAATCAGGAGTTTCTTAGGCCTAGCAGGTTACTATTGAGGTTCATTAAGGATTTCTCCAAGATTGTAGTACCGTTGACTAGATTAACTCGTAAGGAGAATCGATTCGAGTGGTCGAAAGATTGTGAGAAAAGTTTCCAAACTTTGAAGGAGTGCTTGACCACTGCCCCGGTGTTGGCCTTGCCATCCGGAGAAGGAGGTTTTGAAGTATATACTGATGCATCAGGAATCGGTTTAGGTTGTGTGTTGATGCAGCAAGGGAAAGTGATAGCTTATTCTTCTAGGCAGTTGAGGAAGCCCGAAGAGAATTACCCTGTTCATGATCTAGAGCTAGCGACAGTTGTGTTTGCTCTGATGATTTGGAGGCACTACCTATATGGAGAAACTTTCATAGTGTACTCTGATCATAAGAGCCTAGAAAATTTATTTTCCCAGAAGGAGCTGAATATGAGGCAGAGAAGGTGGCTCGAGTACTTAAAGGATTTTGACTTCTCTATTGAGTATCATCCTGGAAAAGGAAATGTTGTGGCAGATGCTTTGAGTAGGATGCCAATGGCTAGATTAGCAAGTTTGATGCTTCAGGAATGGCAGTTGTTAGAGCAGTTTGCAAGCTTAGATCTTAATGTCACAGAGATAGAAGATCGGGTCATGATTGCTCATGTCCAGCTTCATTCAGAGTTGCTGGCAGAGATTAAGCAACTGCAGGATAATGACCCGTTGCTAGTGGAAATGAAAGAACAGATGGCTAGTCGACCAGACTTTGTATTGGCAGATGTTGATAGATTGTTGTTCCGTGGTAGAACTTGTGTCCCTGATTCTGCGGAAGTGAAGAAAAAGATTCTCGAGGAAGTTGTAGGTCCCCTCTTTGTTGGGAAGAGATTGGTGAGAAGCAATGGCTCTGACCAGATCTTATTTTAGAGTCATCCAAGAACATTCAAGTCATTAGGAACCGTTTGAAGATTGCTCAGTCCAGGCAGAAGAGCTATGCTGATAACAGAAGAAGAGATTTGGAGCTTCAGGTCGGTGAGCATGTGTTTCTGAAAGTCTCAACTTCAAGAGGAATTCGAAGATTTCGAATCCAAGGTAAGTTGTGCCCGAGGTTTATTGGCCCGTTTGAAATCTTGGAGAGGGGAGGCGAAGTTGCCTATAGACTGGCATTACCACCACAGTTATTGGGCATTCATAAAGTCTTTCACGTGTCTATGTTAGAAAGTACGTATACGACCCTTCGCATATCATCCAACATACGAACTTAGAACTGAAGGAGGATTTATCCTACGAAGAGAAGCATGTCAAGATTTTGGACTTCAAGCAGCGGCAACTCAGGAATCGATCCATACCGATGGTCAAGATCCAATAGAGTCGGTGTGGAACTGAAGAAGCCACGTGGGAATCCGAAGAACCAATTAGAAAGCTGTATCCCGATTTATTCTGAAGGTTAGTATCTGTCATCTTCGTTAGCCAACATTCGATGAATTTGGAGGACCAAATTCTTTAAAGTGTGGGAGGGTGTAGCAACCCTATTTTCTTTAAGTAAAAAAAATTAATTTATTCCTTAGGTTGAATTTTGACTAATTTATAAAAATGTAGAAAAATCATATTCTTATAGTAGATGAAATTTTTAACAACATTGATAACTGGGCCGACCCCAAAAGAAAATTTAACCAAGCCTGAATCAAGGTTTTTAGGCTAACTCAGAATTTTTGATAGAACAAGCTTAATCGATCGAATTCGAACTCAAATCGAACCCAAATGCGCTCATTCCCGTCCCAAATCGAAGGGCCACGATGGGAGCCCTTTTCCCCTCATGAATCTCGTGAAACCCTAACGATTGGCAGCTCAATTTCGAGGAAGAGGCGGCGCGACCCGGTCAAAAAGTGAAAAGCGCGCATGTTCGAACTCACGACTCTCTTCGATCATATCTCGTTCTTAGCTTCTACCCTATACCTATAAAATGAAGCCTAGCGCTACCTAGAACCCCCATTTGTTGTGGCGGCCGAAGACGTGTGCGATTGAGGGCAGATACGACGAGTCTAGGTGACGTTTTTCATTTAGGGTTTCGACGAGGTTGACTTCCTTTCTTGCGATGAAAGGTAGGTTTCTCTCAGGCTGATCTAATAATCAAGCATGCCATCTTGTTCATCCCTCAGTCCTCTTTCATTTGATACTAGTTTGCTTAATTTTAGTGTACCATGTCGATCGAATTTTGTAGTTTTCTTCGAGGTATATCTGAATGGTTGCCTTCACTTATTAGTTCATTTTATGTTAGTTTAACTTAGCCTAAACTCAAATCAAAGCATGCTATCTTATTTGCCTTTGAACGCTCTTTCCAACGGTACCATTTTGCCTAATTTTTGTTTAGTATATTGCTCGCAATCGCTGTTTTAATCAAGGTCTATCGCGGTTCGCCATCGGCGGATCTCGGTGTTGAAAACGGTCGCACCACTGACCGCTTGGTGAAGAAACGGTCGCGCGATAGACCGTTTATCGCTCCCCTATTTTCAAATATATATATATATATATATATATATATATATATATATATATATATATATAATTTTAATTGACGCGTCTGATCTATAAGACGCCTCAATGAAAATTAATTAGTTTAAAAATTATGGGAGTTTATTAACGTGCCCTAGCAGTCTGACGCCTTCTCTTAGGCGCGTCCAGACTCACAGACGCGTTCATGACTGGAGAAAAAAATGTATATTTATATATATATTTATATAATAAACATATTACCCTAGCGATCTTCGTGAGAGCGTCTGGTGACCAGTTGCGGTCTACAGAAGACTGTTTTCCATTGTTTACCAGCATAGAATCGACTCATTTTTCCTATGTTTTAGGCTAGATTTAAGTTGTCATATTGCTCACTGTTGAGGCTTAAAACACTGCAAACATGACTATATAGGTTTCTGAAATTGTCAAGTACGAATTTTTATCATTCTTATCCTCCTAATGTTGGAAAAAATTGTAGAACTAAATGGTCAAATCATGGTTTAACTTGTAAGATTTTTTTTTTTGGAATTATTCTTCAATTGATACTCATGACTTGTTATCCTCTTAAGATTGGTTGAGGGTCGTGCCACTCTGGTGGTTTCGACTTACCGCTACACTCGTTTTCTACTATTTTTAAGCCATAAATTCTTGGGCATCGAATACCTCTCCATCAGATATTCTTTCCGTCGGACTAGGTGTTCATGTTCCGAGGCCTCCGTATGACTCCCTGAGCCTGGGATTCCCACTAGGATGCCAAGCAGGTTGTACCACCAAGACCTGAACCCATTGGAAGTCTATTTGGCAGAACAAGGCCTGTCGAAGTTCTGTCGAAATTCTGTGAGTTTTTAAAAATGGTCCTTCCTGGACCGCCAATTATGGGTTGCGATCTTGACTTGACCGTCTTATTTTTTGAGCCATGTGGCCTTATTTTTGGCGGGTCCAGTTTCCCCGACGCCTTCATGTAAACGCGTCCGGTCCCTCAGACGCGTTCGTTATTAGGACCAACTCGGTTTAGCCGGTTTGGTCTAACCCATCCTGGTAGTGGTTCCTATGTGACCGTCTAGGTTCTAGGGGCGGTCCATGGCCGACTGTCTCTTCTCCCACAACCCGAAATTCCCTATTTTCATGATTTTTTTGTGTATCAAACCAATCCAGCCTCTTCTGGCTATCCTACGTCAAATTTTTGGCCTCTCTTTAGGTCAATTATGGGAATAATATTTCCATTAAGCCCCTCTTAAAGTCATTTTCTTAAATGACTCATTCCTTCGATTAAGAGCTTACTATTTGAACTTCATTAAGAAATCTATACCCCTACATGGGAATGCCTTCATTACATGGCTTTACCCTTGGAACTCTTGGCCATTTATATAAGTGAATGTCTAGATTGGGATCTATGATCCAACCCCTTCAGTGCCAATGCATCATAAGGGCCCGGTCTGGTCCTGGGAGGAGCGCCCGAAAGTACTTGTGTCCCGGTGAGTTTGTAATAACAAGGTGTGGCCTTGCACCGCAGTGCATGACTAGCGTGTTAATCTATGACATTCTACTTCACTCAACTGCTTGAAATTTCTTGCGTGGCATGACGTGCGTGCTTGACATGGCCAATTCACTTGGAAACTTTACTTGAAACCTCGTGGAAAATTCTTGTTATACTTGCACTTGTTCTTAAAAGTCATCTATCCTTTCCTTTTATCATCTATCATTTATCGCCTGTTATATGTTTATTATTGTTCTCTTATCGCATTGTCATACATGATGAAATGATTAATCACTTAAACTATGCCTGATGATAGAGATATAAATCCTACTGAGCTCTCGCTCACTCAGTTTTCCCACCTTTTCAGGTAGCTCGAATGAAGAGACGCAAACAGATGGGATCGGGCAAGAGTGATGGTGGGAGTGAGCTAGTTAGCGTCGGTCGTGTAGTTCTTTAGCGTTGATGCAGTCACTTCAGTAGTGGATGTTTTGAGTCATAGTAGGACTTATGTTCTCTTTCTTTTTATGTCAATTGTTGCTAGAGTTAGTAAAGTCCACGAGATGTCAGTTGTAATATGTACTTTCCTTCTTTATTATAAATAAAATTTTGTTATTTGCAGTTAAGTTATCGGCCTTTTGATGGTTGGTCTCTTGTGGCAATGTATGCTCTTATTGACATGAATGCTATAACTACTGCATTCCGATTTTCCGCATCGGGGCGTGACATGAACGGAGAAAGGGGAGGCACTAGCCTGAGCAAGGGATTGGGTAGGTGAAGGCAATGAAGACGGGGTAAGAGATGGTGAAGGTAATGGGGTAGGTGATGGAGTAGGTGGAGACGATAGGGTAGGGGATGGCCTAGGTGAGGGAAGGGGTGATGGAATAGATGACGGAGCAGGCGCAGTGCCAGATGAAGCATCACAGGGGTGCCCCTAGCCTTGTAGTGATGGAGACGGCTGCCTGGGCGGCGCCTGCTGCTGCTGTTGCTTGCTGCAAAGATGTAGAACGACCTTACGAATCGCGGCCCAATCGATCCTCTTCTTATCTTCCAAGCCATAAAAAACTCCCAGAACTCGGGGCAATCCTCAACCATATGCCCCTGCTGGCGATGATAATCATAAAATTGGAGTAAATCTCCGATCGAGGGTTGGCAAGGGACAACCGGAGGGAGCGGCAACGTGTGTGTGGCCAACAAAGTCTAAAAAATATCTGTAAAACACTCCGACAACGGAGGATGAGGAGCCCGCTTCGGGCAAGGCGGATGTCGAGGGGAAGGTTGTGGAGGTTGTGTAGGTAAAGGCGCATGGCTAGCGGATAGACTAGGCGACGGCGCAGGAGCAGGAATATAGTGGATGACATCCACTTGCTTGGGGTGTGGTGTTTCTTTGACCGAAGGTGGAGACACATGTGGGTATGCAGAAGCGGAAGGCTGACTCGTGGTGGGTTGACTTATGGAGGTGGATGTGGTGTAAGGCTGACTCATGGAGGGCGCGATATAAGTGGAAGGTTGACTCATGGAGGGTTGATATGCGGAAGGTTGATATGTGGGGTTAGATACAGATGGCGGGGTGGATGTGGGCGTAGAAGGTGGAGAAGACTCGAGGTCAAGGGACTCGTGGATTTGTTGGCGAATGAAGCGGGCTCGGCTGTAAAGCTGTTGCCAGGAGGTGATGTCATTGTGGGCTATGATGAAGCGATACTCGAGCGTCGCATTGGAAATAAGCATCTTGACTTGCTCTCCCTCCGGAATATGTCCTGGGACTTGTGCGGCAAGGTGACGCCAGCGATCGGCAAAAGTAGAGAATTCCTCTACGGGCTTCATCTTCTCTTGGGCCAGATCCACAATAGAGAACTTGGGCCTAACCTGGTCCTAAAACTACTGAATGAACTTATCTTGAACCACATGAAAATTCACAATCTGCTCTTGCGGTAATGAGAAGAACCAATTCCGAGCCGGGCTTTCCAATGACAGACCGAATAAATATGCCATCAAGCGTTGGTCGTGTTGAAATTGGGCTGACTCATCCACTAACTCCTTTAAGTGCACATAAGGGTCACTGACTCCACCATAATGGCGATATGTGGGAATTTGTGAAGATGGCGGAAGCCGAAGATTTTGGAAAGTGAATGGAACACTTAAGGAAGATTTGGGATCGATTTGATGTTAGAGTTCATCAAGCTGGCATTGGGTTTGAGCAATCATCTCCTGAGTAGGGAGAGATTGAGAAGAATATGGGCCAGCTTGAGCAAAAGATTATGAACTCGAACTAGGAACATGATATTGGGCCGGATTAGAGGATCCGGGATGGGAAGAAGAAGGGAAGCCCATTCCAGGAGTGGAAGGATATGCGGGCCTGTAAGAAACATGAGCATAGGTATGAGGACCAACTGGGCCAGTAGCATAAGCAGAAGAAGGATAAGGCCCATTAAAAGAAGAGAACCCATTAAGGGAATGAGGCTCATTAGAAGAACATGGCCCATTGAGAGGAGATGGCACATTAAGGGAAGAAGGGTCATTAATATGAGGAGAATGCCCATTGAGAGAAGAAGGCCTATGAAGATGATTTGCAATAAGGCGTTGGGCCTAGGCCGGGTCCATTTGGCGGACAAGGCATGATAGATGGGCAATGAGATTAGCCTATTCCTCGGATGGATCAGAGGGACCACGGGAAGATGGGCCCACGTGGGAAGAGGATTCCACACGGGAATAAGAAGAAAATTAGGAAGAAGAATGCTACAAGGAGTTAGAATGATGCTCCATGAGGGCAAATGGAGACTTAATACAAGGAGGGAAGCAAGGGCTTAATGGGCTTGAGAATAAGGGGGGATTGGCCCACTAATGCAAAGACCAATGGAAAACAGACCTAAGACAATGGGACTAGACAATGGACACACAAAATGGGCTAACTTAAATGGGCCTAACAGCAAAGAATATGTGAATGCAACACAAAACACTACTAATGGGCTTGAACAAGCCCAAACAACACAAACAATACAATGTGAGAGTTTTCACCCAAGCCAAACAAGTTAATATGATGGGAAATATTTTAGGAGTTTTAATAGACCTTTTAATGATTTGAATTAAGAATAATTCCCTCAAGATAGGAATCCTATGGGAATAAGGTCCAAGATTTGGGTTGACTAAGGTTTACTCCGTCACACGTATGCAGATGCAAGCCAAAGGGGCGGAAAAGGTACAACTGGCCCGGCGTCCGTGTGGGAATCCACGGCTTACGGGCACTTATGGAGGACTCGGATAAGATCACCTAATCGACCCCAAGGAATATGGAGACGAGAGGATCACTTACCAAGGAGGAATGAAACTACAATATGAAGAATGCATGATCCTATGTGCACATGAGTGCATGCAATTTCTAGCCGAAAACTAGAAAATCAAGGCAACATTTAATGATGCAAAAATAATGATATGGATGCAAACAAAGTGGGAAATCCAAGACAATATGAAGGACAACAACGCAAGACCAAAAACAGGCACAATCAGACACTAAAAGATATGAAAAACTATGAATGAATGGCGTACCTTTATGTCTGCCCCCGGACCTGCATGCAGATTTTATGCACAAAATATGAAAATGGAGATAATATTTAACTATGCAAACATGACCCAAATAATGCAAATGATATATAGATGGAAAGACAATACAAAGGGCTACAAGAATGGCCCAGGAACAGAGCAATCCAACCTCGAGAAGGCAATCAAATCATTAACCAAAGACGTACATGTGAGTCTGTCCCGGGACTTGCCTGCAGACTTTATGCAGAAAACTCAAAAATGAGGATGCAATTAAACTATGCAAACATGACCCAAATGATGCATATGATGTATGGATGGAAAGATAATACAAAGGGCTAAAGAACGGGCCCAAGAACAGGGCAATCCGACCCCGAGAGGCCAACTAAATCACCCAAGAAAGACGCCCCCGTGAGCCTGCGTGCAGACCTGTCAGAATCAGAAAGTGGTCCTTGGATGACCGTTTTTACCCCCTTGCAGTCTACCAGAAGACCGTAAGGCCAGCAGAAAGGCCCTGGCGGCCCAATGAGGACCGCTTGGCGCGTCTGGCTGTCCTGGAGAGGACCACAAGGCCCTGATAGACCTAAAAATGCCCAAAATAGTAGGAAAATGGATAAAACTCTACCTAAACATGCATATACACACCCAACTTACCAAAGAGCATAAATAACGTGATGGACACTAGGCGTCCCACCGTGATCGCCAAAAAATAGAGGTTGTAGATGTTTTTGTATCACTCCGCCCCCAAACTATGCAAATATCATATGAACATGAATAGCAAATGGAAGTATGGACAAAGGGGTGATAAGAGATAGAAGAAATACTAACCGTGATCGCCACCAAGGAATGACAACACTAAAAGGATGAAGAGATGAGAGGGACGGCGCCGTGTACCTTGGAAAAGATGAAGACTTGATCGCGCTTAAGGAACTGGGTGCGGGGACTTTGTGGAATCAACCTCCTCTCCTTCCAGCCGACTAGAGGAAGAGGGCCTCACATTCTATCATGCTCTCTTACAAAACAATGATGAAGCACAAGAGAAAAACCCATTAGATTCATGAAGTGTAGTTTCAAATCGCGCAGTGATAACATAGGGTTAGAAATTGAGGGAGAACGCACCGGGGGGAGGTTTTTAACTCCTATGGAAGGGTGGAAATAATAGGTGTGTGTGTTGTGATGATATAGAAACAAAGAGAGAGGGAAATCACGTAACACAACTGCGGGAATATGCTATGCAATATGGAAAAAAGTGCAGGTTGTAGCAGAAAATAAAGATTTGTGATGATTTTGAGAATTGTGAGAGGAATAACTAAGAGGATAGACAATGAAATCAAGCCCAGAGAGATGGAAAACGTAGACAATACTTCCCTTAATAACCTGAGGTCAAAGAGGAGAGTCGGAGATGCAGCATGGCTTCGCCTCAGGTTGATGAAGAGCCCCCTTTCGCAACCTGCGAACTGGGTTCTATTTATAGGAGTGCAGAAAACCCTAGTTTGAAATAGGAGATAATAACCCACTTTTAGGGATTTAGATTGATAAATCTTCAAATAATAGTGGTGGGAAGAGTCCCAAGTCGAAGGAAACCCAGTTGGAGGCTAATCTTCCTCGAAAGTGGTGTCAACAAGGTGTCCAAAGAGCCCAGCGGTGAAGAAATCAGAGTTCGGGAACATCCGTACTCTCTATTCTAAAAATGGTCTATCGCAGGACCGCAAAGGGATAAAAATGGTCTTGGGAGGACCGCAAGGAGACTAAAAATGGTCTAGGGAGGACCGCAAGGCAATAGGAGGTGAAAGGGGGACAACGGAAACTTTTTGGAGCCTAGCGGTCTTGGGAAGACCGCCACCATCACCTAGCGGTCTTCCCAGGACCGCTAGCCTGATGGAAGAATATTTTTGGGTAGAATGCGGTAGATTTTGGAAATTGGAGAATATCTCAAAAATGGTGCCGAACTAGTAAAAGGCGTAGAAGAAGAATTTGTAGATAACAAAAAAGTGAATAACTTTCATGAAGGGATAGAGATGAGAAGACAAGCATAAGAGGGATAAAATGGGGCGAGAATATAGTAAAAAATGCTGGGTTCGCAGGTGAACATCGCAGTTTTCCAGAAAAATGCGAATAACTTGAAATCGAGGGAGAAATAGCAAATGGCATACAAGAGGAAAATCTAGGGCTTTAAAAAATGAACAACTTTGGTGAAGGACACTTAATGAACAGAGGAACATAAGGGGATGAAAAAGGGTCACGTTCAGGACTGCGCAATGAAAGGGGCCAAATGCTTGATAGAAGTCGACCTAAATGGGCCGTAAGTCGACTTGGAAGGCCAGAAGTTGATCTAAACAGACCTTAGGTCCACTTGGGAAGTTGGCAAAGGCCCAAAATGAAGGAAACAACCTCCTGGGCTCAACGGAATCATAATCTCCAAGGCTCAAAGTGTAGCACCCCGGATAAAAATAATAGAGAAATCGAACTTTTTCCTAAAATAAATAACTCTATGTGAAGGCGAAATAAAAAGAAATATCATAGCCTTATACTTGATGAGGGTCACTATATATACATACATATATCTAAGAGGCCCAACATCACTTAAAAATCCACACATAGTGTAGTGCCCCAGAATTTATATAATAATTTCTAGATTATTTATAAATTTTTCTGGAATTTATTAGGAATTTATAAAGGCTAAATAGACTAATAAAATGATTATTGGATTAATAAGTCATTATAAGGCCCAATTATGTTAAATAATTAACCTAGAATATTTAAATAAAATCCAAAAGGTTTAAGGACCAAGCCCATTAAGTTTGGCCCATATTCTAGAAGGTTATTTAGCCTATTCACGTATTTTAAAGATAAATATTATTTTTATGGATAATTAACAAAAGAGTTTGATTGATGTTGAACTCTGTGCACGTTGGATCTAGCGATCTATCGTGCGACCGCCACAGCCATATAACGCACCAGTCTTGTTGTGTTACATTCTGTCAGTTCCGTGAATAAAAGAATGAGCAAACAGATTAGAACTTTGGGATCTTATCTATAAGAGATCGACTTGGGAGAGTTTATAACATTACTAAGGACTCTTAGGGATTAGGTTCTGGCAAATTAAGGACTCTAGAATCAATCTAATCTTCAAAACCCTATAAATAGGACCTAGTTCTGAACTAAGCGACCCTTACTTTTGGCTCGTAAAGAATCAAGGTAAGGAGATAGAATTTCGGGTAAGTTGTTTAGAAGATTTTGTTTAGTATACTTTAGACTAATAGTTCTCCAAACTTCATGTTAGGAGATCAAGCAACCAAGGAGATTGAAGCTTCCAAAGTTGCTGGTTAGACCATAGTAACTCAGGATTCAGAGCAAAAGACCCCTGAAGATCAAGAGATTAGGACGTCTAAACGAGGTAATTAGAATTTAATCCTTTAGAATTTTTTGTTCACCTTAGTTTCATATTCTTACCCTCAAAATTTCACATCTTTAGGACAAGAGGTTGGAGAGATAGAGCAACAGGAAGTTGCTGAAAAATCACTGGAAAAGGAGAACTAGGGCACGTCTTTCAGACTCAAATTAGAAGTTTAAAGCTCAGATAAAAGTGTAGGTTATCTCATGATTGGCAAAAACATCTTGTTAGGGATAAAAGTCCTCTGATTGTACTTGATTTCATGCATTATAGACTATGAATTCCATATTTTTAGTGGGTTTATGCATACATACATATTCTTAGCCCTAATCAAAGATCAAAGATATTATCTTGTCAATTCACTGCAACCTATGCATCTAGATGACCTTTACTTCATTTTGTCATGATTGGGGTAGTTAAATCTTCTCAAAACATGACATGGTTTCAAATCATAGTCTTTTTATTTCATTATACTGTTAGCAGGGACTCTGACGCACCATACTTAGACCGTCACAGACTGTAACAGCCTTATGATAAGCCGTCACACTCTCTGTTGTATTTAGATTACTCTGTTATCTCTGACGCACCATAGATGGAGTGTTACATTACTTTAACGGCCCCTCGATAGACCGTCACAATCACTGTGACGCACCCATTCTAGACCGTCTGGGTAATCGTAGACAGAATTGAAAATAAGTCAAGTTAACTTATAAATAAGCATAGTTATCTAAGTTTTGACCTATTTTCATGTCTTTAAGATTATCTACTGATTCATGATAGAAATTTCATAATTAAGGTATCTTAAGTTAATTTAAGCTATGTTAATTTCGTGTGCCAAAATTCTATAGTTTTGTATCTAAATCATGATTTTTCAAAGATGTATTGACGAAGTTTTATCATAATTTCCTATTGTTACACATTCTCTCTACCAATAGAGTCATTTCTCTAAGTACATGGCACATATTCCGATATGTTGTCCATTAGTTCACTTTACACTATAGGAACATTATTCTTGGACATGAGGACCTCTCTATTGGATATTCCTTCCAATGGACTAGGAAATCTTATTTCAAGGTCTCCGTAATTCTCCGCGAGTCTGGGATTCCCACTAGGACGCCGAGTTTGTTGTACCATTAAAACCCAAGTGATTAGATGACATTATCGATGTTTCTGGTTATCAGTAGTGTAACGGATCTATATTGGACCGTCAGGTACATGTAACGGCCCAATATACAACCGTCACATTCAACTGAGTCCGATTTCTTGATTTGAGATTCAGACTAATGTAACGGCCCAATACTAGGGCGTCACATCATGTAACGGCCCAGTATACGACCGTCACAATGCTTGAGTATTTTTGAGGTTTGACCAAGGGTTGATATTCCAAGGTTTCTAGATGGACTCTTGATGATCTAGAACTTATCATATTGATCAAGAAACCTAATATAATGAATGGAAGATAAAGAATGTACCGTTATGCTGCCGATTTATTTCCCTAAGCATAACATAGTATAAGTCATTCTTGATTTCTCATGATTTTTATTAAAATCATTAACTCATTGAATTATTGTTATCAAGAGCTTGTTGGAATTGTACATTCTTGGCCATACTTTATTGTTACATGCGTGGAAAAAGCTTGATTTATACTTGAAGATACGATCGAGCACTGATTGTGTTCAAGGGCTCTATGCTAGTCTCCTCGGCTGATTGTCGAAAACATACTATTATAAACCATGGGGTATAATGCTACTGGCGTCGCATTACGCTGGGAGTACTTTCTTTATAAATAAGTGACAATCCACAACACAATACATCATGATTGATACTTGACTTTCTTGAAATTCCACAGAAATTCACGAAGTACTTGCTCATAAGCAAAAGATACTAGAGTGATGATTATGTGGCTTGCTAGTACATTCTCGTTACATTCTTGTTCATGAAAGGCCATATCATGTTCTTATAACATTCTTGTTAGTTCATACTTGCTCTCATTCTATCTTACATACTTTGGTTTAATCGCATGATTGATCACATTCGCATGATTTTACCTTATTTCTCTAGAGTAAAAACGTTAATTACTTTAATGATGCCTTCATGTTGATGCGAAGATACCTACTGGGTAAGTGTGCACATTACCTATTTCCATTCTTTTTCAAGAAATGGAAGTGAGTCGGGTTCAGATTTGGAATGTTCAAGTAGCGGATCCGAGAGTGAATAAAGAATGAGCGAAGACTTAGGAAGCTTACATTATTTAGATCGAGTCTATGTAATTTTTTATTTTATTTCTTGAGTCTAGCATGATGGAAGTTGAATTAGTGGTTGTATTCAAATAGTGGATTTGATTATTAATGAAAGTTGACGTTGAGTTAATATTGTGTGATTGCATTCTTATGTGTGACTGCCTTACGCCATGATCGTTCTTGCTTGCAAGAGGCTTACCATGTCGGTTGTTCACGTTCCTCGAGCTAGTCTTCCGCTATAATAAAGGCTCGGGGCGTGACAGTTAAGTTGGTATCAGAGCCTAAGTCTCAGGACTTAGGAAGAAAGGTCATGTCATAGGATAAGCCTAAGGTTTAAGGACCCCTACCTATGAACTAAGGAAGAAATTTCCACACCTGTGTGAGAATTGGGTAGAACCCAGGATAAGATAGTTAATTAGCTTTAAGATTGATTTTTCCTCCCAATTCCACGAGAAATAACAAGTTGTTATTTTTCTCTCAGGTACCCTATTATTATCATGGCTTATCACGTAGATTGGAATGGTATGCAACAAACTGTTGCTGACCTCACTCAGGCATTACAAACCATGGCGCAGGAGCAAGGGCTGGTGACTTGCATCGTAACTTTCAGAGCTTAAACCCTCTGCATTTCTATGGTACTTCTAATCCTGACGAGGCAGAGAGCTGCATAGATGAAATGAATTGTATCTTTGATGTTATCCAGTGCACCAATCAAGAGAATAATTAAATATAATTAAATATATAAATATAATTAAATGTGCGTCTCGCAACCTTCCAACTCAACAAAGATGCCCGTACATGGTGGAAGTCGGTTCCGGCACCTCCGGCCGATACACCTCATACATGGGATGGTTTTCTTACCCTATTTCGTGCCAAGTACTTTTCTGAGCACCTAAAGGAACAAAGGGCTATGGACTTCGTCGCTCTTCGGCAAGGGATGATGATGGTTGCTGAATATGAACTGCAATTCTCAAGGCTTGCACCTTACGCACCGCATCTTATCAGCACCGATTTATTGAAGGCTAATCGGTTCATGGACGGGTTACGGCTCGGTTTCATTCAGCAGCTCGGGACCCAAAACATCCGTACTTATGCAGAAATGGTTCAACGAGCGTATTTGTGTGAAAGGACCTTAGAGAACGTCGAGAAATTAAAAGGGAAAGGAGAAGAGTCAAGCCAACGCTCAGATCGGTGTTATAAGAAAGAAAAGTTCAGCATCACGGAGCCCTACAAGAGCCGTGATAGTAAGAAGAGATCCAGGAATGGGAATAGTAGAAGTTCCCATAAGCAAAAGAAAGTCAAGGAGGAGAAGGAGCAAGTCGCCACGGCTTGCACATTTTGTGAAAAATTCGGCCATTCGGCTGAGGAGTGTTGGAAGCGCCTTGGCGCTTGTTTACGTTGTGGAAGCAGGGAGCATCGCATGCCAGATTGCCACCTTATAAAAGACCAATCATCGTGGAGGACGTAGGAGGCAGGCTCGCCTCAGTGTCATCTTAGAAGAAGAGGAAGCGCCCAGGGATGGTGGGCTTATGGAAGGTACTCTTTAAATTTGTTCTCGTCCTACATTTGTGCTATTTGACACTGGTGCCTCTCATTCTTTTATCTCCACTACTTTTGCAAAAACATTATCAATTGCATCAGTCCCCTTACCTTCAGATCTCGCTATTTCCATACCCTTAGGTTCTGGAACAAAGCTTACCGACTATTATCTTGATAGCGAAGTGATAGTAGAAGGTCACAATCTCCCCGCAAACTTAGTATGCCTTGACATGAAAGGTTATGATGCCATTTTAGGGGTAGATTGACTTGTAGATCATGCCTTATATCAATTGCCAAAATAGGATTATATCCTTTCGAAAGCCCGGTCTTCCGAGATTCTCTTTTCTTGGCATCAAGTACAAGAAGCATCCTATTATTATATCTTCTCTTCACGCTTGCAAGCTTATCTCGCAAGGATGTGAAGCTTTTCTTGCTTCTGTCATTATTATCGAATCCAAGGGGATTATCTTAGCGGACATTCCTATTGTAAGTGAGTTCCCCGATGTGTTCCCATTCGAATTACCTAGTTTACCACCCGAGAGGGAAGTGAACTTCACTATTGAACTCATTCCAAGAGCAGCACCTGATTCTATATCCCCTTACAGGATGTCCCCCATAGAACTCAAAGAATTAAAAAGGTAGTTCTAGGAATTACTAGACAAAGGCTTCATCAGACCTAGCACATCCCCTTGGGGTGCGCCGGTTCTATTTGTCAAGAAGAAGGATGGTTCTCTCAGGCTATGCATCGATTATCGGCGACTGAATCAACTCACAATTAAAAATAAGTATCTGTTGCCGCGTATTGATGAACTCTTCGATCAACTTTCAGGAGCAGAATATTTCTCTAAGATAGACCTCAGATCAGGTTATCATCAGCTTAGAATTAAAGAAGAAGACATTTATAAAATGGCTTTTCGAAGTCGTTATGGCCACTATGAATTCGTGGTAATGCCATTCGGATTAACTAATGCCCCAGCAGCATTCATGCAACTTATGAACAGTGTCTTCCAGCCATATCTGGACCAGTTTATCATCGTCTTCATTGATGATATCTTGATATACTCCAAGACAAGGGAGGAACATGAAGAACATTTGAAAATAACTTTGCAAACACTTAAAGGACATAAACTCTATGCCAAGCTAAATAAATGTGAATTCTGGCTCAAGGAAGTTTCATTCCTAGGCCACATTATTTCAAAAGAAGGTATTGTGGTGGATCCTTCTAAGGTAGAAGCTATCAAGAATTGGAGCCGGCCAACGACCATGTCAGAAGTACGAAGTTTTCTGGGTCTAGCTGGTTATTATAAAAGATTCATTAAAGATTTTTCAAAGATTGCAGTTCCTCTAACTAGACTCACGAGAAAAGAAAATCCTTTTGTCTGGTCCAAGGAATGTGAGAAGAGTTTCCAAACTCTTAAAAATCATCTTACCACAGCTCCTATTCTATCACTACCGATGGAAGGTGGTGGATTCGAAGTATATACGGATGCATCAGGTATTGACTTAGGGTGTGTCCTCATGCAAAATGGAAAAGTAATCTGTTATTCTTCTAGACAATTGAAGCGTCACGAGGAAAATTATCATGTACATGATTTAGAATTAGCAGCTGTCATTTTCGCCTTGAAAATTTGGTGTCATTATCTCTATGGAGAAAAGTTTACGGTCTACTCGGACCACAAAAGCTTGAAATACTTATTTTTTCAAAAAGAGCTACATATGAGGCAGAGAAGATGGTTGGAATTGTTGTGACTCCTCTATGTTGATGATGTTGACAATAGCTTTACTTCATTGGCAACACCTTGTTTTGATTGATTGGCAACTGTTTATGTTTTGATGAAACTGTATTTATCAGATTGTCTATATGTTCCATGCAGTCAGAGTCTATACATCGTAATGCACACATGCACAGGTCTACACATTGCCCACATACAAGTCTACACACTCAATGTCTATACATTGCACTGTTATGTTTGTGCATCGTTTAGAACACAAGTCTATACATTGGTATATTTTACCTACGTTGCAACTCGCAAGTCTATACATTAGTATATTTTACCTACGTTGCAACTAGAAAGTCTATACATCGCCATAGCTCGCATGCAGAGTCTAGACAGTCCTAACCAAGTCTATACACTGCCATCTTGTAGCACAGCATAAGTCTATACACTGGTCCGTCTCACTGAGCGTCCCAAGTGGACACTAAGTCTATACACTGGACCGTCTCACTTAGCGTCTTTGTGTAAGTCACTCGCCACCAAGTCTATACATTGTGGCGCGCAAAGTCTGCACAACGCATTGTCTGCAAGTCTGCACATTGCTATAAGCACGCATGCAAAGTCTAGACAGCCATGGGTAAGTCTATGCATCGCATTACATGCACGCAGGTCTAAGTATGCACATTGGCTGCAGCATGCTCACATAAAGTCTATACATTGCATCTTAGCATGCTTGCACAGCACAAACAAAGTCTGTACATTCATATGTGCATTATGCATTGCTCTTGGCAGAGTCTGTACATCGTTATGCTGCCTTATGCCGTAGCAAGTCTATACATTCTCTATGCTCGAGATTTGACGCTCACCAGAAGTGGCATCACTTCTGAAACAAACCCCTAAGTGTAAGGCGTCTTTTTGTTGAGCATCGCTTCATCAACTCTATACATTGTCTGCTTGCATAACGTTGAGTCGGTACATCACTTGAACACTCATTGCACTCTAACTCTATACATTGCTTCATGTATTCCACTCATAACTCTATACACTACTTCACTCATTGCATGAAGTCTGCACATTGTGTTGCTTTGTTCATACTTTGTTTTGCTAAGTCTACACATTGATGCACGTTTACTTCTGCATATTTGAAGTATGTACATGGCTTAAGCTCTGCATATTTGAAGTTTATACATGGCATAAGCTCTGCATATATTGAGTCTATACATGGCATAAGTCCTGCATATAGGAAGTCTGTACATGGCATAGTCTTGCATATCTGAAGTCTATACAGGCTACATCACTGCATTTACTAAGTCTGTACAATGCCATGGGTCTGCATACGTAGAGTCTGAACATTGCATAGCTTCGTATTCACAATGTCTATACATTGCTTCAGCAGTGCCTTCATACAGTCTGTACATCACTTAAACCTTAAACTGACAATTCTATTTCGACTGTCTGATAGGGATTCTTTGCAGAGACTGATGACTGGGCACGTGATCCAAGGATAAGGGGAGTGACCAGATTATGACACGTGTACTGAAAGCCTGCTGGATGCTGCCACGTGGTCCAAGCCATTGGGCGGGAGATGTGGAGAGCACACGCCCTTCCTGCTGCTGGTATATATATGGAGTTTCTTCCTTCAGAAGAAGCTGATCGAATAGAAGCAGCCAGAGCTAAGAGAAAAGAACAGAGAGTGAGCGCCTGCACGATCCACAGAGAAGAAGAAAAAGAGAGAAGAAGATTCAGAGAGAAGAAGAGAAAGAGAGAAGAGAAGATTGAGAGAGTTGAGTTGAGAGAGTCTTTTCGAAGTCTTGTAAATCAGTCTCTTGGTTCAGATACCAGAGCTGATACTGCTCAATTGAGCTACATTCGTTTTGGTTTTCCATTTCGTTTGTTTCTATCTTTACTGTTTTCGAAACTCTTTTGTTATCAAGCTGTGAGCCAACAATTGTAGTGGAGGTTTCCACTGGACAGGTGAAGCTGTAATCCTCAGCAGGCGAGTCCAGGTCTCGGACGGCTAAGCTGTATCACCCAGCGGTTGCAGAGGATTTGTTCCTCTGGTCGGCAAGCTGTAAAGCCCAGCGAAGCTGTGTATCAGCGGTCTGTTGGCAAGCTGTGAAGCCCAGCTGTTCAAGCTGTGAGTCAGCAGGATCCACATTCCAGTTGGAGTGTGGGGTGGACGTATATCTCTGGATTGAGATCGAACCACCTTAAAGATCGGTCTCTATTGTGTGATTGCATGTTGTTTATGTGATTTCATAGTGTTCCTTCTGTCGTTCAACAGTTGCTTGTTTTAATTCCACATTAGAGTTCAACTGTGTTTTAAAATCAGACATTAGATCTATTCACCCCCCTCTAGATCCACTCTCAATGGTAATAGACTGCGTCCATCTAACATAACAGTTGGTATTAGAGCCTAACTCTTCTACAGGGACTTATAGCCTGAAGAGGAAGGTACAGATGGATGCTCGAGGGATGATCGCTGAAGAACACTCAACCACCAAGCCCCCTTTCTTTGATGGATCTAACTATGCATACTGGAAGAACCGTATGCAAGTATTTTTGAGGGCGAAGGATTATGAGATCTGGAAGGTAGTCAGCAAGGGACCTTATGAGCTATCCCCTAATGAGGAAGTCTGGACCAAGGAGGAGATCATTGCCTCCTTCGGTCGCCACTATACTTCTTAGGAAAGAAGGAGGACGATTCAGCCAAAAGAAGTATAGTGGCGACCGAAGGGATAAAAGGTATAAACATAACCCTGCAAAGAAAATTGAAACTAATACTTGTTATCAATGCAGGAAGACATGCCATCTGAAAGCTGGCTGTCCAGAGAATAAGAAATACAAGGACAAGTCAAAGAAGAGGAACACGAAAGGGAACGCTATGGTGAGTACCTGGAGTGATGAAGATGAAGGCTCCTTGAGTAATACCTCTGACAGTGAAGCCGAATCTGAAAAGCCCATTTGCCTTATGGCAACAAGCTCTGAAGACAGAGAGGAGGATTCAGATGAGGTAACTTCTCGATTCGATAATTTTACTATTGCTGATTGGGTAGATGCCTATCATAAAATAGTTGATAAAGCAGATGACATTAGAAGGGAAAACAGGCATCTAGGAAGAAAGATTAACTCCATGCAAAATTACACAAATCTAACTGATGAAATTGCATGTCTTGAATCTTAGAATAATAAACTCAAACTCACATGTTCTGAATTAGAAGAAATCAAGAATGAGTCAAAAGCCTCTAAAGAAGATAATGAGAGGTTAGAAAAAGAAGCTGATGATTGGAAGCTGAAAATTCAGAAATATGAAAGTGAGATAAAAATTGTGAATGAAAAATATCATGCTGTCCTAAGTGTGAATACAGAACTGAAAAAATCCATTGAAGACATTCAAAAGGATAATGAGGACAAGCTTAAAACTATTGAGAAAATGACCCAAGGTTTAGATAACCTAAATGCTTTGTTAGGGTCAAAAGTCAACTTCAGAAAAGAGGGCCTTGGATTAAATTCTAGTGCAACAAAAAGCTTTGGAATGAAAACTATTTCATTTGTCGCACAAAAAGAGAAAGGACCTCTAATCAACATGAAGTCAAATATTTCAGTGAACAAAGCTGTAAATCTGAAAAAGCCCAGTGCTGAGGAGAAGGACAAACAAAAGCTGAGTGAGCCTAGTAGAGCTAGCACATCCAAGCAAAATCCCAAAGCTCAGTCTCAGGTTAGGGGTCAACCTACACAGTCTTATAAACCACATGTTAAGGTCACCAAGTCTCCACCATCACCACCACCTCTGAAGAAGACCCATACACACCTATGAATAGGTCAGCAGGGTCCAAGGTGCAGGGGAGGCAGAATGCTTTTAGAGCTCAACCCAAACATTTCTACCAACCTAGAGCCCAGTCCCACTTCTTTGCACAGTCAACCTATCCAAATAGGTCAGGATGGACTAGGACTCAAGGAAGGTTTACAGGTTATGGACATCAGGCTACACAGTCCTATAAACCTTACACTAGAAATTGGGTTAATGGGTATGGCTCTTGGACACCTAGGAACCAACATTTCCACAGCCAGCCCAATGATTACTATGGCCAAAATTTCATGAATACACCATGGCCAAGGCACTGGCACAGAAATAATCAATCTGTAAATAATTATGCTAGTGTCAACAAGAAAAAGCATAACAAAAAGAAATCTAGAAAATCCACTGAACAGAACGGTTTCAAACAAATGTGGATTCCTAAAAGTCTGCTTTCTTGTTTTAATTACTTTTCATCTTCTCTGGAGCCCAATCAGTCTTGGGTTCTAAACTTCTCTACCTGATTGTGTGTGCAGGTATGCCTGGCAGCCAAGAACAATTTGTGGTACATGGATAGTGGCTGCTCCAGGCATATGACAGGAGATAATGCCAAGTTCTGCATGCTGACAGAGAAACAAGGAGGCCTTGTCACCTTTGGTAGCAACACAAAGGGTAAGATTGTTGGGACAGGTAAGGTAGGTAAGTGTACTACCTGTTGCATTGAAGATGTCATGTTGGTTGAAGGTTTAGCATATAATTTACTTAGCATCAGCCAACTATGTGATAAAGGATGCAAAGTTCTTTTTGACTCTCAATGCTGCAAAGTTTTTGAACCTGATTCCGAAACTGTTAAATTTTCTGGTAAAAGGATAAATAACACTTACATGATAGACTTAGATGATATACAACATTCTAACCTATGCCTTACTGTTAGCAGAGAGGACTTAGCATTTTTATGGCATCGTAGGTTAGGCCATGCTAGTTACACTGTATTGCATAAACTAAATAAGCATAGCATGGTTAGAGGACCTCTTGAAGTTTCCTTTAAGAAAGAAAATACAATCTGTGATGCATGCACTCAGTCAAAGTTAACTAGAAAGTCATTTAAATCTAGAACAGAAAATCTGTCTTCTAAACCCTATGAGCTGATACACATGGACCTTTTGGGGCCAACCAGGTCTGTCAGCTTATCAGGGAGGAAGTATGGGTTTGTCATGGTAGATGACTTCTCTAGGTATACTTGGGTATATTTCTTATCACATAAAAGTGATGCATTCTCAGAATTTCAGGAGTTCTGTCTGAAGAAAAATCTGAAAATTGAAAATATTTTAACTGATCATGGAGGTGAGTTTGAAAACTCACAGTTTGATGAATTCTGCAGGTCAAATGGAATTCATCACAAGTACTCCTCACCAAGGACACCCGAGTAGAATGGAGTTGTGGAGAGCAGGAACAAAACCTTGGTGGAGATGGGTCGTACACTCTTGGTTGAAGGTGGTCTGCCAAGGAAGTTCTGGGCTGAAGCAATAAATACTGCCTATTATGTAATTAACAGAGCCATGGTAAGACCTTCTACCCAGAAAATACCCTATGAGATCATAAAGGTTAAGAAACCTTCTATTGCTCATTTCAAGGTTTTTGGTTGTAAATGTTTTATTCATATAAATGATAAAAGAGACCTTGATAAATTTGAACCTAAAGGTGAACCAGAAATTTTTCTTGGTTACTCTGAAAACACCCGAGCATATAGAGTGTATAATCTGAATTCCAAAACTGTTGAAGAATCTCCACATATTATTTTTGATGAATCTTTGGTGAAGTCTAATATTGGTCAATGCAGGAATGAAGACAATGGTGATATTCTGAAAGAAGGGAATCCTACAGACAAATCCGAAGATGAGGAAGGAAATGAATAGCTTAATGAAGAAGAGCCTACAGTTCAGGGGGAGGTAAATAAAAATCATGATAATGAAATTGTCAACATTAGATATCTAAAAGATCATCCTGTAGATAATGTGATTGGTAATTTGCATGACCCTCCTAGGACTAGAGGCCACTTAAGAATTCAAAATGAATTGAATGCATATGCCTTTGTATCAAATGTAGAACCCAAGTCCATTGACTGTGCTCTTAAGGATGTGCATTGGATTAATGCCATGCATGAAGAGCTCAATCAATTTGACAGGAATAAGGTGTGGCACTTGGTTCCACCTCCTGATCATGAAACAGTCATAGGGACTAAATGGGATATAGAGATAAAAAATCATGTTCATTAAGGGCATCTAGAGTATTTCAGATATAATACTAGTGCTATATGCCTTGCTAAAAATCATGTTCATCATTCTAGGACTAAGTATATAGAGATAAAAAACTATTTTCTTAGAGATGTTGTAAATAAAAAGAAAATTGAAATGAACTTTATTGAAACTGAAAAATAAATTGCTAATATTTTTACTATGCCTCTTGGGAATGAAAGGTTTAAATTTTTTAGAAGAGAACTTGGCTTGTGTAAATTTCAGCATAATGAATAAACTCTTTGATGGCTTGAATAAACCTTGTGAATGTTGAATGTTACAACAGACTCGTGATCATGCATGACATTCATATTTTTTTTGGCATCACACTCATGATCATCATTGCATATTATTTAGTCATGATTGTGTCTAAGCTCTCTCTCATCTAAAACCACATGCATATAGACAGGGGGAGTATTGTTAGAAATTCAGAATGGTCATCAACTTTATTGGAATCCAAATTCTTTGACCCTGAATGAGTTGAGTCTGACAATATGGTAATCTGTTAGTCAGTTCTGATTCCTAAGCAATAGAAAACAGACTTCTCCATTTATAAGAACTTTAATTGCTTGAAGACTGACTTAATGGTTTAAATTTTATAAACTTTAAAGTTTAAAGATTGCAATCAGTAAATAAGAAAGCTGAAAATTGATAAAGCTCTCAACCCTTATCTTATTTCATGTCAGACAAAGCCAATTATATCTGAAATCTAAAAACTCATCTAAAATCCTGTTAGAGAAGGCTAAGTATGTGTATTGTCCTTAAACAAGTCATTCTGAAACAAATAAAGGACAGCTAAGAAAGATATTGAAAAATATTGAAAATTAATTGAAAAATAACATTGGCAGAGCAATGACTGGTAAAATACTGAGAAACTAAGTGATCCATCAAAGAAATGGACAATACTTAAGTCATGAGGTGTATCAGTTATCTCTGTATAAAATGATCAAAACAGTAGGGTGGTTTCACTAAGTACCTGGGGGTAACTAGCGTCTGATAAACGTGTACCCTCACACAAAAAGGTGTAAATCAGTTTTATTGAGTTTGATCATAGGCAGAATGGTCCATCATGTTGAGTATCTAGGGGTATTGGCATCTGATAAACGTATACCCTTACGCAAAAAGACAAATGGTACCTGAATGCCCTTAATGAAATAATATTGAAAATGCTGTTCCTTCAAAAGAAATATCAGGGATGTCAATTTGTTTAATTTCAATACATGACCTGGTATCTCTTAACCATTTTTTTACTGAGTTTATGAAAGTAAGATATTTTGAAACTGAATCTCTCATTCAAATGTGATTCTGGTTTATTATTTTATCATGTACAGAAAACTTATCCATTGATTTTAGTGCATGAACTCAAAATTTATAACCTTTATACCAGAATTCTATCTCAAAGCAGTTTCTAAATTCATATGACTGAAGACTTTGTGCTTTAGAATGCTTATTCCTGAACTACTTGTTCAGAATGCCAGTCAGATGATCTCTCTTGTTCCTTCCCTTGTAATCACTTTCCCTCCTCTTTGTTGATGGCAAAGGGGGAGAATTTTGTCTGTTTGATGAATTCATTCCAGGGGGAGTGTACCCATTATTTGGCAAAGGGGGAGTGTATATGCACCATGTTATGGCAAAGGGGGAGATCTTGTTAGCAGTGAGTTAGCTTTCATTTCTTAGCATGCATTCATAGCATCTGCATGACAAATCTGAATAACAAATCATGTCTTTCATCAAAAATACACATGTATGACAGGATGTTGCTATTCTATATGATAGGGTGTTGCCATCATCAAAAGGGGGGAGATTGTTGTGACTCCTCTGTGTTGATGATGTTAACAATAGCTTTACTTCATTGGCAACACCTTATTTTGATTGATTGGCAATTGTTTATGTTTTGATCAAACTATATTTATCAGATTGTCTATATGTTCCATGCAGTCAGAGTCTATACATCGTAATGCACACATGCATAGGTCTACACATTACACACAC
Source organism: Amorphophallus konjac (assembly GCA_022559845.1). Taxonomy (NCBI): domain Eukaryota; kingdom Viridiplantae; phylum Streptophyta; class Magnoliopsida; order Alismatales; family Araceae; genus Amorphophallus; species Amorphophallus konjac. The sequence continues at coordinate 165,503,988 of CM040118.1, read as the reverse complement.
ACAAGTCTACACACTCAATGTCTATACATTGCACTGTTTTGTTTGTGCATCGTTTAGAACACAAGTCTACACATTGGTATATTTTACCTACGTTGCAACTCGCAAGTCTATACATTGGTATATTTTACCTACGTTGCAACTAGCAAGTCTATACATCGCCATAGCTCGCATGCAGAGTCTAGACAGTCCTAACCAAGTCTGTACACTGCCATCTTGCAACACAGCATAAGTCTATACACTAGTCCGTCTCACTGAGCGTCTCAAGTGGACACTAAGTCTATACACTGGACCGTCTCACTTAGCGTCTTTGTGTAAGTCACTCGCCACTAAGTCTATACATTGTGGCACGCAAAGTCTGCACAACGCATTGTCTGCAAGTCTGCACATTGCTATAAGCACGCATGGAAAGTCTAGACAGCCATGGGTAAGTCTATGCATCGCATTGCATGCACGCAGGTCTAAGTATGCACACTGGCTACAGCATGCTCGCATAAAGTCTATACATTGCATCTTAGCATGCTTGCACAGCACAAACAAAGTCTGTACATTCATATGTGCATTATGCATTGCTCTTGGCAGAGTCTGTACATCATTATGCTGCCTTATGCCGTAGCAAGTCTATACATTCTCTATGCTCGAGATTTGACGCTCACCAGAAGTGGCATCACTTCTGAAACAAACCCCTAAGTGTAAGGCGTCTTTTTGTTGAGCATCGCTTCATCAACTCTATACATTGTCTGCTTGCATAACGTTGAGTCGGTACATCACTTGAACACTCATTGCACTCTAACTCTATACATTGCTTCATGTATTCCACTCATAACTCTATACACTACTTCACTCATTGCATGAAGTCTGCACATTGTGTTGCTTTGTTCATACTTTGTTTTGCTAAGTCTACACATTGATGCACGTTTACTTCTGCATATTTGAAGTATGTACATGGCTTAAGCTCTGCATATTTGAAGTCTATACATGGCATAAGCTCTACATATATGGAGTCTATACATGGCATAAGTCTTGCATATAGGAAGTCTGTACATGGCATAGTCTTGCATATCTGAAGTCTATACAGGCTACAACACTGCATTTACTAAGTCTGTACAATGCCATGGGTCTGCATACGTAGAGTCTGAACACTGCATAGCTTCACATTCACAATGTTTATACATTGCTTCAGCAGTGCCTTCATACAGTCTGTACATCGCTTAAACCTTAAACTGACAATTCTATTTCGACTGGCTGATAGGGATTCTTTGCAGAGACAGATGACTGGGCACGTGATCCGAGGATAAGGGGAGTGACCAGATTATGACATGTGTACTGAAAGCCTGCTGGATGCTGCCACGTGGTCCAAGCCATTGGGCGGGAGATGTGGAGAGCACACGCTCTTCCTGCTGCTGGTATATATATGGAGTTTCTTCCTTCAGAAGAAGCTGATCGAATAGAAGCAGCCAGAGCTAAGAGAAAAGAACAGAGAGTGAGCGCCTGCACGATCCACAGAGAAGAAGAAAAAGAGAGAAGAAGAGAAAGAGAGAAGAGAAGATTGAGAGAGTTGAGTTGAGATAGTCTTTTCAAAGTCTTGTAAATCAATCTCTTGGTTCAGATACCAGAGCTGATACTGCTCAATTGAGCTACATTCGTTTTGGTTTTCCATTTCGTTTGTTTCTGTCTTTACTGTTTTTGAAACTCGTTTGTTATCAAGCTGTGAGCCAGCAATTGCAGTGGCGGTTTCCACTGGACAGGTGAAGCTGTAATCCTCAGCAGGCGAGACCAGGTCTCGGACGGCTAAGCTGTAACGCCCAGCGGTTGCAGAGGATTTGTTCCTCTGGTCGGCAAGCTGTAAAGCCCAGCGAAGCTGTGTATCAGCGGTCTGTTGGCAAGCTGTGAAGCCCAGCTGTTCAAGCTGTAAGTCAGCAGGATCCACATTCCAATTGGAGTGTGGGGTGGACGTAGATCTCTTGATTGAGATCGAACCACCTTAAAGATCGGTGTCTACTGTGTGATTGCATGTTGTTTGTGTGATTTCATAGTGTTCCTTCTGTCGTTCAACAATTGCTTATTTTAATTCCGCATTAGAGTTCAACTGTGTTTTAAAATCAGACATTAGATCTATTCACCCCCCTCTAGATCCACTCTCAGTGGTAATAGACTGCGTCCATCTAACATAACAGGAATATCTCAAGGATTTTGATTTTGCTATTCAATATCATCCTGGCAAGGCTAATGCTGTTGCAGATGCACTCAGCAGAAAACCAATGGGTATGCTATCAAGTCTTATGATTAGTATGACTAATCTTATTCCTCAATTTACTCAGTTGAACTTAGATATTGACAGGAAGGAAGAAGATTACTTCATAGCTAATATCCGAGCTCAACATACCTTAATAGAGGATCTAGTCAAGTTGTAAAATGATGATCTCGTGTTACTAGAAATTAAGGCTAATATTGAACAACGGCCAGATTTCTCTATTACGGAGGATGGAAGATTGCTATTCAAGGGCCGAGTGTGTGTACCGGATCATGAGGATACGAAGAAATTGATTCTAGAAGAAGCACATAAATCCAGGTATACCATTCACCTAGGTAGTACAAAAATGTATCAAGATCTCAAAAAAAATTTCCGGTGGCCCAACATGAAGAGAGAAATAGCTGATTTCGTGTCTCGTTGTCTCACTTGTCAACAAGTAAAGGTAGAGCATTTTAGACCCGCAGGTAAACTGCATCTCTTGAATATTCCCGAATGGAAGTGGGAGAGTATAGGGATGGATTTCATTATGGGGTTACCTAAGACAAGAGGTGGACATGATGGTATATGGGTAATCATAGACCGATTAACTAAATCTGCACATTTCATACCAATCAAAAGTCAATGGTCTGTGGATATCCTGGTAGCATTATACATAAGGGAAATTGTTAAAGTACATGGTGTCCCTGTCACTATTATATCTGATAGAGATCCTTGATTCACATCACAATTTTGGAAGGGTCTACAACAGTCACTAGGGACTAGATTGAATTTCAGCATAGCCTTTCATCCACAAACTGATGGTCAGATAGAAAGAACGAATCAGGTGGTAGAAGACATACTCAGGGCTTGTGTTATTGATTTTGGAGGTAGATGGCATGATCACTTGCCTCTGGTAGAATTTGCATATAACAATAGTTACCAGGCCAGCATACAAATGGCACCTTTTGAAGCTCTATATGGAAAAAGTTGTCGATCACCAATATGTTGGAGTGAAATAGGGGAAAGACAATTCCTAGGCCCCGATATTATCAGAGATTCTACAGAGAAGATCAAGCTTATTCAAGAGAAAATAAAGATGGCACAAGATAGACAAAAGTCTTATGCTGATAATCGTAGACGCGACTTGGAATTTCAAGTAGGAGACCATGTGTATCTCAAGGTTTCTCCAGGTCGTGGTATTCGGAGATTTGGCATTAAGGGCAAACTAACTCCAAGGTTCATTGGTCCGTTTGAAATTCTCGAAAGGGTCGGTGAAGTGGCTTATAGATTGGCTTTAACTCCACAATTAGCAGGAGTTCATGACGTATTTCACGTCTCTATACTAAAGAAATATGTATATGATCCTGACCATATTATCGCTTATGACAATCTGGAGATTCAGAAGGATATGACGTACGAGCAAACGCCAATAAAGATTCTGGAATGAGAAGTGCATCAACTAAGAAATAAAGTTATTCCTATAGTCAAGATTCAATGGAAGAAAGCATGGCCATATGAAGAACCATGGGAAACCGAAGAAGCCATGCGAAAAAGATTTCCAAAATTATTCAACTGTAAGTACACTCTACACAATCCATGTACTGAATTTAAGGACTAAATTCTTCTAAGTGGGGGAGGGTGTAGTGCCCCAGAATTTATATAATAATTTCTGGATTATTTATAAAATTTTCTAGCATTTATTCAAAATTTATAAAGGCTAAATAGACTAATAAAAGGATTACTGGATTAATAAGTCATTATATGGCCCAATTATGTTAAATAATTAACCTAACCTATTTAAATAAAATCCAAAAGGTTTAAGGACCAAGCCCATTAAGTTTGGCCTATATTCTAGAAGGTTATTTAGTCTATTCACGTATTTTAAGGATAAATACCATTTTTATGGATAATTAACAAAAGAGTTTGATTGATGTTGAACTCTGTGCACGTTGGATGTAGCGGTCTATCGTGCGACCTCCACAGCCATGTAACGCGCCAGTCTTGATGCGTTATATTCTGTCATTTCCGTGAAAGAAAGAACGAGCAAAAAGATTAGAACTTTGGGATCTTATCTATAAGAGATCGACTTGGAAGAGTTTATAACATTACTAAGGACTCTTAGGAATTAGGTTCTGGCAAATTAAGGACTCTAGAATCGATCTAATCTTCAAAAGCCTATAAATAGGACCTAGTTCTGAACTGAGCGACCCTTAATTTTGGCTCGTAAAGAATCAAGGTAAGGTGATAGAATTTTGGGTAAGTTCTTTAGAAGATTTTATTTAGTATACTTTAGACTAATAGTTCTCCAAACTTCATGTTAGGAGATCAAGCAACCAAGGAGATTGAAGCTTCCAAAGTTGCTGGTTCGACCATAGTAACTCAGGATTCAAAGTAAAAGACCCCTGAAGATCAATAGATTAGGACATCTAAACGAGGTAATTAGAATTCAATCCTTTAGAATTTTTTGTTCACCTTAGTTTCATCTTCTTACCCTCAAAATTTTACATCTTTAGGACAAGAGGTTGGAGAGATAGAGCAGTAGGAAGTTGCTGGAAAATCGCTAAAAAAGGAGAACTAGGGCACGTCTTTCAGACTCAAATTAGAAGTTTAAAGCTCAGATAAAAGTGTAGGTTATCTCATGATTGGTAAAAACATCTTGTTAGGGATAAAAGCCCTCTGATTGTACTTGATTTCATACATTATAGACTATGAATTCCATGTTTTTAGTGGGTTTATGCATACATACATATTCTTAGCCTTAATCAAAGATCAAATATATTATCTTGTCAATTCACTGGAACATATGCATCTAGATGACCTTTACTTTGTTTTGTCATGATTGGGGTAGTTAAATCTTTTCAAAACATGACATGATTTCAAATCATAGTCTTTTTATTTCATTATACTGTCAGCAGGGACTCTGATGCACCATACTTAACGCACCATACTTAGACCGTCACAGACTGTAACGGCCTTACGATAAGCCGTCACACTCTCTGTTGTATTTAGATTACTCTATTGTCTCTAACGCACCATAGATGGAGCGTTACATTACTGTAACGGCCCCTCGATAGACCGTCACAATCACTGTGACGCACCCATTCTAGACCGTCAGGGTAATCGTGGACAGAATTGAACATCAGTCAAGTTAACTTATAAATAAGCCTAGTTATCTAAGTTTTGACCGAATTTCATGTCTTTAAGATTATCTACTGATTCATGATAGAAATTACATGATTAAGGTATCTTAAGTTAATTTAAGTTATGTTAATTTCATGTGCCAAAATTCTATAGTTTTGTATCTAAATCATGATTTTCCAAAGATGTATTGATAGAGTTTTATCATGATTTCCTATTGTTACACATTCTCTCTACCAATAGAGTCATTTCTCTAAGTACATGGCACATATTCCGGTATGTTGTCCATTAGTTCACTTTGCACTATAGGAACATTATTCTTGGACATGAGGACCTCTCTATTGGATATTCCTTCCAATGGACTAGGAAATCTTGTTTCAAGGCCTCTGTAATTCTCCGCGAGCCTGGGATTCCCACTAGGACGTCGAGTTGGTTGTACCATTAAAACTCAAGTGATTAGATGACACTATCAATGTTTCTGGTTATCAGTAGTGTAACGGATCTATATTGGACCGTCAGGTACATGTAACGGCCCAATATACAACCGTCGCATTCAACTGAGTCCGATTTCTTGATTTGGGATTCAGACTAATGTAACGGCCCAATACTGGAGCGTCACATCATGTAACGGCCCAGTACACGACCGTCACAATGCTTGAGTATTTTTGAGGTTTGACCAAGTGTTGATATTCCAAGGTCTCTAGATGGACTCTTGATGATCTAGAACTTATCATATTGATCAAGAAACCTAATATAATGAATGGAAGATAAAGAATGTACCGTTATGCTGCCGATTTATTTCCCTAAACATAACATAGTATAAGTCATTCTTGATTTCTCATGATTTTTATTAAAAGTATTTATTCATTGAATTATTGTTATCAAGAGCTTGTTGGAATTGTACATTCTTGGCCATACTTTATTGTTACATGCGTGGAAAAAGCTTGATTTATACTTGAAGATGCGATCGAGCACTGATTGTGTTCAAGGGCTCTATACTAGTCCCCTCGGCTGATTGTCGGAAACATACTATTATAAACCATGGGGTATGATGCTACTGGCGTCGCATTACACTGGGAGTACTTTCTTTATAAATAAGTGACAATCCACAACACAATACAGCATGATTGATACTTGACTTTCTTGATATTCCACAGAAATTAATGAAGTACTTGCTCATAAGCAAAAGATACTGGAGTGATGATTATGTGGCTTGCTAGTACATTCTAGTTACATTCTTGTTCATGAAAGGCCATATCATGTTCTTATAACATTATTGCTAGTTCATACTTGCTCTCATTCTATCTTACATACTTTGGTTTAATCGCATGATTGATCGCATTCGCATGATTTTACCTTATTTCTCTAGAGCAAAAACGTTAATTACTTTAATGATGCCTTCATGTTGATGCGAAGATACCTACAGGGTAAGTGTGCTCATTACCTATTTCAATTCTTTTTTAGGAAATAGAAGTGAGTCGGGTTCGGATTCGGAATGTTCAAGTAGCGGATCCGAGAAAGAATAAAGAATGAGCGAAGACTTAAGAAGTTTACATTGTTTAGATCGAGTCTATGTAATTTTTTATTTTATTTCTTGAGTCTAGCATGATGGAAGTTGAATTAGTGGTTGTATTCGAATAGTGTATTTGATTATTAATGAAAGTTGAAGTTGAGTAAATATTGTGCGATTGCATTCTTATGTGTGATTGCCTTGCGCTCTGATCGTTCTTGCTTGCAAGAGGCTTATCATGCCGGCTGTTCGCGTTCCTCGAGCGAGTCTTCCGCTGTAATAAAGGCTCAGGGCATGACACATAGATGACATGTATAGGGGTTTTCCTATTTTTCCACACAGAAGGAATGGGCGCCCCTATCCTGGGCGCCAATTCCATTGGCTGGGTCAACCCAGTTAATGGGCGCCCCTCCACAAGGGCGCCAATTGCCTTTTGACTGGTAAAACTAGTGAATGGGCACCCTCCTACAAGGGCGCCATTTCCCTTAATAAACGCCCTCTTGCAAGGGCGTAGATTAATGGGCGCCCCTCTCTTGGGCGCCAATTCCTAACAGGGAAAAATGTTGTTCTTCCAGCTGTTCTTCTAGAAGTGTTTGAAAGACGAATAGCATGGTTTTAAAACCTTCGCTGGCAATGGACCCTTGGCATTCTCTTTCCCTATAATTATTCTTCTCTATCGAATAGGCAGTAGATTACTGCCGACATCCTGCTGATGATCGTGTCTCCACCTGCAGAAGAGAAGGATCTTCCTTCTTTTCTTCAAGAGAAGAAGACGTGAACGTGAAGGGCATCTTCTTCATGCATTCTCCTTCCTGCTGTTTCCTACGTTCTCCTTCCTGCTGCTGAAGAGAACGTGAAGGGCTTGGCTTTCTTTATTCTTTCTTTTACTATTACCTGTACCTCGTTATTCACGCCAAAAAAGGTAGGTGTTCTCAAGATGTAGCCTAACTCGTAGCTAAAATAGGGTAACAAGCATGAGTAGCACTAGTATAAATCCATTTTTCTATATAGCCTGTTACATATAGTCTGTTACACGAATTTTACGAAAATCGAAGCATGTTTGTAAATGGCGCCCAAGAGGTTGCCATCAATTAAAGGGCGACCAGCATTTGGGCGCCCATTCTTGGATGCGTGACCCAGTGAAGAACGCCCATTCCAATTCCCTTTTCTTGTAATTAATAAACACCTTGTTTAGAAAATTAATATCTATGAAATGAAACCCTAATATTCTTGCATAAGCATGATCTTGGAATCCTGATACTTTTCCTTATCTATCAATGTCTTTACTTCCTGATTTTGTGAATGTTAGAAATTGTGAACAGTGTTTTGGGTCTCAGAATGTACCAGCCCGATGTGTAGCATCACACAGCAATGGACGCCCATGCCTTGGGCGCCAATTCCTTAAATAATGACCCTCCACAGAGTCACCAATTAAATGATGACTCTTTGAGGGGGCGCCAATTAGTTTGAGACAAAAAAATAAAAAAATAAAAATTGGAATATTAAGTAATGGGCGCCCCTATCAGTAGGCACCATTTAGTAAAATAATGGCACCCTCATGGGCGCCATTTCATCAAATAATGGCACCCACCTGGGTGCCAATGCCTGAAGGGATGTGCCCTGCCTCACAGAGGATTGGGCGTCCCTGTGGACAGGCACCATTTCATAAATTAATAGCACCTGTCTGGGTGCCATTTCATCAAATAAGGGCACATGACTGGGCACCATTTAATCAATAAATGGCACCTGCCTGGGCGCCATTTTGCACAGTATGGATTTCCAGATTTTTCAGGATTTTGTCTAACCCACACCGCGGGTTCTAGGCGTTGTTATCTCAGTCTACAGATACAGTCCCACGTTTCTAGCATTTCTCGTACACCCCACATGATGGGGACATCTCCTGCCCGTCCACACTTTTTCGAGGCTCCTGATGATCGCTTGTAGTGCTACATCTTGTTCGTCACTTAATTTCGAGTCATAGCATGAAATTTTTATTTTATTTGAGTCTCTTTATATGTATTTTTTCCTTTTTGAGTCACTTAGTCAGTTAATGGGTCATTCGAATGGTTAGTGGAGTCAATTGGGCCCAACTAGTGGGCTAGGCCCAGAGGCGCCCCTCCCTTGGACTTCTTGGTCATTTGCTTGTTTGTCAAGGTCAGTTTGGTCAAGAGGAAAGTTGGGTGCCTATAAATAGACCTAAACCCCTCCATTGTAGAACTAATGTTTGAGAATTAGAAAAAAAAATCACATTTGAGTGAAATCTCCCCCCTCTTCAAGTGGAGTGTGACTCTCCCCTTTCTCCCTCTCTCTCTCTCTCTCTCCCAGAGGGGTGCACCCCTTTCTCTCTCCTCCCCCTCCCACCTACTTTCTCTCTCTTCTCCCCCTCATTCAATAGTCACCACAACTTCCCACCACACCTCTTTACTCCACCCCTATCCCCAAGGGAGAACCCACTAATCTCCAAGCCACCCTCCAACCCCCAACCACCCACTACCCTTTCCCAAGCACCCTTCCATCTCCCCAAGGCTGAAGGGGTTCAAACCCTAGGCCAAATTTGAATCTCCCTCCCTCGCTGGCTGCCCCTCACCCCTCCCTAACACCCCATTCCTACCCTGGTCACCCTCCCCATTTCCCCTTGCTTCCCTTGGCCATCCCACCCTCATATACACAACCCTACACCATCAGCCTATTCCCAGCTTGCAGGTAGCAGAGTACCAGCGACTTTCTAAGGCTGCCACATTATCACCAAGAAGCTTCAAAGACCATACCATATACATATGGAATCGCCGTCCAGTCTACTTCGCAATGGAGGTGGCCCCGCCTCCGTCTGAGTTCGTGGCTGCCCAGAGGAGTCTTCACCGCCGGACTGCGCAATTCCTCCCTGGCAGACACCCAACTGTAGCTTGCAGAGGCTACCACGACCAGTACCTTGAAGATATTGGAGCTACATTTGGCTGAAGACTTCTTCTACAAGTCCCCTTTCATCTCTAAGAAGCGGAGCGTCGTTTGAAGTCCGAAGCACAAAGTTCCAAATTCCCTACCCCGAGTGCGCAGGTCAGTCCAAGTGGAGATAGATTCGACCTCCTTCCACTCTTCTGGCCCTCGTGGTCTGCTCCGACCTCTGCCGGCATCCCCGTGGGTCTCCGTTCGAAGAGAACTCGACCACGAATGCAACGGTCCTAGTCTCGCCATCAACTGAGCATGGGAGTGGTCGTGACAGCCTTCCCTTCCAACAATAGCGGTCCAGACACTGCCCAGAGCAGAGTGCAGCAGTCCTGATCCTGACCCTGCCCCGGCCGTCATCATCACCAAGAAATTCTCCAATAATTTTGATGTCCTCCTGGGCCAACCCAAAAGATTTTGGCTCTGGTTTCGTCAACAAAGGAGTTCGGGAGAGCCCGTGGCAGCACCGATAGAGACTGCCTATCCGGCTGTTCCTGAAGCTGGCAGAACCGGGGAGCTCGATAATTCGACTTCTAGCTTAGTTTTTCCCCCACCCCTCCTGGCTGGGTCACGCCCCGAGCCTTTATTATAGCAGAAGACTAGCTCGAGGAACGTGAACAGCCGACATGGTAAGCCTCTTGCAAGCAAGAACGATCAGAGCGCAAGACAATCACACACATAAATGCGATTGCACAATATTTACTCAACTTCAACTTATTCCATTAATAATCAAATCAAATATTCAAATACAATCACTATTTCAACTTTCTTCATCATACTAGACTCAAGAAATAAAAAAATTACATAGACTCAATCTAAACAATGTAGACTTCCTAAGTCTTCACGCATTCTTCATTCACTCTCGGACCCGCTATTTGAACGTTTCGAATCTGATCCCGACTCACTTCCATCTCCTGAAAAGATTAGAAATAGGTAATGAGCACACTTGCCTAGTAGGTATCTTTGCATCAACATGATTAGCAATATTTAATTAATTAGTATTTTAGCTCTAAAGAAATAAGGTAAAATCTTGCGAATGCGATCAATCACGCGATTAAACCAAAGTAACACGATGATCATGTAAGTTAGAATGAGCAAGTATGAATTATCAAGAATGTAACAAGAACATGATATGGCCTTTCATGAACAAGAATGTAATGAGAATGTGCTAGCAATACTACGTAGTCATCACCCAAACATCTTTTGCTTATGAGCAAGCATTTGGTGAATTTCTGTGGAATATCATGTAACAAGCAAGAAAGTCATGTACAAGTATTTTCATGATGTCCGTGGATCTTCACTTATTTATAGAGAAAGTACTCCCAGCGCAATGCGACGCCAGTAGCATCATACCCGATGGTTTATAATAATATGTTTCCGACAATCAGCCGAGGGGACTAGCATAGAGCCCTTGAACACAATCAGTCCTCGATCGCATCTTCAAGTATAAATCAAGCTACTTCCACGTTTCAAGCAATGTAGCAAGTTCAAATAAGTTCATGATAACAATAGTTCAATGAAATGAACGCTTCAATGAAGAAATGTGAGGTCAATAATGACTTAAAACAAGGTTATGCTCTTGGAAATAATTCGGCAGCATAACAGTGCACCATCAATAATTCATCTCGGAACTTTGGAATATCAACCCTTAGGTCAAACCTCGGGTTAAAACACTCAAGTGTGACGGTCAATCAATGGGCCGTTACATGATCGTGACGGTCTATCTTTGATCCGTTAGAATAGCTGAATCCAGAAATAAATAAAACGGATTCAGTAAATGTGACAGTCATATATTAGGCCGTTATATGAGCATGACAGTCTAATATGGATCCGTTACATATCTAGAACCAGAAAATAGTGCTTTCTAACAATTGGGCTTTCATGGTACAACCAACTCGGCGTCCTAGTGGGAATCCCAGGCTCGCGGAGAATTACGGAGGCCTTGAAACCAGATTTCCTAGTCCATTGGAAGGAATATCCAATACAGAGGTCCTCAAGTTCAAGAATATGTTCCTATAGTGCAAAGTGTGAACTAATGGTCATATACCGGAATATATGCCATGTACTTAAAGAAATGACTCTATAAAAGAGAAAAGAATGTGTAACGATGTGGAACCATGATAAAGCTTCGTCAATACAATACTGAAAATCATAGTTTAAATTCAAAACTATAGAGTTTAGGTAATGAAATTAGCATAACTTAAAATAACTCAAGATGCTTTAAACATGCAATTTCTTATCAAGAATCAATTAATAAACTCAGGGTCATGAAAACAGGTCAAAACATAGGTAACTAGGCTTATTTATAAGTAAGTTTGACTGTCCTTAGTCCTATCTTAGGTTGACAGAAAATAACACTCTGACGGTCTAAGACAGCCGCGTTATACATCTGTGACGGTTTATCGTGGGACCATTACAGTATTGTAACACACTGACTTTGGTCCGTCAGAGACAACAGAGAAATTTAAACATAACAGAGGGTGTGACGACTAGCCGTAAAGCCATTACAATCATGTGACGGTCTTACCTTAATCCGTCAGAGCTTCTGCTGACAGGATGTAGAAGGTAAAAGACTGAAAATATGTCATGGCTGGACATCAAAATACTTAGAATATTCCAATCATGAGAAATGAAATATAGAGGCTATCTAGATGCATAGGTTGCAGTGAATTGAACAAGATAATATCTTTTATCTTTGATTAAGGCTCAAGACATGCATGTATGCATGAATTCATGGTCTAGAATTCATGAAATCAATCAAAATTAGAAGGATTTTATCCCTAACATGATGTTCTTGTCATTCATGAGATGACCTACTTCTTTTCTGGGCTTTAAACATCGAATTTGGGGCTGCAAGACACGCCCTAGTTCTTATCTTCCTGTGGTTTCTCAGCAAGTTCTCGTCGCTCTAACTCCTCAACCTCTTGACCTAAGGATGTGAAATTTTGAGGGTAAGAAGATGAAACCAAGGGGAACAAAAAGTTCTAAAGAATCAAACCCTAAATACCTCATTTTGATGATCTAATTCCATGATCTTCAGTGGACCTTTGCTCATATTCCCAGGTTGCTAAGGTCGTACCAGCAACTTTGGAAACTTCTAACTCCTGGTGTACTTGATCTCCTAGCACGAAATTTAGAGAGCTATTAGTCTAAAGTATTAAAAAAAAAGTTCTAAAAAACTTACCCGAAATTATGACTCCTTACCTTGATTCCACGCGAGCCAAAGTAGGGGTCGCGCAGGTCAAAACTAGGGTCTATTTATAGGGTTTTGACTAGGGTTTGAGGATTATATCGATTCTAGAGTCCTTGTTAAAGCTTAGATCGACTTCTAAGAGTCCTTAACACCTCTACTAGTCTTCCCATCTCGATCCTTAAGTGATAGACTAGTAAAAATCTAATCTTTTTGCTTGTTCTTCCATTCACAGAACTAACAGAGCGCAACGGTCGAAGGTAGGCGCGTTACCTAACTGTGGCGGTCACACGATAGACCGCTACATCCCATGTGCGTAGAATTCAATAAAATTCAAACTCTTTTGTTTGTTTATCCATATAATTATGTATAAAAAATGTTATTTATCTTCAAAATCTATGAATAGGCTAAATGACTTTATAGAATATGGGTCAAGCTTAATGGGCTTGGTCCTTAAACCTATTGGGCTTCAATTCATTTATTAATCTATTTTGGCTTTTAGAAAAGTTCTATAGAAATTATTTATATAAATGTTGGGGCACTACACCGGCTGATCGTCCCTCCCTGCGTGGAGGTAGTGTTGGATGTAATTTCAATAAATCCCCACCCCGAGATCCCCCTCCTGCGAGAGGTGTAGTGGTGTAACATCTTAATTTTCAAGTCAAAGCTACACCGACACGGCGTGCGGGTGCATACCCACGCCTCCCCGCTCGCACTCGTCTCCGGCCACGATCGGTGTATTCATGCCAATCAGGTGAGCTTCTGGTCACTTATCTTTGCTGGTATTCCTTACTTAATTAGTATTGTCTCTTAGCTGCGTCGGACGGTGAGAGAGTGCCCGGTCCCAAATTGCCATCAAATTGAGCGACCACCGCAGAGCGAGTTGTGAGAGATACCCTACAACCCATGCCATTGGCGTGCTGGCCGCGCGTGCAATTGGGCATCCCAGGCCCTTATGGGTTCACCCTCAAGCTTGCCAAATCCCCAGGAGCATCAAGGTCCCGCCCCGGACCCTCTCCATCATCACCGGGTTGCCCAAGGGCACATGTGTGCGTTACGTGGGTGAGTCCGCTTAAGTGATATCGCCGGGTAGGTTGGGTTGCTTGTGAGTCATAAGTCCAAGGATCATTGGCCTAGTAGCTATCACCCCAAGGTGGTGTCACTTCAAGTGGTATCAGAGCAAGTCGTTGACTTGTTCCCACAAGTCAAGTCCTAGGGGATTTGCATCCATCACCCCGAGCATCATCACTTCCCCATTCTTATGGCTACCTCATACCAATCACACCCATCTCTTTCACCTCTCCCAATGGATCCCAAACTCATTGGAAGCCCTGCTGCCAACAAGGTTAATTGCATCAACTCCCTCATGGAGGCCATGCCCAACATTTTTGGGCGGCTTGATGATATCACTGCCCAACTCGATAAACTTGAGGGAAGTAGGCCTGCACCAAGAATGGATGATAGTTACCCCTGGAAAAATCCGGATGACCACCTCTTGGCGCTTTTGAAAATCAAAATCCCCGCCTTTGAGGGATCCTACAACCCAAGCCTCTATCTAGATTGGGAATTTTCGATGGGCCAATACTTTGATTGGTACCCCTTGGCCGAAGAGAGGAAAATGAGACTAGCCAAAATGCACCTCTCCAAGCAAGCCAAAACTCATTCGCTAATGGTTGAGGGTTTAAGGAGGATCCACGAGCAAGCCCCAATTAACACTTGGGAAGAAATGAAGGCCGAGCTTAGAAAGGTCTACACGCCACAACCCTCCCCCTCCTACCCAGGTAGTCATATCCCGAGGAGCACTACCACTCCTGCACTTCCACCCGGCCCGCCTAAGGTCACCCCAATGGCCCAAACCCCACCGCTCCCTACCGATCCTACCTCATCCACCTCCCCCACACCCCACCACCTAACCCTCAACACTCAAGCCCGAATGGTCCCACCCTCTGCTCTTCCATCTACCCCCATAAGGGACACACCTCCCAAGACCAACCAAGCCAAACCTCCTCACCCAACCCATCTCCCACTCCTGACCCCAACTCTATCATATCTTAAGACTCCACTACTTCCCCTCCCTATCCTAACCCAAGTCTCCCTTTACCCACCACCCCGGGTGCACCATGCACGAACCATCATCACCACATCCCCAAGAGACCTTCCCATTCCCTTGGGAAAAGAGGCCACACCCACTCACATAGGAGTAGATGCTAGCCTGGACCCTCTCCCCGCCCATGAGGAAACCCAAGTTCACACCAATGATAAGAAAGTGTCTCAAGCCTTCACCACTCTAAATAGTCCGGATCCTCAAGAACCACAAACCTTCACAAATGGCACCATAATCATAGATGGGCCCCTAGCTAGATGGCTAAAGGAGAGACCGATCCCTCCCATCACATCCCATGCCTACCCTCCCTTGGAGCTAGACCTCCCCATAGTACCCTTCTTCTTCTATCACACCACAATCCAATCATCCTACCAAGTGGAGACCTTAGGGGATCTTCTTAAGGGCTTAGCATGGCAAATCAAGTTCACAAGCATGTTGACCCCGGTGACCAACTAATCTAGGAGCCTTGACCTCCAACACCTATGTGTCGGGTCTATCACCGCGGTTTACACTGTGGGTTGCTACACTAGCGACCTCCTTCTATTCCTCCCCACACCCGATGAGCCTGATGCTATCCACAAATTGGAGTTGCTTATCTCGGGTAGAGAGTCAAGCCATCCATTCGAGGCCTTCCATCCCACCCAAATCACCAGCCCAATTATCCCGATGGTGGAGGATGTCTCACCATCTTTTGAGGACCTTGAGGACTTAGAGTACCCCTCTCTAGGTAACCCATGCCATGATCCTTTCGACCCCTTCCTATGTGAGCCTAGATGCCCATGTGACCCACCCGCCTTACCCACCACCCACTATTCCCTACCCTCACCCACCATGTTGGATCAAGCCCACCTCAGTCAAGACTCGGGCCTCATATGGGAAACCATAACCATGGAAGATCTTCACCTAGGGAACAAAGAAGAGCCTCTCTCCATGATGATCACCTTCCTAGATCCCTTCGACCCTTTTGAGTGGAAGCTCAAAAACCATCCCACAACCCCGCCCATAGAAGTCATCTTTGGAGTAGGAATGCATATGTCTTGGCACCTCACACCACTTGGCATGATTAGTAAGTCTGGTCCATTCATTCATATCACCCACATGTCAAGAAGGAAGCACGAGTTTTGGGTGTAGCGGCCCTTCCCCATTAATCATTGGTCTTACATATGTTAGTAGCATTCATGGATGCCCGGGTCCTCCGGCATTCATCACACTCACGCATGAGAGGGACACCTATGGATGCCCCGGTCCTCTCAAGCTCATCCAAGTCAATGTGACATTAAAGCATGATAGGGCCATCCATGGTTGCCCCGGTCCACCTTTGCATACCTTACATTTTACACCCACACCGCATCGTAGTGCATGGCATAAGCATTCACGCAAGCATCTAACAACGAGCGGTGAGGATCACAAAGAGCGGGTAAAAACTCGTGAGTGCCACTTGGAATTCTAAGTAGGCAACTTGGTGATGGAGACATTGGAGTGGCTCTACCCTAGGGTCATCTCCAAATCGAGGGCATGAGGACTTGGACCTTGCCAAGTTCCGAGTGACTTTGGCAACCCGGCTTACGGGTTGGACTTACCGATGGGTCTTGGGATTCATCCCACTTATCACGTGGCGGATCTGGCACCATCTATGAGCACCGTGGTGGATCCTAGTGAGTGCCTCGAGCCTCTACCTACCTTTGAGAGTGACACCTTCAGAGAACCTCCACCAATCAGCTTGAGAGCCCGACGTAAGCACACGGAGCCAATACTAGGCAAGCATGGTCCCATCGCCGGCAAGAGGGTGTGCCCGAGCTACCTTGAGAGGCTGAAGAGCCGTCCCCCGACTAGGGACACGGAGTTGAGTTTGGAGATCGTGGCTCGCCCGGAGCTGCATTTGGCATACTACTTCCCCGGTGGACCCATACTCAACGGGGTCAAGTTTTTCACACCCTGGGGGTATGATAGGGACATCTCCTGCCTGTCCACACTTTTTTGAGGCTCCTGATGATCGCCAGTAGTGCTACATCTTGTTCGCCACTTAATTTCGAGTCATAGCATGTAATTTAATTTTATTTGAGTCTTTTTATATGTAATTTTTCCTTTTTGAGTCACTTAGTTAGTTAATAGGTCATTAAAATGGTTAGTGGAGTCAATTGGGCCCAACTAGTGGGCTAGGCCCAGGGGCGCCCCTCCCTTGGACTTGTTGGTCATTTGCTTATTTGTCAAGGTCAGTTTGGTCAAGAGGAAAGTTGGGTGCCTTTAAATAGACCCCAACCCCTCCATTGTAGAACTAATACTTTGAGAATTAGTAAAAAAATTCACATTTGAGTGAAATCTTCCCCCTCTTCAAGTGGAGTGTGACTCTCCCCTTTCTCCCTCTCTCTCCAAGAGGGGTGCACCCCTTTCTCTCTCCTCCCCCTCCCACCTACTTTCTCTCTCTTCTCCCCTCATTCAATAGTCACCACAACTTACCACAACACCTCTTTACTCCACCCCTAGCCCCAACGGAGAACCCACCAATCTCCAAGTCACCCTCCAACCCCCAAGCACCCACTACCCTTTCCCAAGCACCCTTCCATCTCCCCAAGGCTGAAGGGGTTCAAACCTGTAATGCCCAAGATTCTTATCGGATATTTCGGATCCTTATCGGAGTGCTTTCGGATCGCTTTTGTGGGTTCTGAGTTGAGTTTTAAGATCCGTGTGGGTTTTTCTCTCGTACAAGTTACGGAACCATGTGGTGAGTTTATTTCTCAGTTCATCGACTCGAGGACGCTACAGTTGCGATGTACTCTTTGAGAGGATCGTTTTGACTATTTTTACGTATTTTTTTTTGAATTAGTGGATTTTTGACGTAAAAATCAGAATTTCAAAAATTAGGAAAATTCCTAATTTCTTTTCTATTTATTCTTCTTTCACTCTCTCTCCTCCCTCATTTCTCACCCTCACTTTCTCTCTCTCGTTCTCTCTCCTCTTTGGTCCTCTTGACGCGGGTCGCGCGACCGTGGCGAGCTGGCTGAGGTGGGAACGTGATGGAGTGAACATGGAGCATGATGGAGTGGCGGATTGAGCGTGGCGCAGTGCGATCCCTCGGTGGATTAAAAGCCAGCGCGGTTCGTTGGTTTGGCAGTTTTCGACGTGGTTTAGTCGCTTCGCCACGTGGAATCGTCGATGGAGGTAGGGAGATGGAAGCTCTACTTCTCTACTGCGTTCCCTCGTAGTTTCGCGCCGAACGGTGCGAGAACGAGTTGGTTTCATTCAAGTTTGGGAAAATCATGCCTTTGGGGTGTTCGTCGGGTTCGCCGAAAAACGGTGACGGTTTTCAGATCAGTTGGTGTCATCCGAACCCCTGGAATGTCAGCATTCCATTCCCACTGATTTCATTGTGATTGGTGGTCATTTGGGACCGGTAGGAGCCCAGGAACCCATGTGATTCCATTTGGGTCAATTTGGTAGAATTGCACATTTCTAGCCGTTTGTGCGTCGATTTGACTCCTTCCGGAGTGTGGAAGGTCAGTATCGTCATTATGGTTGTATCCCCTTCGTTTCGGAGCGAACGGGGCGTGGAAAGGCCGAGATCCGACCGATCCCATGGTTTTCCCACCGTAACACCTTAACGGTCGTTACAGTGACCGTTTAGGTTATTACGCGGGCCAATGTGTGACCATTTTATGTATGTCAGTTTGGGTCTTTGCGGTCGCGCGATAGACCATCTTCTATGTTTCACCGTCCATTATAGGACCGTTTATACCCTTCGTACGGCCCTTGCATGTCCGTGTGGAGTCCTTAGTCGCGCGGGTCAATTGAGCGGTCTTACGATAGACCGTTCAGCTTGCTTAAGCGGTCCTTTGCTAGACCGCTAAGCTAGTGAAGCGGTCCTTCACTAGACCATTCCTTGTCTTTGGCGGTCCCTTGCTAGACCGCTATTGACTGTTTTGACCGAGTTACTATTTTAAGTCAGTTTGATCTAGCGGCCTTCTCTTAGACCGTCTACACTGCTTCGCGGCCCATTGGTAGACCGTGTACATTTGTGAATGGTCCCTTTGTAGACCGTTTTGGGTGGTTTGACTAGTAGGTCGGTTGTGAGTTGACAGGGCTTAGTGTTGGCACTCAAAATATGATCGATGGCGATCGAGCCGCGGAGATGAATGATACGGCCTACTGAAGCACAGAAGCCGATAAAGAACAACCTGCTGAAGACTTATCAGGCTGTCAGAGCCTCGAGTCACCTGGGATGAGCACCGGGGGACTTCGCCTCGGGAGAGTCGAGAAGGATCCACAACCAACCGGTAGTGCGACCAAGCCTGCCTAATGATCCGGCACCGACTCCGTCGTGTCGCTACCCTACACCCGTCCCCCGACCAAGGACGACGGTCTACCCGGTGGCTCGCCACCTGAATGAAGACTCTCCTGAGGAGGAAGAATGCCGTCGGCCCTTCGAAACAAGGGACCGAGGGCTCTGACAGTAGAAGGTCATGATCACTCGACACGGGTTTGGCTTCTCGCTATATTGGGTCCGTTAATGGCCGAATGATCGCCAGTCAAGGCGGAATTGTTCCAGATGACATACCATCCCGCAAGGAAGCTCCAGGCATGAGTCAAGCCGAGCCAGAAGTACAAATCACAATGCCGAAGACCGTATCAGCGGAAAACCCGCGTGCTCGAGCCGAACTGATGGGGGCATCAAAGGCTAATGGGTTGTATTAGTGTGTATTGGCTTGTATTAGTGTGTCTTATGGGTTGTATTCGCTTATAATTGTGTGTTTTTTGATTTTTTTCATTTGGGCTCCTTTGTAATGCTTTTAATAAGCCATTGGGCCACATTCCATGAAGAGTCCATTACTAGGTTTCTTTTATTAGGTCCATTAAGGGGGGTTAGTTCATATTGGACCATTGGACTTCCTAATGGACCTTTAAATCACTTAAGGCCCAAGTGGGCTTTTCCCTCTCATGGGCTGTCACGCCCCGACGCAGAATATCGGGACCGGCAGTAGAAAACACTAGTAAAGATAACATGCTAAGCTAAGAATTAACTTAATACTATGAACAGAAATAACTCCAATTCTATTATAATAATCATCAAACGTCTTACAAACGACTCAAACACAATCAAACATAATCTCTACACGACTCCGGTACAATAACTAACACCAGTTCTAAGACATAGCTAGATGTAAACAACTAAACAAACTCAACATATCTACTAGCTCATACACTCCAAGCTATCACTCTCGCCCATTGCCATCCATCTGTGAATCTTCACCTGAGCTGCCTGGAAAGGGGGTAAACAACTATATGAGCGAACACTCCGTAGGTAACAACAGGCAAGTATAAGTGATTAACCAATTAATTACATGTATATGAATGGAAATAAAAGATATAACGATCGAATGAAACAATGTAATAACAAAAAGTGCTAAAGAATGGGATGGAATAACAATATGACAAGATGATAATTACAAGAATTGCATTTTAGAACAATATATATATAACAGGAAATTGCAGGAAATTGGCCAACAAGAAAGATTGTAACCAAGTCAAACACGATTCAAGTAAGATATAAGAGATCATTGTCATAGACATCACGCTAGTCATGCACTCGGTGCAATGCCTCACCCTGTCATTACAAACTCCCATGGGCACAAGTACTTTTCGGGCGCTCTCCCCAGGACCAGACCGGGCCCCTATGGTGCGTTGGCATTGATTAATTGGATCCAAGATCCCAAGTTATCTAGACTTTAATCAAGTTAAATGGCCAATTATAATCAAGTATAAACTTACCTCGGAATATCCCAAGGCTGAGTTGAAGAATTACTGTCCAGAATTTCTGTCCGAGAGTTCAAATTATCAAGAACCATCATGTTCTTGGATTCAAAACCATAAAACACGAGGAAAACTAGTCTCTGGAAGGCATGCGGTCAATACTGGGCTGCTCAAGGCTTGTGCGGTTGACGCTGGGCCACACTAACAGGAACTGGGCTGGGTTTAGCCCTCGAGAGGCCAAGGTTGAACGACTACTGACGGGCCGCCCTTCTATATGAATAGTTAGGATAGGGCCGCACAAGGCCAGAAGGTTACAAAATCGAGGACAGGATGTGTGGTCCTGACAAAGCCGCTCATGGGTTGAACGGTCCACTCAGGGCCGCCTGAGAGAAGTATGGTCCATTACTGGCCGCACAACACAGGGCCGAACCAAGAGTTAGAATTTAGCCCAAGTGGGCTCCCGGGCTACCATAGGCAGGGTGGAATTGAACCAGAGTGTAGCCCACTATCTGCTGGTCGGCCTAGGGTCTACTGGGCTGATCAAAACAGGATTTGGCCGAAGAAAGATCAAGGATAATCGGCCAAGACAAATTGGCATCTGCCAGGGATGAACTATCTCCACTGGCCCGTTCAAGGGTATATGCGGTCTACCATTAGCCGTGCAAGTCTTTGTTAATCCAATTCAGATTAACTCAAATAACAGAGGTTCGATTGAGTCTAAATCAAAACTAGGGAATACAATGGTTCAAGATTAAGGTTATAACAAGTATAAACCTAATAGCCATTCAATTAGAAAGGATTCACAATTAAAATTTGACATTCATTGGAAAGATGAATCAAGATCAAACTCAATTTAAATAGATTAGCAAGAATTATTTACTGTCATGAATTACAGTTTATTAGGTGTGTTACTAAGATGCAATTAACCATTAATCTACTAACATAACATGCTGTAGTGACAATTTAATCTGCTCTGTTACAGATGTACGGTCGGTTCTGGACCTTACATCCCAATGAATAGTCACAGACTGGCCACACACGTCCCCTCAAATTCGAAGACCTGCTGGATATGGACGGTTGGTAGTGTGCCGCATGGAGGGATGTGCGGTCTGGAACTGGCCGCAGGAAAGACATGCGGTTAGGGCTAGGCTGCACGTACCAGGGACACGAAAAGATATAAAAACATATAAACGATCAACAGAGGGCCGCCTTTCTGGGATGCGCGGTCTATTGTGTGGCCGCACATGTCCAAACAGGTCGCTACCCCTCTCCCCTTGCCCGACTTCGGCGAGGTTTCTAGGGTTAAATTAAAACATGAAATTCGCACGATATAAAGCATGAAATTTGGGGCTTTTACTATCAAAAGAAAGAGCACGAAAAACTATACAAGATGCACGAATCAATTTTATGTTTACAGCCTGAAATCACTACTTAATCGAAAAGGAACAATTATAACCCTAGATGTGACATGCTTCTACTAAAACCTAAAATTCTCGCAGGATACTTGATAGAATTTAGGGCTTTCTACATCAATGGAAAGCTAACACGATGCTGCTTCTAACCATATATTATTTGTAGGGTTTGGCTTGCTATCACCTACCTGAATCGGATGAAGAAGGAAGGAGAAAGAAAACCAAGGACGTCGGTACACGCAGCCACTAATCGCTCGAGATCTCCCTCAGTCCAACTCCTCTGCATCCGCCACTGTTCTAAACGATTCTAGGGTTAGAGAGCTTCATTTTAATAGGTCACACACCTTCTGGAGGCTTCTATGCGTGGAGTATTCGTCCACGCAAGTCGGGTCGATGTGAACGCCACCGTAAAAGTTGACTCGATCCAAACTCCACAGAATGCATCTCCTAGGGTTAGGATTTTAAGAGATTAAGAGAGGGTAAATGATCCTCTCATCCTGGCCTTTCATTTGCCACCAATTTGGGCTCATTAGATGGAGTATTGGGCTCGAATTTGGCATTTCAAGATATGGTTAACTAAGTGTTCAATTTGGGCTTAAACTACTAATTCGGCCTACTTACAGATTTTATTTGGTTTGGCCACAGAAGATAAGTTTGTTAAACGTGTTGTCCTCTACAAGAATATAATTTTTATAGATTTTTATAAAATAGTCAAAATCTAGCTTATTCTATTTATTAAGGGATTATTCAAATAAATTTCTAATTAATTTCAAATAAATTTCTAATTAATTTCAAATTAATTTCTAAAAGAAATCGGGGTATTACACCCTCCCCCACTTTAGGAATTTGGTCCTCCAAATTCAATGCACATAATAAAAAGAGGGAGTGAGACAGCTCACCTAGAATAAGTCGAGGTACTGTCTCCGCATAGTATTTTTCGACTCCCACGTAGCTTCTTCAGTTCCACACCGACTCCACTGTACTTTAACCATTGGTATGGAACGATTCCTGAGTTGTTGTTGCCTCCGATCCAAAATCTTGATCGATCTTTCATCATAAGTCAGATCTTCCTTCAATTCGAAGTCCATATGTTGAATAATGTGAGTGGGATCATACACATATTTCCGTAACATAGACACGTGGAAAATATTGTGTACTCCAGATAACTAAGGTGGTAGTGCCAAACGGTAAGCAACCTTCCCCACTCTTTCCAGAATCTCGAATGGACCAATGTATCTTGGACTCGGTTTGCCCTGAATACCAAACCTTCAAATTCCTCTCATAGGAGAAACCTTTAAAAACACATGTTCACCAACCTGAAATTCCAATGCTCTCCTCTTGGTATCGGCATAACTCTTCTGTCTTGATTGTGCTACTTGCAACCGATCTCTGATAATACGGATGTTCTTGGATGATTCAGAAATGAGATCTGGTCCAAGCCATTGCTTCTCACCTACCTCATCCCAACATAACGGGGATCAACAACTTCTACAATACGAAGCTTCAAATGGAGCCATCTGAATGCTGGACTGGTAACTGTTGTTGTAGGCGAATTCAACCAATGCCAAATGATCACTCCAACTACCTCCAAAGTCAATCATGCAGGCTCTAAGCATATCTTCCACTTTCTGGTTGGTCCTTTCAAGCTGTCTGTCTGTTTGTGGATGGAAAGCAGTACTGAAATTCAGAGAGGTTCCCAAGGATTCTTGCAATCCTTTCCAAAAATGAGAAGTGAATCTGGGATCTCTATCAGACACAATGCTGACTGGTATACCATGTAGTCTTACCACTTTCTTCATATACAAAGCAGCCAAAACATCAATTGTCCATTTAGACTTAATGGATAAGAAATGAGCCGATTTTGTCAATCTGTCGATAATCACCCATATTGCATCAAATCCACTACGAGTCCTAGGTAGACCCATAATGAAATCTATGCCAATGCTCTCCCACTTCCATTGGGGTATATCAAGGGGTTTCAATTTCCCTGCTGGTCTGAAATGCTCCGCCTTGACTTGCTGACAAACCAAGCATCTACTTACGAAGTCCGCCACTTCCCTTTTCATATTCGGCCAACAAAAAGATCTTTTCAAATCCTTGAACATTTTAGTACCTCCAGGATGAATGGTGTATCTGGATCTATGAGCTTCCTCGAGGATCTTACTCTTTATCTCAGCTACATCAGGTACACAAGTTCTCCCTTGAAATAATAATCTTCCATCATCAGCCATCATGAAGTCAGGTCTGTTACCCAAGCTCCCCTTGATCTCTACCAACTCTGGGTCATCATCTTGCAGAGATTTGATTTCCATCAGTAATTCGGGCTTAAGTTGAATCTGAGAAATCATAACCCGATCCTTGTCAACATTAAAATCCAAACTAGCTAACTGCTCCAGCAATTTCCATTCTTGCAACATGAGGCTTGACAACTTAGCTATAGGCTTGCGGCTTAAGGCATCTGCCACAACATTACCTTTTCCAGGATGATACTCAATGGATAAATTGAAATCCTTCAAATACGCCAGCCATCTTCGCTGCCTCATATTGAGTTCCTTCTAAGAAAACAAGTATTTCAAACTCTTATGATCTGAAAACACCGTGAATGCTTCTCCATACAAGTAGTGCCTCCATATCTTCAAGGCGAACACCACTGCTGCTAGCTCTAAATTATTAACAGGATAATTCTCTTCATGCTTCCTCAACTGCCTAGAAGAATAAGCTATCACTTTCCCATGCTGCATGAGTACACACCCTAAACCAATACCTGAAGCATCAGTGTATACCACAAAACCTCCTTCACCAGAAGGTAAAGACAAAACAGGTGCAGTAGTCAAGCATTCCTTCAAGGTCTGAAAGCTTCGCTCGTAATCTTCCGACCAATCAAATTTGATCTCCTTGCGGGTTAATCTTGTCAGAGGTATCGTAATCTTGGAGAAATCTTGAATAAACCTTCGGTAGTAACCTGCTAGGCCTAGGAAACTTCTCACTTCAGTCACATTAGTAGGCTTAGCCCAATTCTTTACTGCCTCTACCTTCGAATGATCAACAGAAATACCTTCTTTTGTGATGATATGCCCTACAAAGGACACCACTTGCAGCCAGAAATCACACTTACTAAACTTGGCATATAACTGATGATCTCTCAATAGTTGTAATGCCATCCTCAAATGTTCAGCATGCTCCTCCTCACTCTTAGAATAAATCAAGATATCATCAATGAACACCACGACCCATTGATCAAGATAGGGCCGAAACACATCGTTCATCAGCTGCATGAAAGCTGCAGGTGCATTCGTTAGCCCAAAAGGCATTACTACAAATTCGAAATGCCCATACCTACTGCGGAAGGCTGTTTTATAGATATCCTCCTCCTTAATTCGTAACTGATGATATCCACATCGAAGGTCAATCTTAGAAAAATACTGAGCTCCTGTTATCTGATCAAATAACTCATCAATCCTTGGCAATGGATATTTGTTCTTGATAGTCAACTGGTTCAATTACCGATAATCAATGCACAACCTCATCGAACCATCCTTCTTCCGGACGAATAATACAGGGGCTCCCCACGGGGAAGTACTTGGACGAATGAACCCTTTCTCAAGCAATTCCATCAACTGCTGCTTTAGTTCCCTTAGCTCCGCAGGAGACATATGATAAGGAGCTTTGGAAATAGGGGTCGCACCAGGAATTAAATCAACAGAAAAGATCACTTCCCTTTCAGGAGGAAGTCCTGGTAGTTCCTCAGGAAAGACATCTATAAAATCTCGGACGACAGAAAAGTCCTCAATCTCAGTCTTCTGCTCAAGGGTCATAAAAATAAAGGCTAGAAAAACCTTACATCCTCTTCTCATCAGCTTATCAGCTCGAAGAGCCGAGATAAGTGGAACAGACTTATGCTGTCTAATTCCTATAAAAGAAAGTCCAGGGTGTCCAGTGAAAGACACAAAACTAGATCTGCATTGAACATTGGCCTCATACTTAGCCAACCAATCTGCTCCTAGAATTACATCATAATCCTTCATGTCCATGTAAACTAAATCAGCTGGCAAGTTTTGTTCATTGATCAAGACCTTACTAGAAGGATAGAAATACTTAATTTCTGAACCGGAACCAATAGGAGTTGAAATCTCTAATGGAGAATTCATCAAAACTGGCTTCACAGCTAAAGACTTCGCAAATCTCCGAGAAATGAAAGAATGAGTGGCACCAGTATCAAAAAGAACAAAAGCTGATTTATCATGTATAATAAGAGTACCTTCGACAAGTCCACCTTCCTCGGCGGGTACTGTCTCATCTTCTTGTAGAGCCTGGAGCTTGCCTTGCTGCTTCCCGATTCCTTGCGGTTTCACCGGGTAGCTTGCTCAGATAAAAGAGGGCACTCGGGAATACGGTGGTCCCTACTACCACAACGTAAACAGGCACCCAGCTTGCGCCAGCACTCCTCCATCTTGTGACCTGGGTGGTCACAATACTTGCATACGCCCTTGAATGGAACAATAGGGCCATGTTTCTTGTCTTTAATCTTCGACATCTTGCCCTTCCACGAACCAGACCCGCTAATGGGCCTCTTCCTGCCATGATCAGGCTTGATACTCCCAAAACCAGTATGGTGTTGTTTAATCTTAACACTCTTCCCACGAATTCTCTCTGTCATTTCTAAAGTATCTTCCAACACTTGAGCCTTTCTCACCATCTCGGAATAAGTTAGAATTTCCATCGGTGCCAACTGGTTGATATACTGCAGCTTCAGCCCATTAAGAAAGCGCTTAGCCTTCATCTTCTCGGTAGATATCAAATGAGTAGCATAACAAGATAGCCGAGATAATTAAGTTGCCTATTCAGCTACGGATAGATTTCGTTGCTTCAAAGTAGCAAACTCAGCTGCCATCTTCTCTTGTACTCGATCAGAGAAATATTTACCATTGAAGAATTCCTCGAACTCCTCCCATGTGACTTGTCTATCACCAAGGGTAGCCTTCACTACGTCCCACCATGTCCTCGCATTACGTTCAAGTTGAAAGGTCGACAAGAGGACACGTTCCTGATCGCTGCATTGCATCACTTCAAAAATCCTCCCTATCTTTTCAAGCTAGTGCTCGGCTTCATCAGGGTCAGTCGAGCCACCAAATCACTGGGGATTCATCCCACGAAAGTTCCGATAAAGGTCGCCAGTGCCATGATTTACAGCTCCCCCTTGAGCCACTTGTTGCAAAGCTTGAGTAAGTCCTTGAACCGTGCGCTGCAAGTTCCTCCATTCTGTGCGTTCTCCTGCCATTGCAAAAGCCTACATGTGGAATAGGTTATATTAGGTTCAATCAAGAATGGATAATCGTGCAATGAGGTTATTAACTCAACCCCAGTCTTCTACCCAAATCTCACCAGGTTGGGTCCTTAGACTTATAATAAGGTTATAGGTCCTACGGTATAACATAGGATCCTAGAACTTAGAGAACCTAGGGATATTGGAAAGCCTAGGCTCTGATACCACCAAACGGTCACGCCCCGACGCGGAATATCGGGACCGACAGTAGAAAATGCTAGTAAAGATAACATGCTAAGCTAAGAATTAACATAATACCATGAACAGAAATAACTCCAATTCTATTATAATAATCATCAAACGCCTTACAAACGACTCAAACATAATCAAACATAATCTCTACTCGACTCCGATACAATAACTAACACCAGTTCTAAGACATAGCTAGATGTAAACAACTAAACAAACTCAACATATCTACTAGCTGATACACTCTAAGCTATAACTCTCGCCCATTCCCATCCATCTGTGAATCTTCACTTGAGCTGCCTGGAAAGGGGGGAAACAACTATATGAGCGAACGCTCAGTAGGTAACAACAGGCCAGTATAAGTGATTAACCAATTAATTACATGTATATGAACGGAAAGAAAAGATATAACGATCGAATGAAACAATGTAATAATAGAAAGTTCTAAAGAATGGGATGGAATAACAATATGACAAGATGATAATTACAAGAATTGCATTTTAGAACAATATATATATAACAGAAAATTATAGGAAATTGGCCAACAAGCAAGATTGTAACCAAGTCAAACACGATTCAAGTAAGATATAAGAGATCATTGTCATAGACATCACGCTAGTCATTCACTTGGTGCAATGCCTCACCCTGTCATTACAAATTCCCATGGACACAAGTACTTTTCGGGCGCTCTCCCCAGGGCCAGATCGGGCCCCTATGGTGCGTTGGCATTGATTAATTGGATCCAAGATCCCAAGTTGTCTAGACTTTAATCAAGTTAAATGGCCAATTATAATCAAGTATAAACTTACCTCGGAATATCCCAAGGCTAAGTTGAAGAATTACTGTCCAAAATTTCTATCCATGAGTTCAAATTATCAAGAACCATCATGTTCTTAGATTCAAAACTATAAAACACGGGGAAAACTAGTCTCTGGAAGGCATGCGATCAATACTGGGCCGCTCAAGGCTTGTGCGGTTGACGATGGGCCGCACTAACAGGAACTGGGCTGGGTTTAGCCCTCGAGAGGTCATGGTTGAACGGCTGCTGACGGGCCGCCCTTCTATATGAACAGTTAGGATAGGGCCGCACAAGGCCAGAAGGTTACAGAATCGAGGACAGGATGTGTGGTGCTGACAGAACCGCTCATGAGTTGAACGGTCTACTCAGGGCCGCCTGAGAGATGTACGGTTCATTACTTCTAGTTGCTCATCTAAGTCTACCATGTAAACATTATTAATCCTGTTGGCTACAAATTTAACCACATCAGAATTTATTTCAAAGATTTTGCATGAATCATCATCAAACACAACCCTGTGACCCTTGTCACATAACTAACTAATGCTAATCAGGTTGTGTTGAAGACCTTCCACAAGTAGAACTTTTTCAATGGAGTTTGTGAAAGTCTTACCTACTGTGCCAACTCCAATTATCTTACCTTTGTTCTTTCCTCCAAACTTGACCAGACCCCCTACCTTCATCTCTATCTTGCTAAACTTGGATCGGTCTCCTATCATGTGCCTAGAGCAGCCACTGTCGAGGTACCACTTGTTGTCATCAGCTGCCAGACCGACCTACACAAACAAAATCAAGCAAAGTGATTTGGAACCCAAGATGAGTTGGGTCCAAAGACATTGTTCAAATCTCTGATCAAATGTTTAGGTATCCAGATTTGCTTCAGCATGGTTTTCTCTGGCACCTTTACTTCTGGTTTATTCAAATTAAGTCCAGCTGGTCTGGAGAAGTAAGCTCTATTCCATTCATTAGGCTTCCCATTCCTAGGAAATCTCCTGTGAGCTTGTTGATTAATAGATTTTTGAAGATGATAATTATTTCTCCAGTAGGTCCTGTTTGGACCCATCTGATTGTAGTAATTCCAGCTTTTCTTCTGATCCACTT
The DNA here is from genome assembly GCA_022559845.1 of Amorphophallus konjac. NCBI lineage: Eukaryota > Viridiplantae > Streptophyta > Magnoliopsida > Alismatales > Araceae > Amorphophallus > Amorphophallus konjac. Next base: position 165,474,307 of record CM040118.1, on the reverse strand, counting down.
GCTTGGTCCATTTACCATTTATGTTTTGATGAGTGGGCTTAGTGAAGTTCTTCACAAAATTCATTCCCATTTTAAATGGTTGACCAGCACTGTTCTTTAAAGTTTCTTTCAGACATTGAGCTTCTTTACTGCTGTTTGAGCTGGATGGTGTGTCCAGCTTCTCTTTTCCCTTCTCTGGGCAGAAGGTGATGGTCTTGAATTGTAGGGGTCGGTCTCTTGTTAGTTGGGTCATAGCCTAGACCCTCCTTATTGAAGTTAACCCTTGTCCCTAGAATAGCATCCAGACTAGTTTTTCCCTGAACAAATCTTTCCAAGACTTTTTGTTTGTCTTCCATCTCTTTTTGCAGTGACTCAGAATTTTTTAACAGTTCAGCATTCACTATCTTAACAGCTTCATATTTCTCTGAGTTCACTCTAATTTCATTCAGGCTTTCTTCAATTTTAGTTTTCAGTTCATTGAGATGGGTGTGACTCTCCTGGTTTTCTCCCTTGAGCTTATCATTTTCTTTTCTTAGTGAGGTCATTTCTTCTAATTGCTCTTTTAGTTTCTGATTTTCCTCACAGACCTGGGTTTGTTCTTCAACATTAGTATTAAATTTTCTTTTGAGGACCCTATGCTCTTTACTGAGAGAATTAAACTTGTCTAACAATTCACCATAAGCATCTTCCCAGTCATCAATAGAGAAATTTTCAAAGACATTTATTACCTCCTCTTCGCTAATTGCCATAAGGTAAATTCCTTCTTCATGCTCCTCTGAGGAAGTGTCTTCGGGATCTTCTTCCTCCTCACTCCACGTGCAGACCATCGCCTGTGACTTCTTCTTTTTCTACACCTTTGAGCTCTTCTTCTGAAAGTAGGGACCCTTCTTTTGGAGATCTGGGCATTCGCCTTTCATGTGTCCCTATTTGTTACAATGAAAACAAGTCAGTCTCTTAGAATTTTTATCCTTATGATTGGTAGATTCAACATTCTTGTTAAAGTAGTATGGCTTCTTCCTCCTAAAGGTCTTCCCCTTTCTCCTTCAAAATTTACTGAACTGTCGAGTGAGCATTGCCTACTCCTTTTGGTCGCGATCAGAAAAACCATTGGACTCACAGCTACTGCTGCTACTGCTACTCTTGTTGCGGGATGCCTTGAGAGCTACATTCTTACCCTTCCTGTCACTTCCTTCACCACCTCCTTTGAAATTCATCTCATAGGTCATGAGGGATCCTATGAGTTCATTCACTGTCAAGGTCGTCAGATCTTTTGAGTCCTCTATCACTATGGCCTTAGTGTGTCATGCTGGGGATAAAGATCTAAGAATTTTCCTAACTATATCTGCCTCAGCTAGATCCTTCCCTAGCCCCTTAAGAGTGTTTGTGATCAAGGACAACCTGGCATACATTTCAGTAATATTCTCCTTTGCATTCATCCTAAACAATTCATACTTAGAGGTGTGGAGGTTTACCTTCGAGGCTTTCACTTGAGCTGTACCTTCGTAGATTAATTGCAGCTCATCCCACATTCGCTTGGCAGTCCTGTAGGTAGATATACGGGCATATTCCTCTGGGTGAACAGCACACTGGATGATGTTCAGTGCCATCCAGTTGAGTGAAGATAGCTTGACATGATCATCTGTCCCCGCATCCTCGTTCGGTGGCAGATCATACGGCCCAACAGTAATTACCCTCCACAGCTTGTGGCTCTGTGCCCTGATAAACACTTCCATCCTATTCTTCCAAAAGAGATAGTTATTACCATCAAAAAATGGAGGGCGACTAATGGATTGACCTTCAGGCATGAAGCTTCTAGGACCATTAGCATTTCCCTGACCGTTCGTCCACATGATGCAAACCTGCTCTGATACCAAATGTTAGCGCAGCGAAGAGTAATATAGAAGGGGGGGATGAATAGATCACTCCCGATTTAGAAAACATCAGCGGAAAATCACTACTTCGAATTTCGACCCTTCAAATACAGCAAAATAATATAGCTAACGCAGTGAATAACTAAGACAGAATAAGAAGGTCCGATTGAAAAAGACTATCCATAGTCAAACACAATGCCAAGCAGATGGAGAGCACAACCGATAACAGCAAACCACAGAGGAGACAAGAGATTTTAAGGTGGTTCGATTGTAGTCCACAATCTACATCCACCCCTCACTCCAACTAGAGTGAGGATTCCACTAGCCACTGCTAGAAAACTACAGACTCAATCTGCGAACAAGATGCTGCCACACAGCTTGAACAACCAAGGGAAACAAATCCCTCAACCAAACTCTGCTACCCACAGAGCTTGACACCTGGGCCTGCAACCAGCAAGACCAGAACCGGAGATGGCTCTCCCTTCCTCCAACCCGGAGGGAACCTGCTAGTGACAGTCCGTCACTGGCAAAACCAGAGATCACAGATCTCTCTTCCTCTACAACCCAGAGGGGAACTGGAGTAACACTCCCTTCCTCCAAACACTAGAGGGTAACAATTTGGAATCAGAAATGAAGAAATGAAGAACAGAAATAAAAACAAGACCAACGATGAATGCCAATCGTTTCTGAAAAACCAAAAAACAAATGTAGCTTCCGAAGAAGCAAATCTTCACAGCACGATTTCTTCTATCTCTCAAGGACTTTTCTCTCAATTAATATCTCTCAAATTCTTCTCTCTGTCTTTTCTCTGGAATGTGGAGGCTCTCTCTTCTCTCTTTCTGCTCAGGGATTCTTCACTTCAGCCTTCCTTTTTTTTCGTTCAGTTCTCATGTTCGCAGAAGACACCTTTTTATATGGCATCCGACCTGAATTCCAGGACTTCACACGAGTGGGTCTCGTTCCCTCCTTTTCCAGAGCATCCTCGGATCACGTGCCAGGCATCTTCCTTGGTTCACGTGCCCAATCATTAACCTGAGTCACCTGTAGACAGAAACAAAAGAAATGAATCGAATTAGTTAGTTCAGGCTTATAACAACGAGTGTATATACTTTAAAAGCAGCAAATGAATAAGTGTGTACAATGTGAGAATGTATACACTTGAGGGCCTTTAGCGTCCTCAGTGTATATACTTGAAAACTGATGCATTACATAGCAGAGGGGGATGTGTAGACTTCTGGTAATGCATGAAGCAATCGAGTGTATAGACTTGCAACCAAGGGACAGTACATACTTGATGAATGAGTGCATGTGAAAGGCAGTGTACAGACTTGAGATGAACGCTGCATGAACGAGCCTAACCAATGTATAGACATTACAATGCTCATCCACTGAATAGACTTCACGATGCTCAGCCACTGTATAGACTTCACAGTGCTCAATCAGACTTCACGATGCTCAACCAGACTTCACGATGCTCAATCACCCTTGAAGATGTGAGCGAGACAGTGCATGGACTTGGCCCTTGAAGGATGTATAGACTCGAAGAACTGAAGCCCACGATGTATAGACTTTGAACTCTGAACGATAAATCAGGCTGTACAGACTTGAAAGTCTTGAAGGCCAATGTACAGACTTGGTAAGCTTGAGGACCAGTGTACAGACTTGGAACACTTGAGCCATTGTATAGACTCGAGAGGCTTGAACACAGCGATGTGCAGACTTTGTGATGTATAGACTTAGGGCTCCTAGATGATGTACAGACTCTACCAATGTGCAGACTTTGCCTATATGCAGTGTGTAGACTTGATATCAATGAATGCGCTGGCTGTACAGACTTGCATAAGTGATGTATATACTTTGCCAATGTGGAGACTTAGGGTGTAGCTAAAGCATCGAACGTAGGAAAATGTTGGAATGTATAGACTTACATTCGATCAGCAATGTATAGACTTCAACTAAGCAACCTACAGTGCAATGTCTAGACTTTGAAGTGCAACGTAGGAAAAGACCCCAATGTATAGACTTCCAATGACTGCAACCGCTGTACAGACTTGCTCAAACAGACCGATGTATAGACTTAGAATTTCAACAGAAGGATGTACAGACTTGGGGTTCAACTGTGGATGTATAGACTTGGAAGATATGAGGCGATGTACAGACTTGGGGTTCAACTGTGAATGTGTAGACTTGGAAGATATGAGGTGATGTACAGACTTGGAAATGGCTGTATAGACTTGAAGCAATGTGAATGGTTAATCAATGTATAGACTTGGATGCCCAACGCCAATGAACAGACTTGTGAATCTGGGGGGTCGACCCATCTGGAAGGGGGGTCGACCCACTACTGTCCAGACTATGCTGACAGAGTATGGACTTGAACAAGTAATGCATGTCTATATGACAACGACATGAACTGCACTGTCCTACATGAAGCATGAATTAATCTATTGATAGAAACCTATTGATTTATAGTGTGAGACATCATCAAAACCGTAGGGATGCAACAAATGAATGATGATGGCTTTGAGATCGAAGCCGACGAAACCATCCCTTGGCGGTAAGAAGAAACAAGAAGAATTTCTGTGTTCGAGAGGTTGACCTTCCCGGATCAGGCTAAAAGGAGGGTCCATCGACAGAGAAGAAGGATGCAGGTCTTCACCTGCAATATGGCTGGCATATTCAGTCGATATGGGGGACTTCCCGAAGACCCCCGCGAGTTGGCTCAGTTGGCCTCAAGGCCAGGGCCGAACACTCGGAGGACGAAGGCCGCAAGGGAGCTCCTGGTGACAGTTAGAAGAAAACAACCCCTGGCCTACCACCAGTGGAATGATGAAGCTGCTATTTTTATCGCCAATGTGGTGATGGCAAAAGAAGAGGATGACGTCCTCCTCGACATCCTGCCCGAGGGTACATCCGGGGAAGCAACAGAGGCTATCCCAAGCACTGCAACTATGGACCTGTCGATCCTGATGTTACTTCAAAGATACCGGCAGGAAATAGACTTGCTGAAGAAACATCTGATGGAGAAGACTGAACAATCGTCGGCTTCCAAGCCGCCTGAAGTCCAGGGTGAATAATCCCGGGGAGCGGTCCATCATGTCGACCCTCCGCCGCTCTACACCATGCCTCATCCGTCAGAACCAAGCTTGGCAATGACACAACAACGGCCGTCGCACCCGCTGATGCCTCCGGTGCTCCCTCAAGTGCACAAGACACCCCCACTGCTGCGTCCTCCACAGGCGACCACTCTGGTCACCCCGTACCTGCAGCCGGCACACTTCTATCCAGAGCCAATTGACCCCACGGTCATGAACCGGATGATGGTGGAAAGGATGATCGAGCTGAAGCTCGCAGAAAGGAGTGAAGGTGACTACGTCGCATTTGATGCCTATCTGGTGCCATACCCGCAACACCATGCTACCAAGCGGCTTCCCCCAGGGATCAGCTAGACGCCCAAGTTTGACAAGTTCAACGGGAAGGGATCTCCGAAGGAACACATTGCATATTATATGATAGTCATGGGTAATCTGGCCACTGATGAGTCATACTTGTTAAAATCTTTCGGGTCCTCGCTGACGAGGCTCGCATTTGAATGGTACTCCAGCCTCCCGGCCGGGTCGATCAGTGACTGGTCGGACATGCAGAGGAAGTTCAGAGAAAGATTCCATGTTACAGAGAGGAGGTCACGGTGGCCGAACTCTACTCAACAAAGCAGAGGGCAGATAAGACATCCCTCGACTATATCAAGAGATGGAGGAACCTCGGGATGAGGTGCAAGCGGCCCCCGCATCAGGAGGACGCTGTACAAATATGCAAATAGAATCTCCGGAGGGAGGTTCTGGAAAAGATGATTGGAATGGAAATACGGTCCTTTGACCGATTAAACAATGTCATGGCCAAGGTGGAAGCCTTTCTGGCCAGACCTGCCCCTACATCAATTGCCAGCACAACCCAGAAGGGCAAGGCGGTGGAGCGGCGTCCGACGCCTAAAGAAGCGAACGCTCTTGATATCAAGGCATTTGAACAACAGAAAGACAAGGCAAGAAGGCGGTCGCCCCACAGCCTCCTAAATCCCCAGATGGCAAAGAAGGTCCCTCGCTGCGGGACAAGATGAAGAAGGCCTACTCCTTTCCGAGGGACAAGACCAGGATTATGTTCGACTGGGTAACAGAGTATGGCGTGGTCACCTTGCCAGAGCCAAAGAGGCCGGAGGACTTGAAGAGAAAAGACAGTCCAAGATTCTGCCCCTACCACCAGATGCTGGGGCATCCAATCGAAGACTGCTATGTTTTCAAGGACATCATCGAAGGGATGGTGAAGAAAAATGAAATAGAGTTGGGAGAGTACAAAGTGGACCCTCCTCAACCACATGAAGCCCCTCTGAGGAGGGTAGGAGTTAACATGATCTCCCTATACCAGGCATTGCCCGATGAGATCTCTGAAGCAAGTACGCGGCGCACCTATGAAACTCATTTCTTGGAGCCCGTGAAAGAACAACAGGGATGGCAGCAGGTCCCTGCAGAGCATAATAAGAAGAGGGCACCTCGCCCGAGAGTGGGGGCACATGTCTGTGGCGTCACACCATGACCTGCTCCGCCGGTGGCAGCACCTGCGTGGACCACTCCACCTGCAGTCATCAGAATACCTACACACAATCGGAAGAGACAAACTCCGCTGTCGGTGGTCAAGGAAACCAGTCCTGGGACCCGCAGACTACAAGACCTTATTGAAGGGCTAGAAGAGTACGTGCAGCCCGAATTGAAGCCCTTGCTAGTGTGGAACCATGTCCCATGGCAAGAATTGGAGTATCTCTCACTCGAGTAAAAGGAAGAAGCTGATGTAGCATCCGACAAAAAGGGCAGTCTGTTCTGGGGGCAGGCGCCTGCTGAAGTAAAGAAGAAGAAGAAACAAAAGAAGAAGAAAAGAAAGGCCGCTAAAGCCGATAAAGTGTAGGTTGTCTCCTGCAATACCCTCTCAGCACTCTTCAACCTGCCCGGCGAGGAGGAATAAGAGGAAATTTACTTCACACCCCCTGTTGAGGGAGACAAGGCCGAAGCCATGACTGCTACACATGCAACCCGGCCAGGTCGAAAATGGGGGCGCCAGCCGCAACCCAACCACAACATTATATTCAGGGGAGAGCATCCCTACAAGATACCTCCCCCGGAGGTCAAGGGAGTCCAGATCTCTCCTCCGCCAGGCCTATACAACAAGAGTGGGGGCAAGACAGTCCCGTCATTCCTTGAATTTATGAAGATGTCCAAGGGAAAGCAGCCGTGCCGAGAGGCTAACCCAGCACCCGGGAACGTTCACCCGCAACCAGCACAGTCTGCCAAAGCTCCAAATGCAGATGGAGCCTGCCCTGCAGCGGCTGATGAGGAACAGCAAGGATCCGGTGCTAGCCAGAGAGGTGTTGAGTCCGAGGCAGATGAAGCGGGTCCGTTAAGGGCCGCAACTCAGGACTCTCCCAAGCCCAGGTGGGCGGAAGAGATGAAGCTTTCCAATGTCCGAGATGGGAGCCGAATAATGAAGCTACTCAAGAAGCTCCCTGCTAGATTTACAATCTGGGAGATCCTCTCTTTGAGTGAAGAGACCCGACAGGCGATCATCACTGCTCTGCAGACGCCTGCTCATTTTCAGACCTGCTTGGCTGAAGCAATGCCAGAAGCCAGCATGACCTTCACTCAAGAGGACATGCTTCTTCCCACCATCAGCCACAACAGGCCGCTGTACATGAAGGGGCACCTGAACAGAAGGGAGCTGAATAGAATTATGATCGATCCTGGTGCATATGTCAATATTCTGCCCTACATAATCTACGAGAGGCACCACTTCAACGTGCGTCTCGAAAAGGTCAGAGATATGCGTATCGCCAGCTTTAATCAGAAATGTGAATTGTCAATGGGGGCGGCAGAGTTGACACTCACCTTGGCAGATTTCACTACAAAGGTGCAGTTTCGTGTCATCGACTCCCGTACCTAGTACAAGGAGCTGCTTGGCAGTCCGTGGCTGCATGAAAACATGGTGGTGCCCTCTACGCTCCACCAATGCATCAAGTACAGCCTCGAAGGGAAGGAGGAAAGGATCTTTGCTGATCTCCACCCGTTCAAAGTGTTCGAGTGTCATCTGGCAGATGCTCACCTATATACAGAGCGGCCTCATAAGGCCCCTGAAGTCAATACCCCTGTAGGGGCATAAAAAAGCTCGTTCGGCGATAGCTGGTGCCCACCACCGCCACGCGGATATGTCAAGCCCAAGGTGGTCTCTCACATCACCATCATCGGGGACGTGGGTAGAATAGCACCTCCAGCTATATACCCTGAAGTAAATGAAGCCCATGTCGATCAGCACCACGACCACAATAGAGTCCCTGAAGGCCTCACCAAGCCGATTCCCAGCCTTGATAACCCCACTGTCGAGCCTTTCAAAGCTTGGGAGGTGGCGCAGATAGATGGGCCCGGCAGCTTGTTCTACACGGTTGAAGAGCACCCTACTCGGGAAGACACAGACTGCTGCCTCCCCGAGAATATAGATAATCCGTCAGTTCCCGTCAAGGGTCTGGCGTTCACAACCGACCGGATGGCCAGGATGTTCCAAAAGCAACACATCCCCTCCGAGCAATCTCATAAAAACAAAGAAGCTTTCCAGGAAATGTGGCATCCCGCAAGTCTGGACAAGGAACTGAGGCGCGTCTCTCAGCACTCGGGGTTGGGCTTCACCGTGGAAGAATACTACTACAGTGGGCGATATGAGGTGGACACCATCTCCGCCTTCTACCCTACTGAAGATAGCCTACTGGGGGCAACTTTTGATGAATACCCAGCAGAAGCTGAATATGCTGAGCCGACTCAGTCCAGAAATCAAGAAGCGGAGACTATGATTCCTTGCCGATGTTGGGAGCAGGTCTATCCCGAAGAGGCGGCCCTTCAAGCCAAATTTGATACGGCTAGCAGCAGTGGGGCCGAAGATGTTGAAGAAGCAGGGACCTCCCCCTCCGGTAGAGTCCTACTGATGATGACCTCAGCACCTCTTCTGCCAATCGGGGAGGCCTTAGTCGACTCCGATCAAGGGGCACATGTTGCCGGGAAAGAAAAGACCACTCCTACGGAAGGTATAACTGCCTCAAAGGGCGAGACCTCCTCAACCTCTGCTACAAGACTGGGAGTTTGTCCCAGCCCGACAATAAGCAACCACCAGCCTATCATGGCTACAACTCTATCTACAGGGGACGAAGCTGCTCTCTCACCCTTGGAAACTGCAACGACGGTGGACTTGCTGATAGAGCAATCTACAGAGCCGATATTGAATGAAGCAGAGGACTCTCCGGAGGCTCTGATGATGTCAAATGATGAAATCGAGGTCCTCGACCCTGAAGACGGCATTCTAGATTTCGTCGACCTCCAACCGGCACCTCCAGAGATAGAAGACGGAGGCCAAGCTATAGTCAACGAGCTGATAGAAGTCAACCTGGGAAGCGAGGAAGACCCTAGGCCTACCATCCTCAACGCCCAGCTATCCCTAGAAGAACGAGAGCTGTATATCTAGCTGCTATAAGAGTACCAGGACTGCTTTGCCTAGACTTATAGAGAAATGCCAGGTCTGAGCCCTGTAGTTTCGCAACATGAGCTGACAATCAGCTCTGAAGTCGAGCCGGTGAAGCAACCACCGCGGCGCATGAGGTCGGAGCTCATTACTCAAATTTGTAAAGACGTAGACAAGCTCATTGACGTGCGATTTGTCGAAGAAAATCAATATACCACGTGACTGGCAAATATCATCCCCGTGAAAAAGAAGAATGGACAGATCCAGATATGTGTCGACTTCCGAGATCTAAATAAAGCCTGTCCCAAGGATGACTTTCCGGTGCCAATAACGGAGGTCATGATAGATGCAACAACCGGTCATGAGGCCCTGTCATTCATGGATGGATCATCCAGCTACAACTAGATATGGATCGCGGAGCGTGACCGGGTCCACACCGCCTTCCGAACTCCCAAGGGCATCTATCACTACAAGAGGATGCCGTTCGGACTAAAGAATGCTGGCGCGACTTATCAGCGCGCGATGACCAAGATATTTGATGAGCTACTCTACCACAAGGTCGAGTGCTACATAGATGATCTGGTGGTCAAGACTAGAAGAAAAGAAGACCATCTGCAGGACCTCCGAATCATTTTTCAGAGGCTGAGGCTGTATGAATTGAAGATGAACCCTATGAAATGCGCGTTCGGAGTGTTGAGCGGAAAATTCTTGGGTTTCATTGTCAGATACCGGGGAATCGAGATAGACCCCGCAAAGATCAAAGCGATTCAGGAGCTGCCTACACCAAGGAACCTCTCCGAGCTGAGATCACTGTAGGGCCGCTTGGCTTATATCCGGCGGTTCATTTGCAATTTGTCAGGGCGATGCCAGCCTTTCTATAAATTAATGATGAAAGATGTTCCCTTTTACTGGGATGAAGATTGCCAGATAGCCTTTAACAAGCTGAAGGATTATCTGAAGACTCCTCCAGTGCTGGGTGTTGACACCCGTTTTATCCCACAGGTTGCGTCATTTCTCTTATTCATCATTTTTGATGTCCCAAATTAGCCACTGTTTTGGAGCCTTCTTGGATGGATTTCGAGCCCATTTTCATTGTTCCATTCCCTTTGAGCCATAGAGATCATGATTTCCTAGAGCCCTGGAGCATATTTTATCAACCTCTAGCTTCTAAGTCGACTTTCGGCCCATTTAGGCCGACTTCCCTCAAGTAATCGGCTCTCTCCCATTACGTAGTCCTGAAAGTCATCCTTTTTCATCTCCTTCTGTCTCTCTACATAAAAAGTTGTCTTCACAAAAGTTGTTCCTCTTTCAACTATTTACAATTTCTTCTTCTACACCGTTGGCCAGTTCTACCCCGTTTGTGAGCTATTTGCATTTTTCGGCGTGTTGTGCTGTTCAGAATTCTTTCTCTCTCTTCTAGCACCATTTTATCCCTCTTCTAATCATTTTCTCATCTTGCTTTCTTCATAAACGTTGTTCCTCTCTCAGGTATCTACAATTTCTTCTTCTACCACTTTCACTAGTTCTGCACCGTTTGAGAGACACGCTTCAATTTCTGAAGTCACGCGTAGTCTGTCCAGAATTTTCCTCCATCGGTGTGAAGGTCTAGTGTAGGTGCGTCACAGCACATGTAGCGGTCTATTGTAAGATCGTCAGAGCACATGTGACGGTCTAGTATAGGTGTGTCACACCCAAACTCGCCCGAAATCATCCCGTTCGACCCCTAGAGTGTGGCGGTCCTACCCTAGACCATCAGAGCAATGTGGCAGTCCTACGATAGACCGTTACACACAGTAGAGAGTCCAATTCGTGCTGGACTCTACCCCAAAAACTACGCGGCGAGCCTATCTTGCAGAGCCCATAACTTCTTCAATTCTTATCCAAATTGATCCCCATTTTTTCCTACTTCTAGCCCTTTGTATTATCTTGAATTTGGTTCATAAAAATCAAATTTTCATTAGCTATATCTCTCGAGATCTGGGTCGTAAGATCAGGATTTAAGCATCCTGGTACAACTAAAACTCTGTTTTCTAGTGCGACGGGGCTACCTTCCAAGAGCCATATCTTCTAGAATCCTCCTCCGAATTGATCCCCGTTTGTCCCTATCTTTTGTCCTGAGTATTATCTCCAGTTTGATCCAGAGAACTTGATTTATCTTGGACTATATCTCTGGGAATCATGATAAGAAGATGGGGCTTTCTTGCAACCTCTATATAAACTACCCAGTTCGCAGTTGCAAAGGAGGGCTCTTTCCGGACGTGGGGCGAAGCCATGCTGCAACTCCAACTCACAACTTCGACCCCATCTTGAAGAAAGAAGTATTAGCTTTCAATTCTATCCTTCTGGGCTTGATTTCTTTATCTATATTCTTAGTTCTAGTCTCCTCAAAATCATAAATCATCAAAGTTTTCTGCATTTTCTGCTACACAAGCATTTTCCCCCATTTTGCATCATTATTTTCTCTCTATTCTCTCAACAAAATTCCGTGATTTCAACTCTCATGCATGCACAATACACACACCTATCTTTTCCATCCTTCTACAGGGGTTAAAAACCTCCCCCGGTGTGTTCTCCCTTAATTTCTACCCCTATTTTTTCACTCCGGGATTGATACTACACATGCATGTTCTAATGGGTTTTTTGTCCTTATTTTGGCTTTGTTTTGTAGGAGAGCATGAATACAACGTGAGGCCTTCTTCATCTAGCCGGCTGGAAGGAGAAGAGGTTTGAGTCCACAAGTTCCCCGCGTCCCATTCTTAAGCGCGATCAATTCTTCATATTTCCAAGGTACACGGCGCCCTTTCCTTTATCTTTTCATCCCTTTGGCGTTGTTAACCCTTGGTGGCGATCACGGTCAGTTCTTCTATCTCTCATCACTCTTTATTCATCATCTTCTATGCCTTTCATGCTATTATGTTATTAGCATAGTTAGAGATGAGGTAAAGGAAAGAGAGATAAAATTATCAACAACCTTATTTTTTGGCGATCACGGTGGGACCCCAATGCCCATCACGCTTGTTTTCATGCTCCTTTGTAGGTTGGGTGGGTGCATGTTCATGTTTAGGTGATATTACCTCCATTCTCCCACTATTTTTGGTGTTTTACGGGCTCTGGTTGTGTGACGGTCTTATGGTAGACCCTCATGGTGATGTAACGGTCATTTGGTAGACCGTTACAGATTTTGGCAGTCCTACGCACATGCTCACAGGGCCATGTTCATCGAGACATAATTTTTGCTCCCGAGGTTGGATTGCACTGATTCTTGTTCCGTTCGATAGCCCCTTGTATTGTCTTTCCATCCATATATCATTTGCATCATTTGGTTAACATTTTCATATTCTAATATTGTCTAACTTTTTGAGTTTTCTGCATAAGTTCTGCAGGTAGGCTCAGAGACAGGTTCACAGGTACATCTTTACTCAATTATTTGACTGCCTTCCCGATGTCAGATTGTATTAATTTTTGTTCCATTGGATAGTCCTTTGTATTGTCTTTCCATCCATAGCTTATTTGCATCATTTGGGTCTCATTTGCTCAGCTAAAAATTGTCATCATTTTAGCATTTTATCCATAAAATCTGCATGTGGTCTGCGCACAGGTTCACGGGGCTAACTTTGCTCAGTGATTTGATTGACCTCTCGGGGTCAGATTGATTTGTTCTTAGGCCCGTTGTGTATACCTTTGTATTGTCTTTCCATTCATATACTATTTATCTTATTTGGATCATCTTTGCATAGTTCAATTTTGTCTTGATTTTCTAGTTTTAGGCTAGAATTTGCATGCACTCCGGTACACATAGGGCCATACATTACATATCATAGTTGCATTTCCTACCTTGGTAAATCATCCTCTCGCCTCGATATTCGTTTGGGGTCGACTAGGTGATCCTATCCGGGACCTCCATAAGTCTCCGTGAGCCGTGGATTCCCACACGGACGTTGGACCGATTGTACCTTTTCCACCCTTTAGACTTGCATTTGCATCCGTGTGAGGGAGTTAACCTTAGTCAACCCAAAGTTTGGACCTTATTTCCATAGGATTCCTATCTTGAGAGAATTATTATTAATTCAAATCATTAAAAGGTTTATTAAAATCTCTAAAATATTTCCCATCATATCAACTTGTTTGACTTGGGTGAAAACTCTCACATTGCATTGTTTGTGTTGTTTGGACTTATCCAGGCCCATTAGTGGTGTTTGTGTTGCATTCTTTCATCATCCACATGTTTTATTGTTCTTAGGCCCATTTAGCTTAGCCCATTTTGTGTGTCCATTGTCTAGTCCATTGTCCCATGGTCCGTTGTCCATTCGTCTTTGCGTTAGTGGGTCAGTCCCCTCTTGTCCTCAAGCCCATTAAGTCATTGCTTCCCCACTTGTATTCTCCTTGATATCCTTGTATTAAGCGTCCATTTGCCCTCATGGAGCATCGTTCCAACCCCGTGTATCATACTTCTTCCTATCCTTCTTCATATTCCCGCGTGGAATCTTCTTCCCACGCAGGCCCATCTTCCCATGGTCCTTCTGACCCATCTAAAGAACAGGCTAATCTCATGGCCCATCTTTCAAGCCTTGTTCGCCAAATGGACCCGGCCCAGGCCCATCGTCTTATTGCAAATCATCTTAATGGGCCTTCTTCTCATAATGGGCCTTCCTATCTTCATGGGCCTCCTTCTACTTCCCATGCGGCTAGCCCGATTCCTAATACTCATTCATCTAATGGGCCTCATTTCTTTAATGGGCCTCCTTCCTTCAATGGGCCCTCTTCTACTCTTAATGGGCCTCCTTTCTTTAACAGGCCTTCTTATTCTCTTAGTGGACCTACTCTTCTTAATGGGCCTCCATCTCCTACCCATGCTGCTGCTAGCCCGAGTAGTCCTCATATTCATGATCCTTCTAGGTCCATATATCCTTCTACTCCCGGAATGGGCCCTTCTTCTTCTCAGCTTGGATCCTCTCATCCGGCCCAATATCATCCTCGTCCAAATTCACTGGCTCAAGTTGGCCCATATTCTTCTCAATCTCTCCCTACCCAGGAGATGATTGCTCAAGCCCAGCGCCAGCTTGATGAACTTCAACGCCAAATTGATCCCAAATCCTCCTTAAGTATTCCATTTGCATTTCAAGGTCTTCGGCTTCCGCCATCTTCACAAATTCCCACATATCACCATTATGGTGGAGTCAGTGACCCCTATGTGCACTTGAAGGAGTTTATTTATGTGTCGGTCCAGTTTCGACATGACCAACGCTTGATGGCCTATCTATTTGGTCTATCATTGGAAGGCCCGGCTCGGGATTGGTACTTTTCGTTATCGCAAGAGCAAGTTGTGAATTTTCAAGCCGTGCAAGAGAAGTTCATTCAGCAGTTTCAAAACCAGATTGGGCCCAGGTATTCTATGGTGGATCTGGCCCATGAGATGATGAAGCCCGAAGAGGATTTCTGCACCTTCGCCGACCGTTGGCGTCGCCTTGCCACGCAAGTCCCGGGGCACATTCCGAAGGGAGAGCAAATCAAGATACTGATATCCAATGCGACGCCCGAGTATCGCTTCATCTTAGCCCTTAATGACATTACCTCATGGCAACAACTCTATAGTCGAGCTCGCTTCATTCGCCAACAAATCCAAGGTTCCCTTGACACCGAGTCCCTTCCACCCCCTACATCCACTTACAATTCACCCTCCGCATATCTCCCCACATATCAACCCTCCACAAGTCAGCCTTCCACTCACTCGCACTCCACCTCATATCAGCCTTCCACTCACACCTCACCCTCTACATATCCTTTTCTAAGTCAACCCCCTACATATCAACCCTCCACGAGTCAGCCCTCCGCCTCCACATACCCACATGTGTCTCCACTTGTGTCTCCACCCCCGGTCAAGGAAACATCACACCCCAAGCAGGTGGATGCTGTCTACATACGTCCTATCTCCGTTCCCGTTCCACATATGTCTTCGCCAAATCCCTTCGCCACTAGCCACACTCCATTACCTATGCAACCTCTGCTTCCCTCTCCACAACCATATCCATCACATATCCCTCAGCATTCACCTTGCCCGAAGAAGGCTCCTCCTTCTTTGTTGCCAGAGTGTTTTACCGACATCTTTCGGGCTTTGATGGCCACTCACGCGTTGTCGCTCCCTCTGGTTGCGCCTTGCCGACCCGCGATCGGGAATATGCTTCAATATTGTGATTTTCACCGCCAGCAAGGGCATTTGGTTGAGGATTGTCCCGAGTTTTGAGAGTTTATTTATGGCCTAGAAGATAATAAGAGGATCGATTGGGCCGTCATGCATAAGGTTATTTTGGATCTCCGCAGTAAACAGTAACAAGAGGCGTCGCCCAAGCAGCCATCTCCATCTTTACAAGACCAGGGGCACCCCTGTGGTTCTTTATATAGCAATGCACCCGCTCCATCGCCTGCTCCGTTATCTACCCCATCTTTGCCACCTCCTACACCGTCTCTATCACCTCCACCAACCCAGGCTCTTGCTCAGGCTAGTGCCTCCGCTACCTCAGCTTCCTCCATTGCCACCACCGCTTCCACTCCCAACACCGCTCGACGTGTTGTATCGATACGTCGACGGTGGACACCACGACCTACCCCTTTGCCTTCATCACCTTCTCCACCTCTCTCCATCACCATCTCTATTGACTATGTCATCACTTCCACCATCTCCGCCACCTTTGCCATCCCCTTCATCATCTTCACATGAGCCTGAGCGAGCTCCACCTCAGCCTTCGCCTTCACCCACAACCCCTTTGCCTCCACCTAAACACACCATCCCTATTAAACCTTCCATGCCCTCTAAGCCTTTTACATCTATTTCTTCATCTACTTCCACCCCACGGAGCGGGTGTGCGCTCTCTTTGGTGCCCCTCGGGTTTGGTCCCCAGGGAGACAATGAGCCGAGTCAGGGTAGTTCGGTGTCGATTGTTCCATTCATGATTCAAGATTTCATCTACCGCATGCCGATCCAGGTCCTTGTCTCGGGCTACTTTGAGACTGATGAGCCTATACTTTTGAAGATGGTTGTCAAGAAGAGTTCCCTCACACTAGTGCCAGTTTCTTCACAAGCGAGGTCGGTGACAATCTCCTTGCTCGCCGGTGGGTTTATCGTTGATGCTGTTATTTCCTCTCGCTCGATTACTGTTCATTTCGTTGGTCAAGAAGGGTTCTCTACCCGTGTTGTGCTAACACATACGGCTGCCAGAAGATTGATGAGTTCTATATTCAAGGGACAGTTTGCTGTATCTTCTGCACTTTCCAAAGATATTCTGCACATCCTATGCAATCTCTCTCAATTTATCTGTACGCCGGCCACGTCAACGCCATGTATTATTCTCCCTCGGTCTCGTCCTGCTCTTCTATCAAGGGAGTTATGCTTCATGTTTAATTACCAAGTGGAGTTACTGAATCTCATGCTGCTTGTGTCGAGAGACAAAAAACTATGGTTTTCTGATATTCATCCGTCTAAGGAGTCACTTGCTCAAAAATATCTGTATATTGCTAGCACCGGGTGTCTAGGGGCAACCGCCCCGATGAAGTTGCATGTTCATAGTCGGGCCAAGCCATCTGCCAGGTGGGCTCGTTACTTGAGAAGGTATTACAGATTAAGAATCCCGAAGGTCCAAGTCCACACCAAGCGGGTCTGTTTTCAAGAGATTTCTGCCAAAAAGAGGCGGCGCCGCAAATTCAAAGGCCGTCGGATGTGCATTCAGGGTCCCCTTCTCTTTCTCCATCTTTCCATTCATCGTTTCTTCTACTCAGCTCCCACCCTTGGGTGGTGTATCTTCCCTCTTCAGATCTAGATTCTATGATCTTCTCCTCTCTTATGGGATCCGCAAGCCCCTATTCTTCCCATTCTCCTTTTCATCCGGAGTCTCTGGATTATCCCTCCTCTCACGATTCTAGGCCCCGGCCTATGTCATTCTTCCATCTCGATCTCGGGACATCACTTGATTCTTCCTCCCCGGGACTTCTAGGTGTTGCCTCTGATTCTTCCCAGGGACTTCCGGGTGTTGCTTTTGATCCTTTTCCGGCCCTGCCAGATGACTACGACTCTTCTTCTCCGGCCATGTCGGATGATTCTTGTTCTCATCTTTCTACTCAGTCTTCCTCATCATTTCAGGGTTCTTACCCTTTTTCTTGCTGTTTTCGAGGCTTTAGTCCGCCTTGATCTCAGCTAATCTGATTTCTTCTGTGTTTGGTTCCTTGTTATGAGGGCCTCGACGCCTTAACGAGGGAGTTCTAGCCCTCGTCCCTCTTCCTTTTTATCCTTGTTTCGTCTAGTTTGGTGTCTGCCACTCCTCCATGTCAAGGAATCTTTCAATCCCTTCAAGCAAGGAATACAAAGCTCGTGCTGCTCGAAGCTCGATAATCAAGATTGCTTTAGGATGCTACTTCCACACTGCGGATTTGTAAAGGTATCTTTATTTTGAGCAAAGAAACATGCTTTCATTTCCATTATTATTTCTGCACATGGTTATAATGCTTTTCCTCAACATGGTTAAGTGGCTTTTAGAAATTTGCTTAGTTCATTTAGGTCATTTAAAATGAGTTCGCTTCTGTAGCATCCTTAGGCTGGTGATAGCTTCGCGCTGGGAGTCTAATTCCTTTCCTCGATCGTTGAGGGTGACCATTGAGCATGAGTTTTTCACACACTTCATGGCAAGCCATAGCCGATCTTCTCTAGAGCAACACAGTTGCTGCTTTGGCCATACTTTGGGTATGCACAAAGGTCTTTTCTTTTCTCTGCTCGGCCAAGTGCAGGGGCAAGAGATGGATGGATGAGATGACCAACCTAGGCGCTCCCTAATATGGGAGAGGTCTCAAATAGGGGCAGTCTTGACCCTCAAAAATGAGCTTTCATGTAAAATCTAGCCAATAAGGGCTGTCAAAAATCAATGATCTGATCAATATGCAAAATTATAAAAATCAAAGGTATGGCAAGAGTGGCAGTACAGTTCCCTGCGGAACGTCATGAGCCCGGTCGCATGCGTGCCTGATAAATATGGGTCTAAAAATCAAAGACACAAAGTCCCGGTGCAACAGACCTACTCTTTGAGGGGTAGTGCCCTGGATGGAATTCAAGTCCTGATGTCTCCCATCCTGCACGAAGCTTGGACATCGATCCTTGGCCAGTAGTTCGAGCCTGTCTTTAGGTGCTGCGAATTGCTATTTCAAAATTAAAAAAAAATCAAATATTGTCAAAAATTCAAAAAAAAATCGAATATTGTTAAAAATTCAAAAAAAATCAAATATTGTCAAAAATTCAAAAAAAAATCTAATATTGTCAAAAATTCAAAAACAAATCAAATATTGTCAAAAACCCAAAAAAATGATGAGATATTGTCAAAAATCCAAAAAAAGAGATATTGTCAAAAATCTAAAAAAATGAGATATTGTCAAAAAATCTAAAAAAATAAATATTTCAAAATTCAAAAAAATCAAATAATTTTTCAAAATCCAAAGAAATCAAGAAAATTGAAAAATCTAAAAATATTTATTTTTTATTCCTTTCTATCTATTTGTTTTGAGAACAGATACGTAATCTGTTTGCTAATTGTGCAGGTTGTAGGTACTCAAGCATTCCTTGCTATATCTTTGTGCTCTGTCTCTTGTCCATATCTTCTGATACGTTCTCTTCTTCAATCATATCTCTCGATCTATTCTGAAGCTTGTGTCCTTCTCAACTTTTGTTTATAATGATTATATCTATATGAGAGGACTTTACCTCACGACTATGAACCTGGCGGTTTTGCTTCATTCTGATCTTGGGTTTTGATTGAAGGGCGTATTTGTTTATGTCCTTTGTCCCGCAGTGTCCTTGTCTCGCCGTGTCTATGTCCCACCGTGTTATCCTACACATGTTATTTTATTCTTCACCACGTGTTGTTAGTTGTCTTGCATATGTTGTTAGTTGTCCTTCTATATCTCGTGTGTTGTCCCAACCGTGTGGTCATCCCTCATGTTCTTGTCCCAACCATGTATTGTCTCACTGCATTGTTGTCTTGTCCCCCACGTTCATCTTGCATACGTGTGGTTTGTTCATGCCATTGCATATGTGCTTGTTCATCTTGTTGTGTTGTTTTCCATTCGTTTGATCATTATGTTTTGTTGTGTTGTCGGTCGTTCAGTTAATTGTTGTGTTATGCTGTCTTTCGTTCATGCTTGTTTATTATGGTCTTTCATATTATTGTTGTCTTATTTGAAAATCCATAAAAATAAAAAAAAATCTGAAAAATCCAAAAAGATGCCGTTTCGCTTGACAGGTAAATCAGGTATGACTCTCTATCCCTGCTCATTGTTGCATTACTATATGATATATACATTATTATAGCCTCTCAAGGACCGGCTGGTTGGCCGTGTGCTCTGGGATATGACGTTCCCCTTTAACAAAAATGATGATGATCTAGGAGCATACGGTTAATCGTTGGATAAGCCACTCGGTTGAGTCGGTTAGGGCACGATGGACTCTGTCTCACACGTCGTGATTACAAGAAGACTCTTATCTCCGTCCTGGCTCATTCTAGCAATATTATCCTTGAGTACTTTTTATTTTATACTTTCTTTGCATTCATTTTGATGATTTCTTTATTTTAGCCCAGCATGCATCATGTCATTTTGAGCACTCACGTCTCGAAATTCTCTCAATGATTTCTCCTCAGCAATGGTTGATTACACCTCAGTTCTCTTGGATAAGAGATTCTCATTCCACTCCGAATTTGAACGATTTCTCTGATCTGCCCGCTTGGTCTGGTTGGCCAGCGTGATTCTTGTCTGGATTTTATCTCAGTCTTATCTCTCCTTTTCCAGCTCTTATGCTATGTTCCTTCCGACCCACTCATTGTTCGTGGATTGTGTCCCCGATGAGGCTGGTCTTGTTTTTTTTCCTTTAGTTTAGTTCTCCAGGCATGTCTCATCCTTGTCAATCATTCCTTGTGAGTAATTTGGCATTTTCGGGAGAATTCTGGTCGCTCGTTGGTTGTAACGGGTGTCTTTTGCCTTGATGCCCGCTTTTCAGTTCTCTTCGCTTCATCTCTGCTTCATCTCCATTTTACGTCGCTATCGCTTTTGCTCCATCTCCTTTCCATTCCACCTCCGCGTCGCTTTCGCTCGTTCCCTTGCAAAGCGGACATCAAGGAGGGGCATCTGTTGACACCCGTTTTAGCCCACAGGTTGCGTCATTTCTCTTATTCATCATTTTTGATGTCCCGAATTAGCCACTATTTTGGAGCCTTCTTGGATGGATTTCGAGCCCATGTTCATTGTTCCATTCCCTTTGAGCCCTAGAGATCATGATTTCCTAGAGCCATGGAGCTTATTTTATCAACTTCTGGCTTCTAAGTCGACTTTCGGCCCATTTTGGCCAGCTTCCCTCAAGTAAGCAGCTCTCTCCCACTGCGTAGTCCTGAAAGTGGTCCTTTTTCATCTCTCTATGTCCCTCTATTCAAAACATTGTCTTCACCAAAGTTGTTCCACTTTCAACGATCTACAATTTCTTCTTCTACGCCGTTGGCCAGTTCTACCCCGTTTGTGAGCTATTTGCATTTTTCCAGCGTGTTGTGCTGTTCAGAATTCTTTCTCTCTCTTCTAGCACCATTTTATCCCTCTTCTGATCATTTTCTCATCTTGCTTTCTTCATAAAAGTTGTTCCTCTCTCTGTTATCTACAATTTCTTCTTCTACAACTTTCGCTCGTTCTGCACCGTTTGAGAGATACGATTCACTTTCTGAAGTCATGTGTAGTCTGCCCAGAATTTTCCTCCATCGGTATGAAGGTCTAGTGTAGGTGCATCACAGCACATGTAGTAGTCTATCGTAAGACCGTCAGAGCACATGTGACGGTCTAGTATAGGTGCGTCACACCCAAACTCGCCCAAAATCACCCCGTTCGACCCCTAGAGCGTGGCTATCCTACCCTAGACTGTCAGAGCAATGTGGCGGTCCTACGATAGACCGTTACACACAGCAGAGAGTCCAATTCGTGTTGGACTCTACCCCGAAAACTGCGCGGCGAGCCTATCTTGTAGAGCCCATAACTTCTTCAATTCTGTTCCAAATTGATCCCCATTTTTTCCTACTTCTAGCCCTTTGTATTATCTTGAATTTGGTTCATAGAAATCAAATTTTCATTGGCTATATCTCTTGGGATCTGGGTTGCAAGATCGGGATTTAAACATCCTAGTACAACTAAAACTCTATTTTCTAGTGCGACGGGGCTACCTTCCAAGAGCCATATCTTCTAGAATCCTCCTTCGAATTGATCCCCGTTTTTCCATATCTTTTGTCCTTAGTATTATCTTCATTTTGATCCAGAGAACTTGATTTATCTTGGACTATATCTCCGGGAATCGTGAGAAGAAGATAGGGCTTTCTTGCAACCTCTATATAAACTGCCCAGTTCGCAGTTGCAAAGGAGGGCTCTTTCCGGACGTGGGGCGAAGCCATGCTGTAACTCCAACTCACAACTTCGACCCCATCTTGAAGAGGGAAGTATTAGTTTTCAATTCCATCCTTCTGGGATTGATTTCTTTGTCTATATTCTTAGTTCTAGTCTCTTCAAAATCACAAATCATCATAGTTTTCTGCATTTTCTGCTACACAAGCATTTCCCCCCGTTTTGCATCATTATTTTCTCTCTATTCTCTCAATAAAATTCCGTGATTTGAACTCTCATGCATGCACAATACACACACCTATCTTTTCCACCCTTCCACATGGGTTAAAACCCCCTCCGGTGCGTTCTCCCTTAATTTCTACCCCTATTTTATCACTCCGGGATTGATACTACACATGCATGTTCTAATGGATTTTTTGTCCTTGTTTTGGCTTTGTTTTGTAGAAGAGCATGAATACAACGTGAGGCCTTCTTCATCTAGCCGGCTGGAAGGAGAAGAGGTTTGAGTCCACAAGTTCCCCGCGTCCCGTTCTTAAGCGCGATCAATTCTTCATATTTCCAAGGTACACGGCGCCCTTTCCTTTATCTTTTCATCCCTTTGGCGTTGTTAACCCTTGGTGGCGATCACGGTCAGTTCTTCTATCTCTCATCGCTCTTTATTAATCATCTTCCATGCCTTTTATTGTGTCCCGAAGGGTGGCAATCAAGAGGGGAGGGGTGAATTGTTTGGCCAAATAAAAATTAATTTCACAATGAGAAGCTGGTTGCAAAGAAAAACCACAAACTAGAAGACGATAAGTTAAGCAAACACTCAACCTTGTCGGAACAAGATCTCACTCGTGAGTGCTCGTCGATAAAAGTATGAAATCTAAGACGGAGATTTAGAACACACTGCTAAACGTGAAGCACACTCGTTCCAAACCACGAAGAGCAAACCACAAAAGGAGGCACAGAAATTTATTGGTGGTTCGGGTACACAACCGTGCCCCCTACGTCCACCCCTCACACGTGAGGATTAATGCTCCACTATGAGTTGAGCCACACACACGCTGTAACAACAGCTAACACACACACGGCAGCCTATCCTAGCCGCCACACACACACCCACACGCTCGTATCAGGGATCACGAGCACACACACACATAAATGCGATTCAATAAGTTCAAAGATTACAACAGATATTCAAGCTCAATCAACAAAGATTTGAGAGGATTGGAATAAGGAAGATTTGCGGTGATTAGAGCTCCCCATTTCTCTTCTTCGAAGGTACTTGAACTATTTTTGCAGGATGGAGATCGTTCTTGAAGGAGGATGATCAATTTTTGCACGAACACTTGTTGTATCTTGGATTTCTATGCAGCTTGCAGTAGAGGAACGTTTGGGGACTTGAAACTTCACTCTTCCCTTCGTATTCACGCTCAGAATGGTGTGGAAGAAGCTCTGGATCTACTTCCTGCAACCTGCACTCACAAGGGTTAGAAAGCACACACAAATTTCAGATCTCACTCCTTGATTAGGGTTTGTGACCCAATGAGACGGTTTTAAGCTTTCAGATCGGTCAAGGGACACCCTAGGGACCAGATCCATGAATCTAGGAGTGATTTGAGGCTGAAGGATCGGACATGTTTGACAAAAGGGGTGAGGACGTGAAAGTCAAAAAACGCGGCTGCAAGTGGTGTTGACACCTGGTGTCGACACCAGGCCCATGGCCATAGTAGAAAGCTGTCGGCCAAGGCAACCCACAGATGGTGTCGACACTAGGTGTCGACACCAGAACAAGGCCTATAGCAGAAAACTGCTGGCCAGTACAAAAACAAATGGGTGTCGACACCAGGCTTCAGACAGAAGAAAAAATAAAATGGCAGAATATAGAGAAACTGGTGTCGACACCAGGTGTCGACACCAAGCAATTGTGAACTCAAAAATGCCCGATGAACTAGAAATATAATCGAACAACCTCACCGGGGTTTTGCCATTTTGAGTTGGGCATTAGAAGTGTAAGACCCCAGAATTTTTATAAATTATTTTTGGTATATTTAATTATTTTCTGGGAATTTTAAAGACCAAACATGGATTAATAAAAAAATATTGAATTAAATAAATCATTATATGGCCCAATTTATGTTAAGTAATTAATCTAGCTTTGATAAGTGAAACCCAATAGGTTAAAGGACCAAGCCCATTAAGTTTGGCCCATATTCTAGAAGGTTATTTAGTCTATTTACGTATTTTAAGGATAAAATACCATTTTTATGGATAATAATATGGATAATTAACAAAAGAGTTTGATTGATGTTGAACTCTGTGCACGTTGGATGTAGCGGTCTATCGTGCGACCGCCACAGCCATGTAACGCACCAGTCTTGATGTGTTACATTCTGTCAGTTCCGTGAATGGAAGAACGAGTAGAAAGATTGGAACTTTGGAATCCTATCTGCAAGAGATCAACTTGGGAGAGCTTATAACATTACTAGGGACTCTTAGGGATCAAGTTCTGGTAGATTGAGGACTCTAGAATCGATCTAAATCTCAAACCCTAGCTAAAACCCTATAAAAAGGACCTAATTCTGAACTGAGCGACCCTTACTTTTGGCTCGTGAAGAATAAAGGTAAGGATGTATAATTTTGGATAAGTTATTTAGAAGATTTTGTTTAGTATACTTTAGACTAATAGTTCTCCAAATTTCATGCTAGGAGATCAACCAAACAAGGAGATTGAAGCTTCCAAACTGGCTGGTTCGAACTTAGCAACCCAGGAAACTGAACGCAAGACCCCTGAAGATCAAGAGATTAGGACGTCTAAACGAGGTAATTAGAGTTCAATCCTTTAGAACTTTTTGTTCACCTTAGTTTCATCTTCGTACCCTCAAAATTTCACATCCTTAGGTCAAGAGGCTGAGGAGCTAGAGCAGTGTGAAGTTGCTGGAAACTCACTGGAAAGGGAGAACTAGGGCACGTCTATCAGATTCAAATTAGAAGCTTAAAGCCCAGTTAAGCGGTAGGTTATCTCATGATTGGCAAAAACATCTTGTTAGGGATAAAAGCCCTCTGATTATACTTGATTTCATGCATTATAGACTATGAATTCCATGTTTTAGTGGGTTCATGCATACATACGTATTCTTAGCCCTAATCAAATATCAAAGATATTATCTTGTCAATTCACTGCAGCCTATGCGTCTAGATGACCTTTACTTCATTTTGTCATGATTGGAGTAGTTAAATCTTTTTCAAACATGACATGGTTTTAAATCATAGTCATTTAATTCCTTTATACTGTTAGCAGGGACTCTAACGCATCATACTTAGACCGTCACAGACTGTAACGGCCTTACTATAATCCGTCACACCTTCTTTGGTGTTTGAAGTTCTCTGTTGTCTCTGACGCACCATCTATGGAGCATTACATTACTGTAACGGCCTCACGATAAACCGTCACAGCCACTGTGACGCACCCATTCTAGACCGTCAGGGTAACTGTAGACAGAATGGGAAACTAGTTAATTTAACTTATAAATAAGCCTAGTTATCTAAGTTTTGACATGTTATCATGACTTTAAGTTTATTTACTGATTCATGATTGAATTTGCATAATTTAGGTATCTTAAGTTATTTTAAGTTATGTTAATTTCATGTGACAAAATTCTATAGTTTTGTATCTAAATCATGATTTTCCAAAGATGTATTGACGGAGTTTTATCATGATTTCCTATTGTTACACATCCTCTATGTCAATAGAGTCATTTCTTTTAAGTACATGGCACATATTCCGATATATTGTCTATTAGTTTACACTTTGCACTATAGGAACATTATTCTTGAACATGAGGACCTCTCTATTGAATATTCCTTCCAATGGACTAGGAAATCTTATTTCAAGGCCTCTGTAATTCTCTGCGAGCCTGGGATTTTCACTAGGACGCCGAGTTGGTTGTACCATTAAAACCCAATTGATTAGATTACACTATTGAGGTTTCTGGTTATCAGTAGTGTAATGGATCTATATTGGACCGTCAGGCACATGTAACAGCCCAATATACGACCGTCAGATTCAATTGAGTCTGATTTCTTGGTTCTGGATTCAGACTAATGTAACGGCCCAATACTGGAGCATCACATCATGTAACGGCCCAGTACACGACCGTCACACTGCTTGAGTATTTTAACCCGAGGTTTGACCAAGGGTTGATATTCCAAGGTTTCTAGATGGACTCTTGATGATCTAGAACTTATCATATTGATCAAGAAACCTAATATAATGAATGGAAGATAAAGAATGTATCGTTATGCTACCGATTTATTTCCATAAGCATAACATTGTCTTAAGTCATTCTTGATTTCTCATGATTCTTATTAAAGCATTCATTCAATTGAATTATGGTTATCATGAACTTGTTGAACTTATTACAATCGTGGCCATACTTTATTGTTACACTCATGGAAGTAACTCGATTTATACGTGAAGATGCAGTTCGGGCGCTGATTGTGTCCAAGGGCTCTATGCTAGTCCCCTCGACTGATTGTCGGAAACATACTATTATAAACCATGGGATATGATGCTACTGGTGTCGCATTGCACTGGGAGTACTTTCTTTATAAATAAGTGAAATTTATGAGCACTCGTGAAAATCTAGTGAATTGCTACATGATTGACGTTCTCGTGCGTAACCTTTATGGTTATGAAAGTGAAAAGTGAAAGTGTATTCTCGTTACATTCTTGTTCATGAAAGGCCTTGCTACATTCTTGTTCATACTTGTTACATTCTTGCTAGTTCATACTTGCTCTTATTCTATCTTAAACGACCCTCTTTGTTACTATGGTTATTCGCATGTTTTATCGCATTCGCATGAATTTACCTTATTCTTTAGAGCTAAAATGTTAATCTCTTAAATAGTGCTAATCATGTTGATGCGAAGATACCTACTGGGCAAGTGTGCTCATTACCTATTTCTAATCTTTTTTCAGGAAATGGAAGTGAGTCGGGTTTGGATTCGGAATGTTCAAGTAGCGGATCCGAGAGTGAATAAAGAATGAGCGAAGACTTAGGAAGTTTACATTGTTTAGATCGAGTCTATGTAATTTTTTATTTCTTGAGTCTATCATGATGGAAGTTGAATTAGTAGTTGTATTCGAATATTGGATTTGATTATTAATGAAAGCTGAAGTTGAGTAAATATTATGCGATTGCATTCTTTTGTGTGATTGCCTTGCGCTCTAATCGTTCTTACTTGCAAGAGGCTTACCATGTCAGCTATTCGCGTTCCTCGAGCGAGTCTTCCGCTGTAATAAAGGCTCAGGGCGTGACAGTTAAGTTGGTATCATAGCCTAAGTCTCAGGACTTAGGAAGAAGAGTCATGTCATAGGATAAGTCCAAGGTTTAAGGACCCCTACCTATGAACTAAGGAAGAAATTTTCTTACCCATGCGAGGATTGGGTAGAGCCTGGGATGAGATAGTTATATAGAAATTATCTTAGGATAAATATTCCTGACTCTAAATAACTAAAATGTCCATGATTCTCAGGTACCTTGATTCTCAATGGCTCATAGTATAAACTGGGACGAGATGCAGCAAACTGTTGCGAGACTTACTCAAGCCGTACAAACAGTGGCCTCAGCTGGTGGAAGGACTGGCGCGGGTAACTTGCATGGCAATTTCTGAAGTTTAAATCCTCCGCGATTCTCTGGATCTTCTAACCTTGATGACGCGGAAAATTGGATCGACGAAATGAATCGAATATTCGATGTCTTGCAATGCACCGACTAGGAGAAGGTTCGACTTGCCACGTTCCAACTCAACAAGGATGCTCGTACGTGGTGGAAATCCATTCCAACGCCACCTGCAGACGCACCTCATACATGGGAGGGTTTTCTTACCCTATTCCGTGCCAAGTACTTTCCCGAGCATGTAAAGGAGAGAAAAGCTATGGAATTTACCTCCTTAAAACAAGGCGCGATGTCTGTGGCAGAATATGAATTACAATTCTCTCGACTAGCACCTTATACTCCTCACTTGGTAAGCACAGATTTATTGAAAGCCAACCGATTTATGGATGGTTTAAGGACCGGATTTATCCAACAACTTGGAATCCAGAATATCTGCACCTATACCGAGATGGTTCAAAGAGCACATCTATGTGAAAGAACTATGGAGAAGGTGGAGAGCCTCCGAGGAGAGAGGTCAAGCCGAAAACATGATAGGCAAAAAGAGAAAGAAGTGGATGAGGATGAAAATCGTCACATTAAGAGGTTCCGTAATGGGAACGGTAATGGAAAAAGAAATGGAAATAGAAATGGAAAGAACGAGAAAGTTAAAGAAGTGAAGGAGCAAGCCGTGGCACCTTGCTCATTTTGTGAAAAGTTTGGGCACTCGGCAGAACAATGTTGGAAGCGTCTCAGCGCTTGTCTCAAATGTGGAAGCCGGGAACATCGCTTGCCCCTATGTCCTTTCATCAACAGACAATCATCAAGGGATAACAACAGACGCGGGAAGCGAGGTCGATTAAATGCCATTCTAGACGAGGGAGGTGAGATGATAAAAGGTACTCTCTTAACCCATTCGCCTTACGTTAATTCTTAATACATTAAAATACGTACACTCTCCATAAAAACTCATATATTGAATTTGGGGACCAAATTCTCTTAAGTGGGGGAGGGTGTAAGACCCTAGAATTTTTATAAATTATTTTTGGTATATTTAATTATTTTCTAGGAATTTTAAAGATCCAAAATAGATTAATAAATAAATATTGAATTAAATAAATCATTATAAGGCCCAATTTATGTTAAGTAATTAATCTAGCTTTGATAAGTGAAACCCAATAGGTTAAAGGACCAAGCCCATTAAGTTTGGCCCATAATCTAGAAGGTTATTTAACCTATTTACGTATTTTAAGGATAAAATACCATTTTTATGGATAATAATATGGATAATTAACAAAAACAATTGATTGATGTTGAACTCTGTGCACGTTGGATGTAGCGGTCTATCGTGTGACCGCCACAGCCATGTAACACACCAGTCTTGATGCGTTACATTCTGTCAGTTCCGTGAATGGAAGAACGAGTAGAAAGATTGGAACTTTGGGATCCTATCTGCAAGAGATCAACTTGGGAGAGCTTATAACATTACTAGGGACTCTTAGGGATCATGTTCTGGTAGATTAAGGACTCTAGAATCGATCTAAATCTTAAACCCTAGCCAAAACCCTATAAAAAGGACATAATGCTGAACTGAGGGACCCTTACTTTTGGCTCGTGAAGAATCGAGGTAATGAGATATAATTTCGGGTAAGTTCTTTAGAAGATTTTGTTTAGTATACTTTAGACTAATAGTTCTCCAAATTTCATGCTAGGAGATCAACCAAACAAGGAGATTGAAGCTTCCAAAGTGGCTGGTTCGACCTTAGCAACCCAGGAAACTGAACGCAAGACCCCTGAAGATCAAGAAATTAGGACGTCTAAACGAGGTAATTAGAGTTCAATCCTTTAGAACTTTTTGTTCATCTTAGTTTCATCTCGTACTCTCAAAATTTCAAATCCTTAGGTCAAGAGGCTGAGGAGCTAGAGTAGAGTGAAGTTGCTGGAAACTCACGGGAAAGGGAGAACTAGGGCACGTCTTTCAGATTCAAATTAGAAGCTTAAAGCCTAGTTAAGCGGTAGGTTATCTCATGATTGGTAAAAACATCTTATTAAGGATAAAAGCCCTCTGATTGTACTTGATTTCATGCATTATAGACTATGAATTCCATATTTTAGTGGGTTCATGTATACATACATATTTCTAGCCCTAATCAAAGATCAAAGATATTATCTTGTCAATTCACTGCAGCCTATGCATCTACATGACCTTTACTTCATTTTGTCATGATTGGAGTAGTTAAATCTTTTTCAAACATGACATGGTTTTAAATCATAGTCATTTAATTCCTTCATACTGTTAGCAGGGACTCTAACGCATCATACTTAGACCGTCACAGACTGTAACGGCCTTACTATAAGCCGTCACACCTTCTTTGGTGTTTGAAGTTATCTGTTGTCTCTGACGCACCATCTATGAAGCGTTACATTACTGTAACAGCCTCATGATAAACCGTCACAGTCACTGTGATGCACCCATTCTAGACCATCAGGGTAACTGTAGATAGAATGGGAAACAAGTTAATTTAACTTATAAATAAGCCTAGTTATCTAAGTTTTGACCTGTTATCATGACTTTAAGTTTATTTACTGATTCATGATAGAAATTGCATAATTTAGGTATCTTAAGTTATTTTAAGTTATGTTAATTTCATGTGACAAAATTCTATAGTTTTGTATCTAAATCATGATTTTCCAAAGATGTATTGACGGAGTTTTATCATGATTTCCTATTGTTACACATCCTCTCTGTCAATAGAGTCATTTCTTTAAGTACATGGCACATATTCCGATATGTTGTCTATTAGTTTACACTTTACACTATAGGAACATTATTCTTGAACATGATGACCTCTCTATTGGATATTCCTTCCAATGGACTAGGAAATCTTGTTTCAAGGCCTCCGTAATACTCGGCGAGCCTGGGATTCCCACTAGGACGCCGAGTTGGTTGTACCATTAAAACCCAATTGATTAGATAACACTATTGAGGTTTCTGGTTATCAGTAGTGTAACGGATCTATATTGGACCGTCAGGCACATGTAACGGCCCAATATACGACCGTCACATTCAACTGAGTCTGATTTCTTGGTTCTAGATTCAGACTAATGTAACGGCCCAATACTGGAGCATCACATCATGTAACGGCCCAGTACACGACCGTCACACTGCTTGAGTATTTTAACCCGAGGTTTGACCAAGGGTTGATATTCTAAGGTTTCTAGATGGACTCTTGATGATCTAGAACTTATCATATTGATCAAGAAACCTAATATAATGAATGGAAGATAAAGAATGTACCATTATGCTACCGATTTATTTCCATAAGTATAACATTGTCTTAAGTCATTCTTGATTTCTCATGATTCTTATTAAAGCATTCATTCAATTGAATTATGGTTATCATGAACTTGTTGAACTTATTACATTCGTGGCCATACTTTATTGTTACACTCATGGAAGTAGCTTGATTTATACGTGAAGATGTAGTTCGGACGCTGATTGTGTCCAACGGCTCTATGCTAGTCCCCTCGGCTGATTACCAGAAACATACTATTATAAACCATGGGGTATGATGCTACTGCCGTCGCATTGGGATGGGAGTACTTTCTTTATAAATAAGTGAAATCCATGAGCACTCGTGAAAATCTAGTGAATTGCTACATGATTGACGTTCTCGTGCGTAACCTTTATCGTTATGAAAGTGAAAAGTTAAAGTGCATTCTCGTTACATTCTTGTTCATGAAAGGCCATGCTACATTCTTGTTCATACTTGTTATATTCTTGCTAGTTTATACTTGCTCTCATTCTATCTTAAACGATCCTCTTTGTTACTATGGTTATTCGCATGATTTATCGCATTCGCATGAATTTACCTTATTCTTTAGAGCTAAAATGTTAATCACTTAAATAGTGCTAATCATGTTGATGCGAAGATACCTACTGGGCAAGTGTGCTCATTACCTATTTCCAATCTTTTTTCAGGAAATGGAAGTGAGTCGGGTTCGGATTCGGAATGTTCAAGTAGCGGATCCGAGAGTTAATAAAGAATGAGCGAAGACTTAGGAAGTTTACATTGTTTAGATCGAGTCTATGTAATTTCTTAATTCTTGAGTCTAGCATGATGGAAGTTGAATTAGTGGTTGTATTCGAATATTGGATTTGATTATTAATGAAAGTTGAAGTTGAGTAAATTTTGTGCGATTGCATTCTTTTGTGTGATTGCCTTGCGCTCTGATCGTTCTTGCTTGTAGGAGGCTTACCATGCCGGCCGTTCGCGTTCCTCAAGCGAGTCTTCCGCTATAATAAAGGCTCGGGGCGTGACAAGAAGTCCTTCTTACCTGCAAGTACACCTCAAGAAAGTTAAATTTGTATTGGCATTCATAGAACAAATCCACTCATGCATTTCTTATTAAGTCATGAATCTATGAATGATGAATGAAGCTTACCCTTATGGCTTTTACCATGATCTTACCTATCAGATGAAAAGACATATATCTATGGACTCCATTGACCATCCATGAGGAGTTTATGCACAGGTCAGCACATATCCCTGAGTGCATATATTTATTGATCCGAGCCTTGTGAAAGACTTACACATAATAGCATTATTTTCCTCACACTTTGGGTTACCAAAAGCCATTGACAAGTGTTACAAAAGAGTGTAGCAACACTCCAATAAGTTTGCCAAGAATCAGCAAGTCCAAGGAGTTTGAGATTATATCGAATCCAACTAACAAAGATGTCAATAGTTCAATACACGGTAACATAGGATTTCTAATCTCAAACCAACAATGAATCAATACATTCCAATTTCATAACCCATGAAGTTCAATGAGACAATCACATTGAAACAATAAGCCATTTAGCAATATCTCATTTGACATCATCAAAACTCTTGAAGCCACACATCATAATCTTGCGAGCAACAATCTCCCCCTTTTTGATGATGACAAAAAATGCTATGTGCTACTGTTCAAGAGATGAAATTGATCAGCATGAACGTGAAGAAAGAATCAAGGTACAATTCGAGTGACAATGTAACAAGTAACCAAGATAACCTTTTTAATAAATTGACCTACATTGAACCACAAGCTTTCATATTTGTTGAACTGAATGGCAACAACAACAAAATGATTTCACAACCATAAGTCGCAATTTCATTTGAAGAACGTTGAACCAACAAACACCTGGACACCATAGCTAAGCATGCCATGCTATGAATATAACTAAACAAGACTCTAGTACTAGATGCAAAGACTCGAATGCAAACTAAATGCTTGAGAAACAAGCAAGCATGCAAGCATGCAAAACACACATAATAAGCATAATAAGCAACCTATTAGTAGTAACATAGAAATTCATATGTCTCCCCCTTTGACATCACCAAAAATGAGGGGGAACCGGGGTACAAGTAGCATAGCCGACATGCATAACAGGATTCATTCTGATCCAGAGGAGGGTGGAGTAGGTGGACGGTGAATGTAATCAACTATGGTAGTGAACTGAGCGGTTTGAGCATCCATGGCAGACTTTAAAGCATCAAGAGTGGTATTGATAGTCTGAAATTCCTGAAGATACATGGTGTGATGAAGCTTCAATTCCGCCACATCCTGAGTAAGAATATCCACCGTCTCCATGAGGTGACCCACCTCACCACCCATGGTCTCCATCGAAAGTTGAAAACCAGATAAGTCCGCGGAGGCTGCATGAGTTCCAGAAGTGCCACCTTCTTCATGCTGAGCTTCTCCCTCTTCATCATCAGAAACATCTTCGGGATCTTTGTCTGGCACAGCTTTGAGTGTACGAATAAGGCATCCTTGAGCATCCCGAACATAACCCATGTTCTTACAAACCGAGTTAACAGTATAAATGTCAGCTTCCCGGAGTGTTTGATAAGGCTCATCGTTGAGTGGAATATTGACCGCACGAAAGATAGCAGTTAATGCGGCTGCATAAGGGAGAGTTATACTGCGGTGATGGGTACAACTGATGATGTGATCAAGAATGACTTAGGGAAAATTAATGGGCTCTTCTTGCAGCAGACCATATAACAGAAACATTTACTGATCGGTGACCTTCTCTCGTCCCCCAGCCTTGGGAAGCAAAATTGTGGTAAGCATATGATGGAGAATGCGTTGAAGAGGGGGAAAATGGTTAGCATTTAAGCCGCTAACAGACCGATCCCCCATTTCTTTCCTTGTCATAATCTAAAAACCTCATGCTCGGCATGCATTGCACTCTCATAGGTGTCACCGGCATCAGGTAAATCAAATGCATGTGCAAGAAATTTTTTGGAAAGAGCGATCACCTGGCCATTCATGACTGTAGTATACTTGCTCTTCCGAAAAACCATATTTCCATAGAATTAGAGAACAAGTGAATGGTAAATTTTTCTGTGAGCAGACATGAACGTGCCCAAATTTGGCTGAGCTTCAATTAACGGTAACAGTTCGGGAAGTGCTTTATGTAGAACTTGGAAATCCACAGCCCGTGGTCGAAGAACCTTGTGATCCATCATTTTAAACTGTGCGGGCGTGGGTCTTTGCTGGAGAGCCTTTGCTGACATAATCACGCAGGAAATGGTGCCTAACCTCAAAATGCTTAGTGCGAGAATGATGCACGGGGTTTTTTGAAAGATTTATAGCAAAGGTGTTATCACAAAGGATGGCTGTGTTTTTAAAATGGTGCCAAGGAGTGGATTATATAGGTTTATACAACGAAACACACTCAATGCACTGACATTCCACATTCAAGCAATTTACACATAATACACACATTAACATGATGCATATGCATGACCAAGGAAAACTACGAAGGCATGTATCTTCTAGTTAGGTGAAGTAAATGCAAATGCATGAGATGAGACCAACTAATGCAAGACATACACTAACCTTCCAAACAACAAATGCCCAATTCTCTCTTAAAAGAAGTGATTTTTTCTTCATTAAGAGGTTTAGTGAAAATGTCTGCAACTTGGTTATTAGTATCAACAAACTGAATTACGACATCACCTTTGCTGACATGATCACGTAGGAAATGGTGCCTAACCTCAATATGCTTAGTGCGAGAATGATGCACGGGGTTTTTTGAAAGATTTATAGCAGAGGTGTTATCACAAAGGATGGCTGTGTTTTTAAGGGTGATCCCAAAATCAATCAACTGTTGTTTTATCCAAAGCACTTGGGCAACACAACTACCTACGGCCACGTATTCGGCCTCGGCGGTTGATAATGCCACAGAGTTTTGTTTCTTGGAAGCCCATGATGTTGTGCCCCTTAAGCACAAGCATATGCTATTTTGTTTTGATGATAGCAACACAGTGAGAGTATCACAGTGAGCCAGTCATTGTGTTTAGTGTACATGCATTTCAGGTGCATGTCTTAGCTTTGCATTCATATAGTCAGTACAGTCAGTGCCACACAAGTCTATACACTGCATATGATTGTGCATCACTCAAAGTCTATACATCCGTCTGCCTTGCTTCATGCACAAAGTCTATACATCCATAGCAAGTCTGCACATTCCTTTTTAGCAAATCTGCACATTGCCTGTAGCATGCACGAACTCAAGTCTGTACATCATCCAGTTGCTCATGACGTCTTGGCTAAGTCTATACATTGCATGTATGCACACACAAAGTCTATACATTGCATGGTCACACACACTCAAGTCTGTACAGCCCATCTTTACCTACGTTCACTGTTTTAGCACTTCCACCAAGTCTGTACATTCTTCACTTAAAGTCTGAACACGGTTGTCTAGATTGACCAGCAAGTCTGTACATTGCATGCACTTTACATCGGCTAAGTCTGTACATCGTCCTGCGTCTCATTCAGTGTCTCATGTGCATATGCAAAGTCTACACATTGTCTTGCTGCACGCACTTGAAGTCTGAACACGGTTGTCTAGATTGACCAGCAAGTCTGTACATTGCATGCACTTTACATCGGCTAAGTCTGTACATCATCCTACGTCTCATTCAGTGTCTCATGTGCATATGCAAAGTCTACACATTGTCTTACTGCACGCACTTGAAGTCTGTACATTGTCCACTTGCAGCATTAGCACAAGTCTGTACAGCCTGTGTGCTTCATAACGCCAAGTCTATACAACGACTAGCTGCATAAATGCCAAGTCTATACATTGGCTAGCTGCACAAACACTAAGTCTACACATTGTTGCATGCAGAGTCTGTACATTCATTTGGCATGTCAGTGCATCCATTTGTAATGTATATACCTTACTATTTGCATCTGTGCACTCCTTCACTCTAAGTCTATACATTGCTTCATGCATTGCACGAAGTCTGCACATTCTGTGTTGCTATGCTCATACATCATTTTAGTAAGTCTACACAATGGTGCACGTTAAGTCTGCACAAGTCTATACATCCACATGGTATCATGTCTACACGTTCAAATTCATTCGTTGTGCACACCTTGTTAAAGTGCATTCTGCATTGCAAACCAACAAGTCTATACATTGTTGTCGCATGCACTCTAAGTCTATACACTCCCTTGTGAACAAGTCCAAACATCGTGTGCTTCACGCATTTTCTAAGTCTATACATTCTTGTTCAAACTTCAGACTTACTCGATGCATTCTGAGATAAAATTTAACCTGATAGGACCTATACTCGAGGAGCTTAATGAAGGGCACGTGATCCAAGAATGGATAAAGTGCCAAGATCGTGACACGTGGAATGCAGCCCAGCCAGGATGCTGCCATGTGGTCAAAATTCCTCAGATCTGGCAAAAGCTTTTGGGCGGGAAATGTGGAGGACACACGCCCTAGCTGCTGCTATATATATGAAGCTTCTTCCTCAGGAGAAGTCTGATCGGAGCAGAGGAGAGTGTGACTGAAGCAGAGAAGGATCTGAGAGTCTGCACGATCCAGTGAGAAAGAAAAGAGAAGCAGAAGAAGCAGAGAAGAAAAAGAGAGAGAAGAGCAGAGCAGAGAGCAACCTAGAATAGAGAAGAAAGAAGAGAGAGAGAAGGAGTTCGTTCCTCAGATCTTTGGTTCAAAACCAGATCTGAGTTTGCTTAATTGTTTGAGCTTCATTCCCTGCAGGGATATACTTTGTGCTTTATCGTATACAGCTTTCCGGTGCTGTGATTTATCATTTTGTGTTTTCTTTTAAACCTTTCTTCAAGCTGTTTGTCAGTAGAGCAAGCGGTGTTGCTCAGCGTTTGCAGTGGAGGATTCCACTGGACGGGTTAAGCTGTTGTCACGCCCCGAGCGCGGAAGATACCCGTAGATGCGTGACGAGTTTATATCAATCATGTCAATCAGAGAAGTAGTGTATTCAACACAAAGACAGAGTGCGTAAATATAAAGATAACCCAATCCATTTATTCCTTTAATAAGAATGTGTCTATTACAAACCCTTGCAAATACTAGACTCAATAAAAGAAAGGTACATTTCTGACTCAACAAAAATATAGAGAAGACAGGACGGATGGACGCTTGAATAGCTCTAACTCTTTCACTCTTGACCTTCCCCGTCGGTTTGGGTCTCGTCATCGGACTTACCTGAAAAGTATGGAAACACTGAGTGAGCGAATGCTCAGTAGGAAATTATATCTCTAGAACTAGCAAGGGGTTTAAGTAATTACACTTTCCATGAATGCACTATAGCTATGCATGCTCGCAAAAACGACAAGATAGCAAGAGGATATAATAATAAGGTGGCAAGAAGAACTAGTCATGAACTTTCAAGAACTTATCAAGCAGATACCAAGACTTTCAAGCAAGTAGACGCATCATGTCATGATGGAATTTTGGCTATTATATTTCAAGTCAAGAAAGTATATATTTACCCTTTCTCGGGCCACGCAAGTCATGTAATATCAAGTCAAGTCAAGTACAAGATTTGTGGAATGTCCAATCAAGCTAGTCATGCACTTCGGTACAATGCCAATACCGTTATCATTACAACTCCCATGGGCACTAGTACTTTTGGGTGCTCCTCCTAGGACCAGATCGGGCCCTATATGCGCAGGCATTGATCATGTATTTTGACATCCACTTTCGTGTATAGCCAATATGGAATCTCAAGGATAAAGCTTGTACGTAGGATAGACTTTTGCTAGAATAAAGTCCAAAAATATGACACTTGACATAGATAGGTGATAACAAAGGTATAATCACGATTTCTGATAAAGCTGGGTAGAATTGGTTCCCTAACTTGGGTACCATGACAAGTAAGTGCCCACAAGTAGACGGTCACTCTTTTAATATAGAATTGAGGTCCACAAGAACATCATAATAATGTTGATATAGAATTGGGGTCCACAAGAACATCTCAATAAAGACATGCTTTCCCCATTTATTTAGATACTTCTCATATTATACACGTAGCATAACATGAGGGCCGATATACCATGTTTTTTATAGAGTGACATGGCAAAAATAGTGTGATAGGTTTTTATGGTACAACCAGCTCAGTCGGCCTTGAGGGAATCCAAGGCTCGAGGAGTCTTACGGAGGTCTCTATGACTAACTCACTAGTCCAAAGGAACGGAATGTCCAATGGAGAGCTTGTATGTCACTGAGAGTTAGGGGGTAAACGATAAAACATCATGAAACATGGGACTATATTCACGGACTGGAATATAGTGCCGATATATATATATATAATATACATATGAAACCCTCGGTTAACAGTAATAGTGTAAAATAGTATCACAAAAAAATAGCGACTTAATCTAAGTCATTAATCATGGAATTAACGCCTTATACAGGGGCGTTTATTTACAAATTGACGGCTTGTTCAGCAGTCGTTCATTCTGTATTTCTATTTTGCAGAAATTAGATAATATGAAATTTTAATAAAAACGCGCCCTGGACAGGGGCGTTACTTTTCAATTAGCGCCCTGTTTTGGGGTGTCAGTTCAATAAGAGACGACCTTCCTCAGGTCGTTAATTCAAGATATTCCAGGATTAATAGGAACAAGGGTAATTTCAAGGATAATAAAATTTCAGAAAGAGGAATCACACTGTCAGGAAGAGAAAAATAGCAGGATTCGACAACTATGATCATGCATTAAATTAGAATCATGTTTTGATAAACATAAAAGTTTTAAACGTGGGTAATTTAATAACTAGATGAAATTGACGAGTTAATGTAGGACGTCAAAACTGGAATTAGCGACCTGGGCATGGTCGTTTCTTTCAATTAGCGCCCTTGATAGGGTCGCTTCTTTTAAAATCCACAGAAAACCCTTTTAAAAACTATAATAAAACTATATTCATGCATGCCATGATGGTATTATGATGGAATTAAACTAGTTTGGGCTACGTTCTTGAGAAAACCTACCTGATGAATGTTCTGGTGAAGGAAACGTGAAGGAAGTTGAAGAGAGAACGATACTCTGTTCTAAACAGAGTGTCCTGAGAACGGCTACTCCCTCTTTCACAGTGAACGGAAGAAGAGGACGTCGATGAAGAACCTCACGTCCTTCAACTAGGCAGAAGAGTTACTACTTACGGCAGACTTCTTATTCTTTACGTATGCAGCAGCAGAGCTTCCTTCAGCCAAATAGCCTATTAGGGTTCGACAGGAAGGGTTATTTATAGGGTTTTTATGATCCTAATGGAGTTAGTATCATATTGGAAGTAATGTTTCCCTCATAGAGTCCTTGCCATAATCAATCTCCCTCGTAGCTATCCAGAAACTTGCTCTGGATAGTCTCCTGGTTCGAACGAAACTCGAACGGAACACAAATGGAATTCACGCCTTACGTTAGGGCGTTAATTTAAATTGACGCATTGGTTAATGTCATTTCTTATGTAAAACGCGTCCATGTGGAGGGCGTCACGTTTACTTGCCATTTTTATTATTTTGGCCATTTGGGAATTGACGACATCTTCTGTGGGCGTCCTTTCTGGAATTCGCGCCTTGTATAAGGGCGTTTCTTTTTGAAGTAGCGCCTTGAATCAAGACGTTATTTTCATTTTGGTTTATTATTCACTTCTTTAAATCTTTTAATCTTATTTTGATCAATTGGGGTTTTTATTTCCTTTTATTTTTACCAGGGTTGCTACACCCTCCCCCACTTAAAAAAATTTGGTCCCCAAATTCAATCGCATATATTTATATATATATGGAGAGTGTAGAGTTATATACCTTTTTAGAATAAGTTCGGGAATCGTTTCCTCATATACTCCTCGGTCTCCCATGTGGCTTCGCGTTCTGAACATTTATTCCATTGCACCTTTAACATGGGGATAACTTTATTCCTTAATGTTTGTACCTCACGATCAAGGATCTTCATGGGCTTTTGTTCATAAGTGAGATCCCTTTGAATCACCAGGTCTCCATGATCAATGATATGTGACGGATCATGCATATATTTCTTCAACATTGATATATGGAATACATTATGAACTTCAGACAATTGAGGAGGCAATGCGATGCGATAAGTAACCTCGCCAACTCTTTCCAGTATCTCAAAAGGTCCAATAAACCTTGGTGTAAGTTTGCCCTTAACACCAAATCTCCTTATTCCACGTCCAGGTGATATCTTGAGAAAGACGTGATCTCCGACTTGGAATTCGAGATTTCTTCTTCTTGCATTAGCATAAGTCTTTTGTCTAGACTGAGCTACTTGCAGTCTTTCTCTAATCAACTGTATCTTCTCGGTGGTATCCCTTACCATATCTAGACCTAATAGTTGTTTCTCTCCAACTTCGTCCCAGCATAAGGGTGATCGGCAACTCCTTCCGTATAAGGCTTCGAAAGGTGCCATTTGTATACTTGCCTGGTAGCTATTATTGTATGCAAATTCAACTAGAGGCAAGTGATCATGCCAGCTTCCTCCAAAATCAATGATGCAAGCCCTGAGCATATCCTCAACCACCTGATTGGTTCTCTCGGTCTGACCATCCATTTGAGGATGAAAAGCTGTACTAAAGTTAAGTCTCGATCCCAACGAATGTTGTAGTCCTTTCCAAAAATGCGAAGTAAAACGGGGATCTCTGTCAGACATGATTGAAACAGGAATGCCATGTAATCTGACTATCTCTTTTATGTATAATGCAGCCAGAACATCCACTGACCATCGACTCTTGATTGGCAAGAAGTGTGCTGATTTGGTCAATCGATCAATGATAACCCATATTCCATCATATCCTCCTTTTGATTTAGTTAGACCCATGATGAAATCCATACCAATATCCTCCCACTTCCATTTGGGAATATCCAGAGGATGTAGCTTTCCGGCAGGCTTCTGGTGTTCAGCCTTAACTGGTTGGCAGGTGAGACAGCGAGACACAAAGTCCGCGACTTCTCTCTTCATATTAGGCCACCAGAAGGTCCTTTTTAAATCTTGATACATCTTAGTAGATCCAGGATGAATTGTGTACCTTGATCTGTGAGCTTCATCTAAGATCTTCTTCTTTAATTCTGGATAATCCGGTATAGAAGTTCTATTTTGGAATAACAACCTTCCATCTGAAGCTAGTTGGAACATAGATTGTCCTTCTAGTTTGCCCTTGATTTCTACTAATATCGGATCACTACCTTGAAGTCCTTGTATTTCGGGTAGCAAATCTGACTGTATGCTCATGTGGGATAAGGTGACACACCTACTGTCCTTGTCCATGCTTATATTAAGTCTAGTAAATTGTTCTAGCAACTTCCACTCCTGAATCATACAATTGGCTAATAATGCTCTCGGCTTTCGACTAAGGGCATCAGCTACCGGATTACCCTTTCCAGGATGATATTGTATAGTAAAGTCGAAGTCCTTAAGATATTCTAGCCAACGTCTTTGCCTCATATTCAATTCCCTCTGAGAGAAGAGATACTTAAGACTTTTATGGTCAGAGTATAAAAGAAACTGCACTCCATAAAGATAATGTCTCCATATCTTTAGTGCAAATACGACTGCAGCCAATTCTAGATCATGAACTGGGTAGTTCTCCTCGTGCTTCTTCAATTGACGTGAAGAGTAGGCTATAACCTTCTATTGTTGCATTAAAACACATCCGAGGCCAATGCCAGATGCATCGATGTACACTTCGAACTTTTCTCCTTCAATTGGTAGAGCTAAGACTGGGGCAGTAGTCAAGTGATCCTTGAGAGCTTGGAAGCTTCGTTCACAATCCTCGCTCCATTCATAGCGTATCTCCTTGCGAGTTAGCCTAGTGAGTGGTACGGCTATCTTGGAGAAATCCTTGATGAATCGCCAATAGTAGCCCGCAAGACCCAAGAAACTACGGACCTCGCTAGCATTGGTCAGTCTTTCCCAATTCCTTACAGCATCAACCTTTGATGGATCTACGGATAAACCGTCCTTTGATATAACATGCCCCAAGAAAGCTACTTCTCTTAACCAAAATTCACATTTGCTGAGCTTTGCATATAGCTGATTTGTCCTCAATATCTGTAATGCAATCCTTAAATGTTCCTCATGCTCTCCCTTGGTCTTGGAGTAAATCAATATATCATCAATGAAAACCACCACGAATTGATCCAGATAAGATCTGAATATACTATTCATCAACTGCATAAAGGCAGCAGGGGCATTTGTAAGTCCGAAAGGCATAACAACAAACTCATAATGGCCATACCTGCTTCTGAATGCGATTTTATGAATGTCCTCATCCTTGATCCTTAGTTGGTGATAACCTGACCTGAGATCAATCTTTGAAAAATACGTGGATCCAGATATTTGATCAAATAACTCATCGATTCTCGGCAGTGGATACTTGTTCTTGATAGTGAGATGATTCAACTGTCGATAGTCGATGCATAACCTCATGGATCCATCTTTCTTCTTTACAAATAGCACAGATGCTCCCCACGGGGAAGTACTTGGTCTAATAAATCCCTTCTTGAGAAGTTCCATCAATTGCTCCTTCAGCTCCTTGAGTTCGGCAGGGGACATCCTATATGGTGCCTTAGAAACTGGTCCAGCACCAGGGACTAAATCGATGGTGAAGGCCACTTCTCTTTGTGGGGGTAATCCAGGCAATTCCTCCGGAAACACGTCTAAAAATTCCTGCACAACTGGGATATCTTCTAGCTTAGTTTTCTTAGTCTCCTTAATGGTGACAAAAGCAAGGAAAGATACACATCCTTTCCTTATTAGCTTGCTAGCTCGGAGAGCCGAAATAAGAGGTGACTTGCTCCGACTCTTAGGGCTAGAATAGACTAGTTCTGGAAAGTCCTTGAAAGTAACTATGCTGTTACGGTAATCCACAGTTGCCTGATACCTAGATAACCAATCTGCTCCCAATATGACATCATATTCCTTTAGGTCTAAACATATGAGATTGATAGGAAGATTTCTTCATTTTACTAAGACTTCACAGTTTTGATAATGGTGAGTAATATCGGTTTCGTTTCCGAGAGGAGTAGATAAAAATATTTTCATCCATTCCGGTTCCATAGGCAGTGGGTTAGCAAACTTCTTGGAGATAAAAGAATGTGATGCACCCGTATCAAATAAGACATGTGCAGACTTGGAACAAACTTTTAGTGTACCTTCTACTAGTCCGCCTTCGTCTTCCTCGGTCTCCTTAATGGCGTGGAGACGAGCATTCTTTGTTACCGGGAGCTTTCCGTCACCGACTTGCTCATTGAGTAGGGGACAGTCGGGAATCCGATGATCACGGCTCCCACAACGGAGACACGCTCCAAGTTTCCTCCAACATTCTTCGGCCTTGTGCCCGGCCTTATCACAGTGCTTACATACCACCTTAGCAGGTGTAGTGGTGATGGAGAAAGGTTTGGTCTTTTTGAACTTTTGCTCCTGGGAGGGAATGCCTCCATTACTTGGCCTCTTCTTGAAATTAGGTTTGAAGGTGCCAGAGCTAGTAACATTCTCCTTCTTGTCTTTCCCACGGATCCTATCAGATAGTTTCGTGGCATCTTCTAGTAATTGCGCTCGTCGAACCATCTCCGAATAGACTTGTATGTCCATCGGTGCCAGTTGTGTGATATATTGGGGCCTGAGCCCATTAAGGAATCTTCGAGCTTTCATCTTCTCGGTACTAACTAAGTGTTTAGCGTACCGAGATAGCCTAGAGAACTGCGCTTCATATTCAGCCACCGACAAAGATCGTTAATTAAGTGCGGCGAATTCAGCGGCTTTCTTCTCTTGAACTCGATCTGAGAAATATTTATTGTTGAAATGTTCAATGAACTCCTCCCAAGTAACTTGTCCTTGATCCAATGTGGCTTCTACCGCCTCCCACCAGCATCGGGCATCTCTTTCTAATTGAAATGTGGCTAATAGGACCTTCTCTTGGTCCGAGCATTACATGACTCTAAAAACACGTTCCGTCTCTCGATCCAGTGTTCGGCATCATCTGGATCAGTGGATTCCATGAACTTAGGAGGGTTCATGTTCTTGAAGCTTTGGTGGAGATTTCCTGCTCCACGATGTGCACCTCCTTGTGCCACTTGTTGAAGTGCCTGGGTCATGCCTTGGAGAGTGCGTTGCATATTGCGCCATTGAGCACGTTCGGCAGCCATTGTCCTACAATTATAATAGCTATTAGTACGTGATTGCGTTCAAAGGCTTTTAATTCTATGCTGACTTTAGCCCTTGGTTCTACCCAATCTCACTGGTTAGAAGTTCAGACTTATCCTTGGACTTGGGTTTCCTAGGAATTGAATACCCTAGGCTCTGATACCACAAAAACTGTCACGCCCCGAGCGCGGAAGATACCCGTAGATGCGTGACGAGTTTATATCAATCATGTCAATCAGAGAAGTAGTGTATTCGACACAAAGACAGAGTGCGCAAATATAAAGATAACCCAATCCATTTATTCCTTTAATAAGAATGTGTCTATTACAAACCCTTGCAAATACTAGACTCAATAAAAGAGAGGTACATTTCTGACTCAACAAAAATATAGAGAAGACAGGACGGATGGACGCTTGAATAGCTCTAACTCTTTCACTCTTGACCTTCCCCGTCGGTTTGGGTCTCGTCATCGGACTTACCTGAAAAGTATGGAAACACTGAGTGAGCGAACGCTCAGTAGGAAATTATATCTCAAGAACTAGCAAGGGGTTTAAGTAATTACACTTTCCATGAATGCACTATAGCTATGCATGCTCGCAAAAACGACAAGATAGCAAGAGGATATAATAATAAGGTGGCAAGAAGAACTAGTCATGAA
Organism: Amorphophallus konjac; assembly: GCA_022559845.1. NCBI lineage: Eukaryota > Viridiplantae > Streptophyta > Magnoliopsida > Alismatales > Araceae > Amorphophallus > Amorphophallus konjac. The sequence continues at coordinate 165,429,731 of CM040118.1, read as the reverse complement.
CTTTCAAGAACTTATCAAGCAGATATCAAGACTTTCAAGCAAGTAGACGCATCATGTCATGATGGAATTTTGGCTATTATATTTCAAGTCAAGAAAGTATATATTTACCCTTTCTCGGGCCACGCAAGTCATGTAATATCAAGTCAAGTCAAGTACAAGATTTGTGGAATGTCTAATCAAGCTAGTCATGCACTTCGGTACAATGCCAATACCGTTATCATTACAACTCCCATGGGCACTAGTACTTTTGGGTGCTCCTCCCAAGACCAGATCGGGCCCTATATGTGCAGGCATTGATCATGTATTTTGACATCCACTTTCGTGTATAGCCAATATGGAATCTCAAGGATAAAGCTTGTACGTAGGATAGACTTTGCTAGAATAGAGTCCAAAAATATGACACTTGATATAGATAGGTGATAACAACGGTATAATCACGATTTCCGATAAAGCTGGGTAGAATTGGTTCCCTAACTTGGGTACCATGACAAGTAAGTGCCCGCAAGTAGATGGTCACTCTTTTAATATAGAATTGAGGTCCACAAGAACATCATAATAATGTTGATATAGAATTGGGGTCCACAAGAACATCTCAATAAAGACATGCTTTCCCCATTTATTTAGATACTTCTCATATTATACACGTAGCATAACATGAGGGCCGGTATACCATGTTTCTTATAGAGTGACATGGCAAAAATAGTGTGATAAGTTTTTATGGTACAACCAGCTCAGTCGACCTTGAGGGAATCCAAGGCTCGAGGAGTCTTACGGAGGTCTCTATGACTAACTCACTAGTCCAAAGGAACGGAATGTCCAATGGAGAGCTTGTATGTCACTGAGAGTTAGGGGGTAAACGATAAAACATCATGAAACATGGGACTATATTCACGGACTGGAATATAGTGCCGATATATATATATATAATATACATATGAAACCCTCGGTTAACAGTAATAGTGTAAAATAGTATCACAGAAAAATAGCGACTTAATCTAAGTCATTAATCATGGAATTAATGCCTTATACAGGGGCGTTTATTTACAAATTGACGGCTTGTTCAGCAGTCGTTCATTCTGTATTTCTATTTTGCAGAATTTAGATAATATGGAATTTTAATAAAAACGCACCCTGGACAGGGGCGTTACTTTTCAATTAGCGCCCTGTTTTGGGGCGTCAGTTCAATAAGAGACGACCTTCCTCAGGTCGTTAATTCAAGATATTCCAGGATTAATAGGAACAGGGGTAATTTCAAGGATAATAAAATTTCAGAAAGAGGAATCACATTGTCAGGAAGAGAAAAATAGCAGGATTCGACAACTATGATCATGCATTAAATTAGAATCATGTTTTGATAAACATAAAAGTTTTAAATGTGGGTAATTTAATAACTAGATGAAATTGATGACTTAATGCAGGACGTCAAAACTGGAATTAGCGACCTGGGCATGGTCGTTTCTTTAAATTAGCGCCCTTGATAGGGTCACTTCTTTTAAAATCCACAGAAAACCCTTTTAAAAACTATAATAAAACTATATTCATGCATGCCATGATGGTGTTATGATGGAATTAAACTAGTTTGGGCTACGTTCTTGAGAAAACCTACCTGATGAATGTTCTGGTGAAGGAAACGTGAAGGAAGTTGAAGAGAGAACGATACTCTGTTCTAAACAGAGTGTCCTGAGAACGGCTACTCCCTCTTTCACAGTGAACGGAAGAAGAGGATGTCGATGAAGAACCTCACGTCCTTCAGCTAGGCAGAAGAGTTACTACTTACGGCAGACTTCTGTTCTTTACGTATGCAGCAGCAGAGCTTCCTTCAGCCAAATAGCCTATTAGGGTTCGACAGGAAGGGTTATTTATAGGGCTTTTATGATCCTAATGGAGTTAGTATCGTATTGGAAGTAATGTTTCCCTCATAGAGTCCTTGCCATAATCAATCTCCCTCGTAGCTATCCAGAAACTTGCTCTGGATAGTCTCCTGGTTCGAACGAAACTCGAACGGAACACAAATGGAATTAACGCCTTACGTTAGGGCGTTAATTTAAATTGACTCCTTGGTTAATGTCATTTCTTATGTAAAATGCATTCATGTGGAGGGCGTCATGTTTACTTGCCATTTTTATTATTTTGGCCGTTTGGGAATTGATGACATCTTCTGTGGGCGTCCTTTCTGGAATTCGCGCCTTGTATAAGGGCGTTTCTTTTTGAAGTAGCGCCTTGAATCAAATCGTTATTTACATTTTGGTTTATTATTCACTTCTTTAAATCTTTTAATCTTATTTTGATCAATTGGGGTTTTTATTTCCTTTTATTTTTACCAGGGTGGCTATAGCTGTAGTCCCCAGCGGATGGCTAAGCTGTATTGCCCAGCGGTAGCAAGCTGTGATGCTCAGCGGATGGCAAGCTGTGAGGCCCAGCTGATGTAGGCAAGCTGTGATGCCCAGCCGTTCAACCTGTGAGTCAGCGGGAAGCCACACTCGGGTTTGAGTGTGAGGTGGACGTAGGTCTGCGTACCGAACCACCTAAAAATTCTCTTGTCTACTGTGGTTTGATTTCTTGTTTGATTTCGCTAGATGAATGCATAGGCTCGATATGGTTTGATTGCACACTGTGTGTTTGATTGTAGTTTTGAGAGTCCTTTGACATTGTTCCTAAGTCACTAGTCAGTTCATCTATAAGCATATCAGTTGACTTAGTGAATCTGAATTCCGTAATTGCTTATTGGGCTTCTGTTAGTATCAGGAAGAATTTTTTTTTAATTGGGCGACGTTTTTAAAGGGGAGATTCATTCACCCCCCTCTGAATCCACCGCACCGAACCCAACACATGAGACCAAGCATCCTCCAAGGAACTGGTAGTACCCACTTGTGCTCTTCCGGTCTATTTTGCAACCCGTGTAATCGGCATCAGAATAACCAACCAATTCAAGACATGAACTACACGGAAACCATAAACCAAGTTCACAAGTGCCAGCAATATATCTAAAGATGCGCTTCACGGCCGACATATGAGATTCTTTAGGATTCGATTGAAATCTAGCACATAAGCATACTGCGTATTGAATGTCGGGCCTGCTGGCAGTCAGATACAACAAAGATCCTATCATGCTTCTGAAAAGGGTTTGATTGACGGCTTTACCTTTCTCATCATGGTCAAGCTTTAATGATGTGGACATGGGAGTTGGTTGTGGCTTTGTTTCAGATAGTTTGAATTTCTTGAGCAGCTCCATAGCATATTTCTTTTGGTTTATGAATAAACCATCAGTCGTCTGTGTCACCTGCAATCCCATAAAGAAGGTTAACATTCCCATAAGACTCATTTCAAACTCACTTTGCATTAGTTTTGCAAAGTTTTCACTAAGAGATTCCTTTGTGGAGCCAAAGATGATATCATCCACATGCACTTGAACAATTAGAATTTCCTTACCATTCATTTGTGTGAAAAGAGTCTGATCGACATTACCTCGCTTGAATCAATTTTGATTGAAGGATTCACTTAACCATTCATACCACGCACGAGGTGCTTGTTTCAGACCATAAAGAGCTTTGTCTAGCTTGTATACATGATCTGGATGCTCCATATCCTCGAACCCCGGTGGTTGCTCCACAAACACGTCCTCCTGGATATAGCCATTTAAAAATGCACTTTTAACGTCCATTTGAAACAATTTAATGTTATTACAGCACGCAAATGCTAAAAGAATCCTCACTGCCTCAAGTCTTGCTACTGGAGCAAATGACTCATCAAAGTCAATTCCTAGCTCCTAGCTATAACCTTTGGCTACAAGCCTCGCCTTGTTCCTAGTTACCACACCTTGATCGTTTGTTTTGTTTCGAAAGATCCATTTGGTTCCGATCACAGAGTGGTCTCTAGGACGAGGCACAAGGAACCACACTTTGTTCCTTTGGAACTGGTGTAGTTCTTCTTGCATAGCCATGATCCAGGAATCATCTTTTAAGGCATCTTCTAAAGAGTGAGGTTCAGATTGCGAAAGTAAAGCTATGTAATCCAGATTTTCAACTTCCCTGAATGAGGAACGCGTTCTTATTCCTTCTTCCACATTGCCTATGACAGCTTCCGGCGGATGGTCTTTAGCAAAGGTCTATTGCCTTGATAGTTGTAGTTCAATCTGATCTTACTGATTTTCACCAGCATCTTGTTGTTCTTCACTTCCTGATGTATTAACTTTCTCTAACAACTTTCCCATATCATCATCTTCTGATTCTCCTTCCTACAAGATAGACTTGTCATTAGTGTTCTTGGATGATGATTCATCAACTATGAGATGGGGGCTTTCCTCAACTACAAGAGTTCTCAAGTTGTACACTCGATAGGCTCTTGAGCTAAGAGAGTATCCGAGAAATATCCCCTTGTCACTTTTGGGGTCAAACTTAGCCAAGATCATCTTGCCATTGTTATGGATGTAACAAGTGGAGCCAAAAGGTTTGAAGTAAGAAATATTCGGTTTCTTACCTCGATATAGCTCATAAAGTGTTTTCTTTAACAAAGGCCTTACCATGGCTCAGTTGATTATGTAGCACGCAGTGTTCACGGCTTCAGCCCAGAAATACCTTAGTAAATTATTCTCATTTAACATAGTCCTGGCCATTTCAACTAGTCTTCTGTTCTTCCTCTCAACTACCCCATTTTGCTCGGGGGTCCTTGGTGCGGAGAAGTTGTGCATATAGCCTTGATCCCTGCAGAAATTACTGAACTCATGATTATCAAATTCCTTACCATGATCACTCTGCACGGTCTTGATGCAACATCCTTTTTCATTTTGAACCATCCTGCAAAATGCTTCAAACTCCATCAAGGTATCACTTTTGTGAGAGAGAAAATACACCCAGCTATATCTTGAAAAGTCATCCACAATTACATACCCATATAGCTTACCACCCAAGCTATGTGTTCTGCTTGGTCCGAACAGATCGATATGAATCAATTCAAGGGGCCTAGAAGTGGTTACATCACTCTTACATTTGAATGATATTCTTGTCTGTTTGCCCCTGCTGCATGCCCCACAGATTCATTCATCGACAAGCTTCAACTTGGGCAAACCAACAACCATATTTTTTCTAAACAACTTCAACATCACATTAAAACTGGCATGTCCAAGACGGCGATGCCAAAGCCATGCATCATCAGATCTTTTAGCAACCAAACATAGATTGTTATGTGAAACATCATTTAGATCAATCATATAAACATTGTTGTGTCTGAACCCTATGAATTTAATTTCATTAGAGTTTCTATCTACCACAGTACAGTGTGTAGAATCAAAAGACACATTGCAGCCTTTATCACAGAGTTGACTGATGCTCAGGAGATTATGATGCAAGCCTTTTACAAGTAAAACATTTTTAATGACTTGAGTTTGGTTCTTACCTATCTTACCTTCTCCGACAATTTTTCCTTTGTCTTTTCCCCCAAAAGCTATCACTCCACCATCCTTTTCTTGCAGGTCTGCAAACATTTCCTTGTTTCCCGTCATATGCCTTAAACATCCACTATCCAGATACCATTTGTTCTTTTGAGCTCCAAAGCAGACCTGCAAATTCAAAGCAAATACTTATGGGGTTTTTGGTACCCAATCAAGCTTGGGTCCATGATGGTTAGACAAATGAGGCCTATATGACATATTCACCATTCTTGCAAAATGTTCATCATTAAATCTCATGGTTCTGCAATCATACATACCATGGCCTAATCTTCCACAATAAAAACATGTAGTGACTTTGTTACCACGGCCTCTCCTCCTGTTTGCATTCATAAATGAGTTATGCATATGTGTGTTAGACAAGGAGGAAAATGAGCCTCTTGAAATCCAAGGAGTCATGTGTGTTTTGGATTGAAGTGGTTTTCCCTTTTCAAAGGTGTGTAGAGAACTTCCTTCATGAGGATCCACCCAAGTGTTCATAACTTGTTTCCCTTTTTCCAATGTAGCAAGAACATTTTTCAACTCATTTATCTCTAGCATCAAGGTTTCAATTTTCTGTTCAGCTGTTTCCTTGGTTTGATTACATGCAATTCTTTTCGACCTTTCTTGTTCTAATTCCTTCTTCCAGTCTTCATACATTTTGACAAAATTGGTTTGATCTTCACGCATGCATGAACTCTCTTCTTCAAACAATTCAGTTTTAGACATAAGAATTTCATTTTCCTGTTTGAGATTCTCAATTTCAGATTTCAAGGCATTGCAACTTTCACAAGAATTTTCAGCATGCACAAATTGCTCCATCTTCTTTTTCAAAAGTTTGTTTTCAGATTCTAAGTTTTTGCATTTTCCATATAATGATTCATAAGCAATCTGCCATTGTTCACAAGTAAGAGATTCGGATTCAGAATCTACCTCATTTGAGTTGTCCTCGTCTACCATGAAGCACAGATTCTGAACAAGCTCATCTAAGTCATCTTCATTCCCGGATCCTTCCTCATCCTCGTCGCTCCATGTGGCGACCATGGCTTTGGGTTTTTTGAATTTTCCTTTCTTGAATCTCTTCATCCAATCCGGGCACTCACCCCGCATGTGACCGGGTTTCTTGAATTCATAGCAGATTACTTCATCCTTCTTGCTACTTTCATTTTTTTTAAGACCTTGCCCTCTTGGTCCTTTTCTAAACTGACCACCGAACTTCCTGGTATTCTTGACAAATTTTCTTGCTCTTCTGGTGTTCATAGCAACAAGCTCTTCATCTTCAGTGTTAGCCGTCGAGCCTTCCGCACTTTCATCAGATTCTTGTGGGTTTACCTTCAATGCCAATGTTGTGGCTACCTTCTTCTTTTTGTGATCCTCCTCGCTCCTTTTGATGTTAATCTCGTATGTCATCAAGGAGCCAACAAATTCATCCAAAGTCAAGGTGCTGAGATCCTTTGAATCTTCAATTACGGTGGCCTTTGTGTGCCACTGTGGTGATAGAGATCTCAGTACCTTCCTTAACAGATCTCGGTTTGAATACTCCTTTCCAAGAGCCTTCAAACCATTTGTAATTTCCATCAGCCTTGAGAACATTTCAGAAATGGATTCTTCTGGCTTCATCATAAACAACTCATAATCTCTGACCAATAGGCTTGCCTTGGTCTCCTTGACTTCAAAAGTTCCTTCATAGATCAAGCGTAGCTTGTCCCACATTTCTTGTGTAGAGGAACACATAGAGATTCGTGAGTATTCGTTTGGATGAATAGCACATTGAATTATATTCATGGCCTTAAAGTTTGTTGCACAATTATTGATATGTTCATCATCCCAATCATCTTCATTGTCAGGCAACTTATAAGGACCTTTATTGATCACATTCCACACATCATACTCTTGAGCACGCAGAAAAACGTACATTCTATTTTTCCAATAAGTGTAGTTTGTGCCATCGAAAAATGGAGGCATGTGTACCGAATGCCCTTCGGGCACCATCCCTTTGTTTGCCATGATATAGGATCTAGCACTTCGACCGTGAGGTCGAGACAATCAGAGACCAGAGCTCTGATACTGTAAGACCCCGAGTTTCTGTACAAATATTAAATTTCGTAAATAGTAAATGTTGAATAGTGACTGTGGTAAATAGTAAATAGTAAAAATTTTGACTATCATATAAAAATTCCGAAAAATGGTAGTTAATTAGTAAAGACCATGGTAAACACTTTGGTCTTCTGTACTTGACCCTAATAAAATCATTTACATGGCTTAATCAGTGATTTAAGCCTGACTTAAAAACATGGAAAACACTATTCATACAAAAATACAACTACCTTAGAAAAATCTGTAAAAATCACATCTGATAGAGGGTATTTTTCTTAGCAACTTTGTCTTCTGAAGTTTCATCGGTAAAAATCAGAAACTCTCTCTATCGACTAAACCGTTGAACATTGGGTTAAATTATTATTTTAATCTTAAGATTGGGAGATTAACAATAAACCTCGTGATAAAATTCCATAAAAATCATATTATGAAAGAGCATGTCTTGATTAGTAATTTTGTCTTTTGGGTCCAATTCATTAAAAATCATTTAGTAATATTAAATTGAGGTTTTAGTTAACCATTCCTTAATCTTTTGGATTAGGCTTAGATTAGGCAAACCTTACCTTGAGAAACACGTGAAACCGTGTTTTGGTTGGCAGAAACACGTTGTCAACAATACAAAGGATTTTGCGGCTCTGACCAAACCGTGTGTGAGGATTAAACACTCCTCTTCCAAACCTATAAGTAGAGGAAGCCCCCTTAAACATCTCTTAAACACAAAAGGGTTCTTGCTGCTGTGAAGAAGCTCTGCAAGTCTACTGTTCATCTTCTTCCCCATTCATCTTTCCTTATTTCATCGGTTAAGGTAGGTAACCATGGCACAAACCTTGAATTTGATAAATGGAATGAAAGGGCATCATGTTAGCTTGTAGAAACCATGCTTTTCCATTTATTTACGTACTCAAATGCATAAAACGCCGGATTTATGCTTCTGTTTCGCTGTTCCCGTGTTACAGGGATTAACGGTTCCAACCGGACCGCTTTATCTCTTAGACGGCTCAGAACTGCCCGCCCGACTTATACAAACGGCCCAATTAGAACCGCCCGCCTTGTATAAAACGGCCCAATGATAACCGTTTTACAGCCAGTAGGTTTAACGGCCCACTGTCATCTGTTTAACTTCCAGAAAACTGATTTTTTTTGCTATTTGACCCATTTAACAATGTTAATTAGTAAAAATTGACAATCCACATAAATAATAGATAATGACATGAGTAAATTTCTGTTATTTGCAATATCTATTTTGATAAATTGTTTAAAGTGAAAATCATTGAAATTCACTTGTAACTTAGGATAAATTGAATAAGTATGGTAAATAGCTAAACTTTACCATAGGTAATTTCTGTAAATTACTGTAAACCAAAAAATTACTGGCCGACTTATGGCAAGTCTTTGACCAATTAGCCGGACACTCCATCCGGTAAACTTTACATTTTTACCGTAGAACATTTTTACCGTGGTAAATTACGGTTACATCATGACTATTGTTTTAACTTGATTAATTGACCGATTACCCTTGGATAATCTTCGATCATATTTGAGCCCGGAATTGATCAATGGACATTAAACTGAAATTGGTTGGTTTAATTATTATTGGCAACCCGGTGACTATTTTGCATAAATTATCTTATAATTAGATATTATCGTTATGCTTAATACGGATTCTCTTGAACCGTATTTCTTAAAATACGATCCGAATGGTTCGTATATTCGTTCTTCGGAACTTACTTCTCTCTCTCGAACGGCTTACTGTCAACCGTTCATTCTTGGCCCCGTGACTCGTTACTCATGTGAGTACGGCCCGGTGTTTGCCGTACGACTACCTTGTTTTGGGTTTTTCATCGTGGTTATACTCTTGAATCAAAGGAGGCGAGTGTCGTCCTTTACATCTTGTACCCGACAGAAATTCATCTGATTATATTGGCCATAATTGACTATGTCTAGACGGGGGATCGGTGATGTAATTGAAATGAAATGCCAACGCATCATAAGGGCCCGGTCTGGTCCTGGGGAGAGCGCCCGAAAAGATATTGAGCCCATTGGGATGTTTATGACAGGGTGAGGCATTGCACCCGAATACTTGACTTGACATGTTACGTCTATGACAAACTCTTGTTACTTGACTCGTGCGTATTTACTTGGTTACATGTGCAACATACTTGCTGGCCAAATTATCTACTGTTACTTTACTTGTTCATTACTTGGTAAATTGTTATATTTCTTGACCTTGCAAGATATCTTTTACATTGTTTCTTTTATCGTATCGTCATTCTTTATTTACTGCATTTCATATAAATTAGAAATCAATGGTTAATTACGTAAACCTGTTTGTGGTTATCTACTGAGCGCGTTTAGCTCACTCCTACTTTTCCCCTCTTTCCAGGTGATGAACTTGTCGGGAATGGACTGGAGTGATATCGAGAGATAGTTTTAGTTTATTAAGTCAGTTTGTACCCTTAATATTAGTGAGAGATTGTTCTAGTATTTTGCTTATTATTTGGATGTAGTTGTTCTACCCAGTGTACTCAACTTTATTATCAATAAAACTCTGATTATTATCCTTTCCAACCTTTTGTGCAATGGTTTGCAATGGTTCGGAATTATTGCTCGCTTGCCCCTAACCGTACGTCCCGAGATTCCGCATCGGGGCGTGACAGTTTAGTTGGTATCAGAGCCTAGGTCAATTTGTCCTAGGTATTTCACTTTAATGTTATAGGTTTATTGGTTATAGGCTTAAGAAAATAACCTTGTGAGAATTGGGTAGAAATTTGGGTTAAGTTATTTAACCATAATCATGTTCTTCTTATCTAGTTCTTCTCTTCTCATCTAAGAAGTTCTTCTCTCATAAATAATCCGAGTAACTATTTTATAGGCACTTAACTAGAAATGGCAGCCAATCGTGCTGAGATGAGGAATTTACAGCGTACAGTTCAAGGACTTACACAAGCCTTGAATGCACTGGCTCAGGCAGGAGCTGGAGCTGGAGCGGCACCTCATGGCGCAGCTCATGGCACTGGTGATTTATATCGGAATTTTCGAGGAATGAACCCGCCTAGATTCGCTGGTTCAACTGATCCCGATGAAGCCGAGAATTGGCTCGACGAGATGGCAAGAATTTTTGAGGTCATGCAATGCACTGACCAAGAACGTGTTCTTTTATCCGTTTTCCAACTGGAACGTGATGCACGTGCTTGGTGGGAGTCTGTTAAGCCGACTCTCGGAGATCAACAAGTCTCGTGGGAGGAATTCGAGGAATATTTCAATGATAAATATTTTTCTGACCGCGTGCAAGAAAAGAAGGGAGCAGAATTCACAGCTTTAAAACAGCGAAGTTTATCTGTATCAGAATATGAGGCTCAGTTTTCACGACTCTCTCGTTATGCAAGACATCTTATTTCGACTGAGAGAATGAAGGCGAAGCGTTTTCTCAATGGTCTTCGACTTCATTATATCAATCAACTTGCACCACTGGAAATTTCTACATATTCTGAGATGGTAAGAAAGGCACAAATATTAGAAGATACTTTGGAAATGACTGAAAGGATTCGTGGTCAAGGTAACAAGAAAGAGCAACCGAAGGCACTCAAGAATGTTAAACCTGGATTTGGCACTGACCCGAGCAAGAAAAGACCCTTTACTAGTTCTGGTTCAAGTTCTGGTTCTGGTTCGTGGAAAGGCAAAATGCCGCGACAAGAAGACAAGAAACCTGATTCTATGATTCCATTCAAGGGCGTATGCCGATATTGTGATCGTCCTGGTCACAAGATGGAAGATTGTTGGCGCAAGCTAGGTGCTTGTCTGCGGTGTGGAAGCAAAGAACACCGTATACCCAACTGTCCTTTATTATCGGAACAAGCTATCCCGGCAAAACCTCTGAATTTCAAGAAGCCTCAAGGCAGGCTCCAGGCTCTTCATGCAAAGGAAAAAGATATCGTCGAGGATGGTGGACTCGTCGAAGGTACTCTTGTTATATTCGACTTGCCAGCTTTTGTTCTAATTGATACTGGTGCAACACATTCTTTTATTTCACGGAGATTTGCTAAATCTTTAGCTATGGCACCTGTTTTGTTGAGTTTTCCGTTAGAAATATCAACCCCTATTGGTTCTAAATCAGCAATTCAGCATTACTATCCTTCTAGTAAGGTTATGGTGAATGATCAGAATTTTCCAGCTGATTTGATTTGTATGGACATGAAGGATTACGATGTAATCCTAGGAGCGGATTGGTTGGCTCGGTATGAGGCCAATGTTCATTGTAGTTCTTGTTCCGTGTCTTTTTCTAGACACCCCGGATTATCCTTCAAGGGAGTGAAACACCCTAGTTCTATCTCTCTTATCTCGACTCTTCGTGCTGATAAGTTATTGAGGCGTGGATGCGAAGCTTTTCTGGCTTTTGTTCATGCGTCCCCTGAACAGCAGATCGAGATTAAGGACATTTCTATTGTCCGAGAATTTCCGGACGTATTTCCAGAGGAGTTACCAGGACTTCCGCCTCAGCGTGAAGTTACATTCTCTATTGATCTTATTCCTGGATCGTCTCCTGTTTCTAAAGCCCCTTATCGCATGTCTCCTGCGGAATTACGGGAATTGAAGCAGCAATTGTTGGAATTACTCGAGAAGGGTTTTATTCGCCCGAGTGTTTCCCCTTGGGGAGCTCCTGTATTGTTTGTTCGGAAGAAAGATGGTTCGATGAGATTATGCATCGATCATCGGCAACTTAACCAGTTGACTGTCAAGAACAAGTATCCTTTGCCAAGGATTGATGAGTTATTTGACCAGATTACTGGAGCTTCTTATTTTTCTAAGATCGATCTTCGATCTGGATATCACCAGTTACGGATTAAAGAAGAGGATATTTATAAATCAGCTTTCCGTAGCCGGTATGGCCATTATGAGTTTATCGTTATGCCTTTTGGGTTAACGAATGCACCGGCAGCTTTCATGCAGTTAATGAACAGTGTGTTCCGACCCTACCTTGATCAATGGGTTGTGGCATTCATAGATGATATTTTGATATATTCCAAGAGTGAAAGAGAACATGCCGAGCATCTGAGGATGGCTTTGCAATTATTGAGAGATCACCAATTATATGCTAAGTTGAGCAAGTGTGATTTCTGGTTACAAGAGGTGTCTTTTCTAGGACATATTATTACCAAGGATGGTATTTCTGTAGATCCATCGAAGGTGGAAGCAGTAAAGAATTGGGAACAACCTACCAGTGTTACTGAAGTGAGGAGTTTTCTTGGCCTGGCTGGTTACTATCGAAGGTTTATTCAAGATTTCTCTAAGATTGCGGTACCTCTGACAAAGTTAACCCGCAAAGAGATTAAGTTTGAGTGGTCAATTGAATGCCAACGGAGTTTTCAGACTCTGAAGGATTGTCTGACTACTGCCCCTATTTTAACCCTACCTTCTGGTGAGGGTGGTTTCGTGGTTTACATTGATGCTTCTGGTATTGGCTTAGGCTGTGTGCTTATGCAGCACGGCAAGGTGATTGCCTATTCTTCTAGGCAGCTAAGAAAGCATGAAGTTAATTATCCAGTTCATGATTTGGAATTGGCAGCCGTGGTATTTGCTTTGAAGATTTGGAGGCACTACTTATATGGTGAATCATTTACGGTATTTTCGGATCACAAAAGCCTGAAATACTTATTTTCTCAAAAGGAATTGAACATGAGACAAAGAAGATGGTTGGAGTATATAAAGGATTTTGACTTTTCTATTAAGTATCACCCGGGCAAAGGCAATGTGGTTGCTGATGCTTTAAGTCGGAAGCCTATGGCTAAGATATCTAGTCTTATGTTACAAGAATGGAAATTACTGGAGCAAATGGCTAGTCTGGATATCAATATTGATAATGACCGGATATTGATTTCCCAGTTGCAACTGAAGCCCGAATTGTTGGTAGAAATCAAGTTATTGCAAGATATTGATCCCGAGCTAGTCGAGATTAAGGAAAGCTTGAGTAGCAGACCTGATTTCTCGATAGCTGATGATGGAAGATTATTATTTCAAGGTAGAACTTGTGTACCAAATGAGGCTAATATAAAGAATCGGATTCTTGAAGAAACCCATAGATCCAAATATACTATCCATCCGGGAGGCACTAAGATGTTCAAGGATTTGAAAAGGTCATTTTGGTGGCCGAACATGAAAAGGGAAATTGCAAATTTCGTGAGTACATGTCTTGTTTGTCAACAAGTAAAGGCCGAGCATTTCAGACCGGCAGGTAAATTGAAACCACTTGATATACCCCAATGGAAGTGGGAGAGTATTGGTATGGATTTCATTCTGGGTCTTCCTAAGACTCGAGGTGGTTATGATGCTATATGGATAATTGTGGATCGACTGACTAAATCCGCACATTTCTTATCTATTAAGTCCAAGTGGACAGTTGATGTGCTGGCAACATTATATTTAAAGGAAGTGGTTAGGCTTCATGGTATCCCAGTCAACATTATATCCGATAGAGATCCGAGATTTACTTCTCATTTTTGGAAAGGATTGCAAGAATCTCTTGGTACCCGTCTGAATTTTAGCACTGCATTTCATCCGCAAACAGATGGACAGACCGAGAGAACTAATCAAATAGTGGAAGATATGTTGAGAGCTTGTATGATCGACTTCGGTGGAAGTTGGAGCGATCATTTAGCATTGATAGAATTCACCTACAACAATAGTTATCAATCCAGCATACAGATGACACCTTTCGAGGCTTTGTATGGAAGGAGCTGTCGTTCTCCATTATGTTGGGATGAGGTTGGCGAGAAGCAATGGCTTGGACCGGATCTTATCTCGGAGTCATCACAAAATATTCGTATTATCCGAGACCGGTTACTTGTGGCTCAATCGAGGCAAAAGAGCTATGCTGATAATAGAAGAAGAGATTTGGAATTTCAAATTGGCGAGCATGTGTTCTTAAAAGTCTCTCCTTCAAGAGGTATTCGTCGATTCGGTATTCATGGCAAGTTAAGCCCAAGGTATATTGGTCCATTTGAGATCCTTGATCGAGTGGGTGAAGTCGCCTATAGATTGGCCTTACCTCCTCAATTATCTGGTGTACATAACGTATTCCATGTATCTATGCTTCGGAAATACGTGTACGACCCTAGTCACATCATTCAACATGTGGACTTTGAATTTAAGAAGGATCTATCTTATGAAGAAAGACCAGTGAAGGTTCTGGATCGGAAAGAGCAACAACTTTGAAATCGTTCCATACTGATGGTTAAAATCCAATGGAGTCGGCGTGGAATAGAGGAAGCTACATGGGAATCCGAGGACGCCATACGGAAGCGTTATCCCGATCTATTCTAGGTGAGCTATTATATTTTGGTCCAGTGAATTTGGAGGACCAAATTCTTTAAGTGGGGGAGGGTGTAAGACCCCGAGTTTCTGTATAAATATTAAATTTCGTAAATAGTAAATGTTGAATAGTGACTGTGGTAAATAGTAAATAGTAAAAATTTTGACTATCATATAAAAATTCCGAAAAATGGTAGTTAATTAGTAAATACCATGGTAAACACTTTGGTCTTCTATACTTGACCCTAATAAAATCATTTACATGGCTTAATCAGTGATTTAAGCCTGACTTAAAATCGCGGAAAACACTATTCATACGAAAATACAACTACCTTAGAAAAATCTGTAAAAATCACATCTGATAGAGGGTATTTTTCTTAGCAACTTTGTCTTCTGAAGTTTCATCGGTAAAAATCAGAAACTCTCTCTATCGACTAAACCGTTGAACATTGGGTTAAATTATTATTTTAATCTTAAGATTGGGAGATTAACAATAAACCTCGTGATAAAATTCCATAAAAATCATATTATGAAAGAGCATGTCTTGATTAGTAATTTTGTCTTTTGGGTCCAATTCATTAAAAATCATTTAGTAATATTAAATTGAGGTTTTAGTTAACCATTCCTTAATCTTTTGGATTAGGCTTAGATTAGGCTAACCTTACCTTGAGAAACACGTGAAACCGTGTTTTGGTTGGCAGAAACACGTTGTCAACAATGCAAAGGATTTTGCGGCTCTGACCAAACCGTGTGTGAGGATTAAACACTCCTCTTCCAAACCTATAAGTAGAGGAAGCCCCCTTAAACATCTCTTAAACACAAAAGGGTTCTTGCTGCTGTGAAGAAGCTCTGCAAGTCTACTGTTCATCTTCTTCCCCATTCATCTTTCCTTATTTCATCGGTTAAGGTAGGTAACCATGGCACAAACCTTGAATTTGATAAATGGAATGAAAGGGCATCATGTTAGCTTGTAGAAACCATGCTTTTCCATTTATTTACGTACTCAAATGCATAAAACGCCGGATTTATGCTTCTGTTTCGCTGTTCCCGTGTTACAGGGATTAATGGTTCCAACCGGACCGCTTTATCTCTTAGACGGCTCAGAACTGCCCGCCCGACTTATACAAACGGCCCAATTAGAACTGCCCGCCTTGTATAAAACGGCCCAATGATAACCGTTTTATAGCCAGTAGGTTTAACGGCCCACTATCATCCGTTTAACTTCCAGAAAACTGATTTTTTTTACTATTTGACCCATTTAACAATGTTAATTAGTAAAAATTGACAATCCACATAAATAACAGATAATGACATGAGTACATTTCTGTTATTTTCAATATCTATTTTGATAAATTGTTTAAAGTGAAAATCATTGAAATTCACTTGTAACTTAGGATAAATTGAATAAGTATGGTAAATAGCTAAACTTTACCATAGGTAATTTCTGTAAATTACTGTAAACCAGAAAATTACTGGCCGACTTATGGCAAGTCTTTGACCAATTAGCCGGACACTCCATCCGGTAAACTTTACATTTTTACCGTAGAACATTTTTACCGTGGTAAATTACGGTTACATCATGACTATTGTTTTAACTTGATTAATTGACCGATTACCCTTGGATAATCTTCGGTCATATTTGAGCCCGGAATTGATCAATGGACATTAAACTGAAATTGGTTGGTTTAATTGTTATTGGCAACCCGGTGACTATTTTGCATAAATTATCTTATAATTAGATATTATCGTTATGCTTAATACGGATTCTCTTGAACCGTATTTCTTAAAATACGACCCGAATGGTTCGTATATTCGTTCTTCGGAACTTACTTCTCTCTCTCGAACGGCTTACTGTCAACCGTTCATTCTTGGCCCCGTGACTCGTTACTCATGTGAGTACGGCCCGGTGTTTGCCGTACGACTACCTTGTTTTGGGTTTTTCATCGTGGTTATACTCTTGAATCAAAGGAGGCGAGTGTCGTCCTTTACATCTTGTACCCGACAGAAATTCATCTGATTATATTGGCCATAATTGACTATGTCTAGACGGGGGATCGGTGATCCAATTGAAATGAAATGCCAACGCATCATAAGGGCCCGGTCTGGTCCTGGGGAGAGCGCCCGAAAAGATATTGAGCCCATTGGGATGTTTATGATAGGGTGAGGCATTGCACCCGAATACTTGACTTGACATGTTACGTCTATGACAAACTCTTGTTACTTGACTCGTGCGTATTTACTTGGTTACATGTGCAACATACTTGCTGGCCAAATTATCTATTGTTACTTTACTTGGTCATTACTTAGTAAATTGTTATATTTCTTGACCTTGCAAGTCTTTTACATTGTTTCTTTTATCGTACCGTCATTCTTTATTTACTGCATTTCATATAAATTGGAAATCAATGGTTAATTACGTAAACATGTTTGTGGTTATCTACTGAGCGCGTTTAGCTCACTCCTACTTTTCCCCTCTTTCCAGGTGATGAACTTGTCGGGAATGGACTGGAGTGATATCGAGAGATAGTTTTAGTTTATTGAGTCAGTTTATACCCTTAGTATTAGTGAGAGATTGTTCTAGTATTTTGCTTATTATTTGGATGTAGTTGTTCTACCCAGTGTACTCAACTTTATTATCAATAAAACTCTGATTATTATCCTTTCCAACCTTTTGTGCAATGGTTTGCAATGGTTCGGAATTATTGCTCGCTTGCCCCTAACCGTACGTCCCGAGATTCCGCATCGGGGCGTGACAGATACCAATTGTTATGTCCCGATGGGTGGCAATCAAGAGGGGAGGGGTGAATTGATTGGCCAAATAAAAATTAATTTCACAATGAGAAGCTGGTTGCAAAGAAAAACCACAAACTAGAAGACGACAAGTTAAGCAAACACTCAACCTTGCCGGAACAAGATCTCTCTCGTGAGTGCTCATCGATAAAAGTATGAAATCTAAGACAGAGATGTAGAACACACTGCTAAACGTGAAGCACACTCGTTCCAAACCACGAAGAGCAAACCACAAAAGGAGGCACCAAAATTTATAGGTGGTTCAGGTACACAACCGTCTCCCCTACATCCACCCCTCACACGTGAGGATAAATGCTCCACTATGAGTTGAGCCACACACACGCTGTAACAACAGCTAACACACACACGGCAGCCTATCCTGGCCGCCACACACACACCCACACGCTCGTATCAGGGATCACGAGCACACACACACATAAATGCGGTTCAATAAGTTCAAAGATTACAACAGATATTCAAGCTCAATCAACAAAGATTTGAGAGGATTGGAATAAGGAAGATTTGCGGTGATTAGAGCTCCCCCTTTCTCTTCTTCGAAGGTACTTGAACTATTTTTGCAGGATGGAGATCATTCTTGATGGAGGATGATCGATTCTTGCACGAACACTTGTTATATCTTGGATTTCTATGCAGCTTGCAGCAGAGGAACGTTTGGGGACTTGAAACTTCACTCTTCCCTTTGTATTCACGCTCAGAATGGTGTGGAAGAAGCTCTGGAGCTGCTTCCTGTGACCTGCACTCACAAGGGTTAGAAAGCACACACAAATTTCAGATCTCACTCCTTGATTAGGGTTTGTGACCCAATGAGACGGTTTTAAGCTTCCAGATCGGTCAAGGGACACCCTAGAGACCAAATCCACGAATCTAGGAGTGATTTGAGGCTGAAGGACTAGATAGGTTTGACAAAAGGGGCGAGGACATGAAAGTCAAAAAAATGCGGCTGCACAGTGGTGTCGACACCTGGTGTCGACACAAGGCCCATGGCCATAGCAGAAAGCTGCCAACCAAGGCAACCCACAGAAGGTGTCGACACCAGGTGTCGACACCAGAACAAGGCCTATAGCAGAAAACTGCTGGCCAGTATAAAAAAAAATGGGTGTCGACACCAAGTGTCAACACCAGGCTTCAGATAGAAGAAAAAATAAAATGGCAGAATATAGAGAAACTGGTGTCGACACCAAGCAATTGTGAACTCAAAAATGCCCGATGAACTAGAAATATAATCGAACAACCTCACCGGGGTTTTGGCATTTTGAGTTGGGTATTAGAAGTCCTTCTTACCTGCAAGAACACCTCAAGAAGGTTAAATTTGTATTGGCAGTCATAGAACAAATCCACTCATGCATTTCTCATTAAGTCATGAATCTATGAATAATGAATGAAGCTTACCCTTATGGCTTTTACCATGATCTTACCTATCAGATGGAAAGACATATATCTATGGACTCCATTGACCACCCATGAGGAGTTTATGCACAGGTCAGCACATATCCCTGAGTGCATATATTTATTGATCCGAGCCTTGTGAAAGACTTACACAGAATAGCATTATTTTCCTCACACTTTGGGTTACCAAAAGCCATTGACAAGTGTTACAAAAGAGTGTAGCAACACTCCAATAAGTTTGCCAAGAATCAGCAAGTCCAAAGAGTTTGAGATTATACCGAATCCAACTGACAAAGATGTCAACAGTACTTCAATACACGGTAACATAGGATTTCTAATCTCAAACCAACAATGAATCAATACATTCCAATTTCATAACCCATGAAGTTAAATGAGACAATCACATTGAAACAATAAGCCATTTAGCAATATCTCATTTGACATCATCAAAACTCTTGAAGCCATACATCATAATCTTGGGAGAAACACCATTCATGCTATTCTGTTGTTAGCATAGTTTGGGGCGGGGTAAAGGAAAGAGAGATAAAATTATCAACACTGGGCGCACCGGTGAAAGGACGGCCGTTGATATTATATATAGCATCCACACACAACTCCCTGGGGGCAATGCTGGCCCAGAATAATGAAGAAGGGAAAGAACAAGCCCTCTACTACCTCAGTCGGAGACTGGTCAGGACTGAGGAGAAATATACTTATATTGAGAAGATCTGTCTGGCACTGGTCTTCGCAGTCAAGAAGCTTCGACACTACATGTTGTCACATGAAATCAGTCTGGAATCCAAAGAGGATCCGTTGAAATATATCATGTCCCAGCCGGCACTCAATGGTCGCTTGGGCAAATGGGCGGTGATCCTTATGGAGTTTGATATCTCCTATGTGCCGTGAAAGGCCATCAAGGGCCAAGCTATTGCAGACTTCTTCACCCAGCACCCAGTACCCGGGGATTGCCCGCTGGAACCAGAGCTTCCTGAAGATGAAGCACTAGAAGTCGCTCAAGTGCAGCCCTCCTTGTGGCAGCTATATTTTGATGGCGCTTCCAGAATTGACACCTCGACCACTGGGTCAGCCAGGGTTAGAGCAGGAGCATGCATAGTCCTGAAATCCCCTGAGGGGGAGGTTGTGCACACATCCTGCTCAATAAACAAGCCTTGCACAAATAATGAAGCAGAGTATGAAGACCTAGTAATTAGGTTTCAGATCGCACTGTCCATGGGAATTCAGATGCTAGAAGCATTCGGAGACTCCATGCTAGTTATAAAATAGCTGGAAGGAGAGTTCGATGTGCGAAAGCAAGAGCTCCTCCCCTACCATCAGCTGGCAACCCGCCTGATGTCAAGATTCTACTTCGTCAGCATCAAACATATCAACCGAGGACAGAATGCTCAGGCGGACGCCCTCGCTAAATTGGCTAGTTCTTTGGTAATCCTGCCAGACACAAGCATGAACAAAGTAGTGATCAACCGCCGGCAGGTCCCCAGTGTGACAGAGGTCTTGGCCGACGAATAAGAGATTGAGGTGGCAGCCGTCGACGAGGTTCAACAGCCCGATTGGCGAGAACATCTCCTACGATGGTTCCGGCACCAACAGCTCCCAAATGAGAAAGAACAGAGAATGAAACTCCTGAGAGTCAAAGACTCTTATGAGATGAGAAATGGAACCCTGTTCCGAATAATGGCAGATGCCAGAAGAAGAGTCCTACTTCGTTGCTTGTCTTCAGCAGAAGCTGGGTAGGTGATGCAAGAAGTCCATGCGGGTTCAGCGGGAGCGCATCAGGCCGGCCCGAAGATGAAAATTGAGATAAAGAAATTGGGTTACTATTGGCCCACTATATTTGATGACTACTGCAAGTTCACCAAGGCTTGTTAGAAATGTCAAGAGCACGCAAATGTGTCAAGAAGACCTCCAGTGCCGCTACACCCCACCATACCAAGCTGGCCGTTTGCTCAAAGGGGCACGGATGTGGTAGGGCCACTGCCAGCATCTTCATCAGGGTGCAAATACATCTTAGTAGCTACAAATTATTTCTCCAGATGGGCAGAGGCAGTAGCACTAAGAGAAGTGACGAGAGATTTGGTTGCAAGATTCTTCTGGCAAAACATAATTTTCCGATTCGGGATTCCCAGCCGAATTATCTCTGACAACAGTAGCCATTTCAGAAATCAAAAGGTTTATCGGCTAGCTGATAAATACAAGATTGATTGGAGGACATCGTCCCCCTACAACTCTCAAGCCAATGGACTTGCAGAAGCCTTCAACAAGATGCTATGCACGTTGCTGGCAAAGTCCATCGAATCTAATAAGAAGGACTAGGAAGAAAAGATGTACGAAGTGCTTTGGGCCTATTGTACCGTCTATAAAACCCCAACCGGCTGTTCGCCATTCTCCCTCGTATACGGGTTAGAGGCTATGGTGCCGATTGAATTAGAATTCCCCTCGCTGCGAGTCGCTATCCATCATGGACTAGTCAGCAGTGAACTAACTGATGCAGAAAGAAGATTGGAGGAGATCGCCGAGCTCGAAGGAAAGCGTCTCCGGGAGCAACAAAACATTTAACTCTACCAAGCTCACATGTCCCGTACTTTCGATAAGCTGGTTAAAGGCCAAGAATTCAAGAAAGGAGACCTGGTAATGGTCAAAAGAAGAGAAGTGATGGCTTCCAACCCCAAGGGGAAGTTGGTCGAGAATTGGGTCAGACCATATATCATCCGCCGAGTATATGAAGGGGGTGCCTATGTCTTGGTAGACCATAAAGGAGTCGTCCAGTTCTCCCCCCTCAATGGAAAGCATAAAGCTGTATCACACGGCGCAACCGGCATCCCCTGAATAATCGGAATACATTTACCTTAGTCTAGTGGCACTCCGCCCTAATCGAGCTACCTTCATCTTGGTCTAGTGGCACTCCGCCCTGATCGAGCTACCTTTACCTTGGTCTAGCGGCACTCCGCCCTGATCGAGCTACCTCCACCTTGGTCTAGTGGCACTCCGCCCTGACCGAGCTACCTTTACCTTGGTCTAGTGGCACTCCCTCCTGACCGAGCTACCTCCACCTTGGTCTAGTGGCACTCCGCCCTGATCGAGCTACCTTTACCTTGGTCTAGCGGCACTCCGCCCTGATCGAGCTACCTCCACCTTGGTCTAGTGGCACTCCACCCTGACCGAGCTACCTTTACCTTGGTCTAGTGGCACTCCCTCCTAACCGAGCTACCTCCACCTTGGTCTAGTGGCACTCCGCCCTGACCAAGCTACCCTTACCTTGGTCTAGTGGCACTCTGTCCTGACCGAGCTACCTTTACCTTGGTCTAGTGGCACTCCGCCCTGATCGAGCTACCTTCATCTTTGTCTAGTGGCACTCCGCCCTGATCGGGCTACCTTTGCCTTGGTCTAGTGGCACTCCGCCCTGATCGAGTTACCTTCATCCTGGTCTAGTGGCACTCCACTCTGATCGAGCTACTTTTACCTTGGTCTAGTGACACTCCGCCCAAACCGAGCTACCCTTACCTTGGTCTAGTGGCACTCTGTCCTGACCGAGCTACCCTTATCTTGGTCTAGTGGCACTCCACCCTGATCGAGCTACCCACACCTCAGTCTAGTGGCACTCCGCCCAGACCGAGCTACCCTTACCTTGGTCTACTGGCACGCTGTCCTGACCGAGCTACCCTTATCTTGGTCTAGTGGCACTCCACCCTGATCGAGCTACCCACACCCCAGTCTAGTGGCACTCTGCCCTAATGGAGCTCGCATAAAATAAACAACATCGCCAATGCGGACCTTACGTCTGAATCGACGAAAAGCTCCTCCTTTGCGTTAGCATTGCCTTCTTGCTAATGAATAAACTCATCCTCGGCACAAGACTTCGTGTCCTAGCCGACCCTTCTACAACATTGTCGTTACAGGCCTTACGCCCGAATCGGCACAAATCTATCCCTTGCGTCGGCATTGTCTCCTTGCTGACGAATAAACCATCTTCCTCGGCACAAGACTTTGTGTCCTAGCCGACCCCTATACAGCATTGCCATTGCGGGCCTTACGCCCAAACCGGCACAAATCTATCCCTTGCGTCAGCATTGTCTCCTTGCTGACGAATAAACCCTTTGCCTCGGTACAAGACCCCGTGTTCTAGCCGACACTCAGACAATATCGCCACGTCGGGCCTTACGTCCGACTCGGCAGGAAGCTCTCTCCTTGTGTTGGCATTCTCCCCTTGCCAACGAATAAACCTCTCCTCAATTGGCGCAAGGCCCCGTGCCCCAGCCAACAGCTATTTGTTGTCGTCAAGGCCAAGATATCACGTCTGGACCTACCGACTATCCTCTCCCACATGTTTCAAAAAAAAAGAAATAAAAAAATGGGGTTAAAAATAGAGATACCCCGCAGACTTATTCCTATATTCGGAACAAGGGCAAAAAAGGCTATCACCCGGCTGCGGCGAAAACCTGAGAGGGCGCCGCAGGAAAAATCGGGTACCCCGCCACGTGAAAACCCGAAAGGGGGCATGGGCAAAAGCAAGAGGGGGCTGGCTTCGGCGAAAACCTGAAAGGGCGCTTAAGCCAGTAAAGTGGTAATCTAAAAGTTCCTCTTCTCTCTCCTCTTAATGAAACTCCAGAAGGGACAATCATCAAAAGTCCCACCGGAGATCCCCTAACAAACCCATGTTCGACCCTCGTCATCATCGGTGAGATCGGTCGATCTCTACCTTTAACTCGAACCTTTCGTCCTTGTTAATGAATATACCTCTGCTTCGACATGTGACCCATGCTGATGAACAAACCCATGTTCGACCCTCGTCATCATCGGCGAGATTGGTCGATCTCTACCTTTAACTCGGACCTTTCGTCCTTGTTAATGAATATACCTTTGCTTCGGCATGTGACCCATGCTGATGAACAAACCCATGTTCGACCCTCGTCATCATCAGCGAGATTAGTCGATCTCTGTCTTGAACTTGGACCTTTCATCCTTGTTAATGAGCCTACCTTTGCTTCGGCGTGTGACCCACGCCGGCGAACAAACCTATGTTCGACCCTCGTCATCATCGGTGAGATCGGTCAACCCCTATCCCTTAACTTGGACCTTTCGTCCATGTTAAGAACTATATCCTTTGCTTCGGCATTTGACCAATGTCGATGAACTAAACCAGGGTCCGACCCTTGTCATCATCGACAAGGTCGATCGGCATGCTAGCGGGTAAGCTCGCTTGTGTCCCGGCTTCTTCCTACAAATTACAAAAAATGGGGTTAAAAATAGAGATACCCCATCGGCCTTGTTCCTATATTAGGACAAGGGCAAGAAGGGCTATAACCCAGCTGTAGCGAAAACTGGAAAGGGCGTTGCAGGCAAAATCGAGTACCTCGCCACGTGAAAACCCGAAAGGGCGCGTGGGCAAAAGCGAGAGGGGGCTAACTTCGGCGAAAACCCGAAAGGGTGCTTGAGTCAGTAATGTGATAAAAAATGATGAATAAAAAAATATATAATAAAATAAAATGATGATGTGGTAACGAGGTTGCCCTCGTTCGTCATTCCACTTCCACCTACCCTTTCGACCCTTGTCACCATCGGCAAGACTGGTCGCTACCCTTTCGACCCGTGTCACCATCGGCAAGATCGGTCGCTACCCTTTCGGCCCTTGTCACCATCGGCAAGACCGGCCATCCTTTCGACCCTTGCCACCATCGGCAAGATCGGTCGCTACCCTTTCGACCCTTGTCACCATCGGCAAGATCGGTCGCTACCCTTTCGACCCTTGTCACCATCAACAAGATCGGTCGCTACCCTTTCGACCCTTGTCACCATCGGCAAGATCGATCACTACCCTTTCGGCCCTTGTCACCATCGACAAGACCGGTCGCTACCCTTTCGACCCTTGTCACCATCGATAAGACCAGTCGCTACCTTTCGACCCTTGTTACCATCAGCAAGACCGATCGCTACCCTTTCGACCCTTGTCACCATCGGCAAGATCGATCGCTACCCTTTCGGCCCTTGTCACCATCGGTAAGACCGGCCATCCTTTCGACCCTTGTCACCATCAGCAAGATAGGTCGCTACCCTTTCGGCCCTTGTCACCATCAGCAAGATCGGTCGCTACCCTTCCGGCCCTTGTCACCATCGGCAAGACAGGCCACCCTTTTGACCCTTGTCACCATCGGCAAGATCGGTCGCTACCCTTTTGACCCTTGTCACCATCAACAAGATCGGTCGCTACCCTTTCGGCCCTTGTCACCATCGGCAAGACCGGTCGCTACCCTTTCGACCCTTGTCACCATCGGCAAGACCGGTCGCTACCCCTTCGACCCTTGTCACCATCGGCAAGATCGGTCGCTACCTTTTCGGTTCTTGTCACCATCGGCAAGACCGGCAACCCTTTCGACCCTTGTCACCAACGACAAGATCGGTCGCTACCCTTTCGGCCCTTGTCACCATCGACAAGACCGATCGCTGTCCCTTCGACCCTTGTCATCATCGGCAAGATCGATCGCTACCTTTCGACCCTCGTCACCATCGGCGAGCCCGGTCAACTATCCCTTAACTTGGACCTTCCGTCCTCATTAATAGACACACTATCATTGCTTCGACGTTTAACCCATGTCAATGAATAAACCGCACTCTCAATTTTTGTCATCATTGGCGAAATTAGTAGGGTGGATCCGCCTACTCTACCCATGTCCCACCCTGGCCAAAGCTCGATTCTGGGAATAGTTAATCCGCGGTGGAGCGAACACCTCGCCCCTTTGCTGAAGGCGTGAGCGCTCTCCTGCGCTAGTGGCTTATATCCCTGGACTGAGCTAATCGGCTAGAAGAAAAAAAAAGAAAAGAAAAGAAAGAAAGAAGTCGTGATTGAAGTGACAAATAGAGATATTTCATTAATATGAAGTGTCGAGATACATCATTACTCGGGGCACTCCCCGAGGAACATAAGCTCCGAAGACAAAAAGGAGCTAAATGGGATACAAGAAAGAAGAAATAAAATAAAGCTACTGCAGAGCGGGCCGAAAAATGTCTTCCAATTCCAAGAGGCCTAAGGAAGGATATTGAGTCAGCTCTTGCAGCCGAGATTCTGTAGCCGCCAGCTGTGATAATTTTTCATCCAAGGAGGTGAGTTGCCCTTCTGCTAGGTCCGCTTACTCTATGGTTTGAACCTCCATGCACTCAGTCTCCTACAATTCGGTTTCAGCCTTGGGAAGTTCTGCACGCAGCTCCACTATCCGCGCTGTGAGGGAGGACCGGCGTTCTGAAGTAGTGCTAGCAACATCTCTTAGTTGCCCCACGGTCCCTCTCAGTGAAGTGGCTTCAATTCGGTAATCAGCCTTCTCCAATTTCATAGCCGCCAGCTGATCGGATACCTCCCGACTAAGGTACTCCTGCCTGTTGGCGTGCTTCAGCAACATGGTAACCTGCGGGGTCCAATCATCCATTGGGCACCCGAACGCCAATAGTGAGCGGGAGAGGTGCTCTATCAGACTTCTCAACTGCGCATAAGTCAAGCCTGGGGAAGCCAATATGGCTCGCTGAAGATTATCTAGAGACTGCCACACCATGTCGCTAGAAAATTGTAAACCCAGTGGCGAAGTCTCAGGAAGCTGAAAGTCCACCCTGCTGTCCACCTCAGCACAGGTATCGTCATTCGCCCCGGAGGACGTCGACGGCATGGTTTGCAGGGCACCAGCGTTGGACTCGGCAATGGCAACCGATACAACTGGAAGAGTCTCTGCTACGGTGACTTCTTTGCATGCCTCTTGAGGTGGGGCCGTGCCAGCCATCTCGATAGCCGAGGATACTTGCTCCTCGCGTGCAGTCCCACTGGCTTCCACGGTAGAAGATTCCTCAATGACGGCCAAGGCCTTAGAAGCATCGGCCTCTTCTTCAATAATCTATCCCGCTTCTATCTCCGAGAGGCTACTCGGCTCCAGCGGCAATCCTTTGCCGGCGGCCGGGGCTTGAGATTCCGTGACTTCCATCGGGTCACCAATTTCTGCAATTACTCCGGGCCCATCTGAAGCTGATGCTGCCGCATAAGTCTATGGAAGTCGTAGGGCGATGGGCCGCAGAACTGGTGGAAAGGTTGGTCGGCCCATGCCTAAATCTAGAAGAGGTATGCGAACTGTCACAGTTGGTGACGCCACCTCAGCCTGCATCACATATATGTATGTCAGCCAGCTGACTTGGAAATAAAAAGAAGGGCTGCTGGCAGGTGTCGGAACACTTCCTACCTCGACCGGCACTATATTTAGGCCTCCAAGAGTGGCCTCTGACGGTTCTGCCCCTCCTCCTGCGATCGGGTATGATGGCACGTGCTCGATTCCTGGTAGCCTCGGAGGGCTGAATGTCAAAAGGTCGCTTTCGTAAGCTGAAGAAGCCCCAGCATCTTCAGTTTCTGTATCAGCCGGTGGAAGCTCGTTGTCACTGGAGCCACCACCGTAATCAACCCGCTCGGGAGAGGAAGACTCCTCGGCCTGCTCCCGAATCTCCAGCATCTGAGCAGGTGTCGTGCTACTAAGAGTGACTCCCTTAGCCGTAACCTCCTCAATGATTTTTGTCTCGGGAGCATCAACTTGCTGAATATCTTGGGATTCTTCCCTTGAAGTCACCTACTCTCCAGCAGCAGCTTCTCCCACGACCTCGACTCCGGGAAGCATCGTCAGTTGAATGTCAACTAGAAGCAAAAGCAATAAACAGTCGAGACCTGACTAAAAACGCGATGGGCCACCAGGCTCTATGGACAAACTGCAAGTTACCTTCCATCTCCTGATGGGGTGTTGGTGAAGGTAAATCTCTCTCAACAAAAGCTGGAGGGGTTTCCCTCTCTCTCTCTGGCCGCGACATCCGTCACCGCCTCCAGCCCGATAACGGTGGAAATAGCGCCAGCAACTACAAAAAGATGATCAGCCAAGGTGGCAGAAATAAGTGAACAAGCCACTGAGGAACAAGAAGTTACCTTCATCTTCGGGCCCTTGTGTTCTAGCGGCCTCAAACTTGGCGAATGAAGGAACCCAGGGAGGAGCGACAACTGGTTCCTCTTCAACAGCCCTCCTTCGGCGCGCTCATGCAGCACGGGTGTCTGCCTACTTGGCCTTCTTAGCCTTGCTAATGGCCTCCCTGAACTGGGACCTGGTTCGCTTCCGCAAATGGCCAGGAGGCAGTGGCGTCATGGTCAGAGCTGGCTCCGAGATGTCAAAATAAGAAGGCTTCAGTGCCTTGGAGATAAGCACCCTGTAATGCCGAGTCACCTCCACAGAGAGGTGAGATGCAAAGGTATATAGGTGAGAAAGATGCATGCTGGGTATGAAAGAAACGGCTTGAAGATCAAATGAAAGACAAGCATACCTGGCGGCCCTGTGTATCGGGGAGTGGGCGACCAATAAAATACTGGGGGTGCCTTGTCTCGGAAAGCCGCCTCACGAACAGGCCAGTAGACATCACCTATCTTCTCACTCTTCTCGACCAGCTGTGCCAAATCTTCATGGCCACGAGAAGATAAGTGATGATACAGGCCCAAGTGGTCCAACCCCCAGCCATCAGCATACTTAAAAGATATTAAGAGCTGGTGATCCAAAATGGCTTCTAATGAGCCAGTAATTAAAAGCCGTTGAGAATGAAGCAGGGTAAATATCCAGGGAGTATTGGAATATAGGCCTTCCCGCCTATCCTCCCTCCTGATGAAAAATCCTATACGGATGAAGACGGTCAACTTCCGGACGCCAGCCCGCCACTACCGAAAGGGGCTCCTCCGCCGGGATGGGAATCGTCTGAAGAACGGTCCACTCACTACTGACCCTGCATAACCCCCAGAGTGTCTTGACATAGTCATCCTTCTGAATTTTCGGCATCTTCGGGTCAACCTTGGATGACCGACACTTCACAGTCTTCTTGGCGTCCAATATGCCATTACCTCAGTATTGGACCATGATTTCAGCTTCTTCAAGTAAGCTGGATCAATGTCCAAGGCAGGTTCTGGCTGAAAATCTAGAAAACGCCGCTCAGTAACATGCCAGCAGTCTTTGCGGGAATTTCGGTAGAAGCCCGTCCGTGCATTCCACCACTTGATAAAGTTCGGAGTCACTTTGGGCAAACGAGCGGGGGATGTCACCCTGAAGGACACATCTTCCCGGCGGTGGAAGTAATCCCACCATGTGCGAGCTTCATCCGTGGTCGTCTGGCCAGCCTGATGCCTGTTCGGAAGATTAAACCGGGCTGAAGAAGAAGGAATCTACTGGTCGTATCCAAAATTCCGGCCGAAGCAGAAGGGTTAGTACGGCTCCAGCCACAGCAAGCCGTTCTTTTTAAAGATAAGGACACTGGAGCGAATGGCCAGTGTCCAATCAACTAGCTCTGACTCCAAGATTGGCCTCGTGCTCTTGGTGCCGACGAGCGGATGAATGAACTCCTCTGTCTCGAACAAGCGGCACTGCCGCATCTTGTTCACAAGGGGGTTGGAGCTAACTGCCAAGCTCCATAAATGCAGAACTCTTGGCGAGTCTATCGGGACTGTGGTCAGCTTCCCCTGAATAGCAAAAAACTGATCCGCCATTGAAGACGACTCAGCACTGGCAAACTCGATCATCCTCGGCACAGGATGATCTGACTGCATCGACCAAGGAGCTGCTTCTGAGAACAAAGTGCAAACCCAGGCATTGAAAAAGTGTATCGGACCAACTGTCCGTGAATTTCTGGGGATGCGTGATTTGTGCAGATCCCCCAGCATCTTATAAACAAGGCATAAAGCCACTAGGCACAGCGACAACTTCATCCCCCAGGCCATCAGACAAGCAGGATAAATGGCCTCTGACCTAATTACTGTCTCGTCCCCCTGAGGAAGAGCGAACGAGCAAAGCCAATAAGTCAGATACGCAGCACAGTGCGTGACTGCGTTAACCCCTGTGGGGTTTGGGCCCCCTTGTCGCCCTCTCTTGGAAGTGGTGGGATAGGTTGTCTGGCGACACGCCCTTTTCTTTCGCTTCACTGTTGTCGGAGCAACTGTGAGGAAGTCCTCATATTGCTGCTCCCTACCAAAGAAATATTGAAGCCACGTGCCCATCCGCACGCGCCTTTTCTCGCCAGGCTTCCGCGCTTCCCGTGAATCAAGCGTCAAACGCAGCAGGGTGCGGTATACCTTCGTCAAATAGCGATAGGCGAAGCATGTGAAGTATTTGCCTTCGCCGTTCGTCTGGTCCTTTAGCCAGTCTGGGAAACAAACCTCTTCATATGACTCCCCGTCTATCGGCAGGCTACTCAACTGAGATAGACTCCAGAGATCTAGCAAAGTCTCTCCCTCTGCAGTGTAGAAAGTATTGTATTCCGGGGCAGAAGACTTCAATCATCCCCGAGCACAGACCTTGGGAGATTGGGTACCGATACCGGGAAGCATATACGCTCTAATAAACACTGGCGTGCACCAGGATTGGAGCATACTGCCGCAGTACATAATCTGTGAATTCAACAGCTCCCGGTCTTAAGGCGTGGGCGTCGGTGGCTTTAAGCTCTCCAAACCACCCCACTGAAATTTGATGCTTGAAGCGGACTGCCAAGCAGTCCAAAAGAAAAGGCTCATCTCGATACCCCCATTTCAGCGGGGCGAGGAATAAGCCATATATGGGCTTCTCTCTGTCAATACCCCTGGCAGTCTCATTCCATCAGGCTGGCGTAAACTGCGACGCTCTTGTCAATAGCCCGATCTCCGGAGTCAGCTCCTACACGCCGAGAACGACACCCCATTTTCTGAGTTCTCCGGGGAGATATATGGGCATGCTCGGGATGACTGACTCGTTCAGACTATCTCTGTCCGCTAGTAGAGCTCCCTCAGCTCGACGGACAAGAATTATATCACGCTTCCCGTGAAGGTTGAAGCGTCCAAGGAAGGCCATCAGATGCTTGTCCTTGGGGTGGTCCAGTCTGACGCCATCCCCTCGCTCATACTTAAAATGATGACCGTCAAGAATCATCAGGCGGTTGGTGTCGACGGTATCAGTCTCTGAACCCGAAGACTCTACCACCACGACTATCAGCCTGGACCCCCGGCCCAGGGAATGAACAGTCTCCCATGTCACAACGACGCGGGACGAAGAGGAAGAAGAACCGGATGACATGTTATCTGTAAGACAGCATCCAGAAGAGAACAAGCAAAGTCAGAAGTCGGTTAATTGAGGCAAGATTTCTGACAAAATTTCGACAGAGTCTCCCCAGCCCGGGAGTTTGCCAAAAGAGAAGCGGAAGTCGTCCACCAAGGGAGCGGCCCCCAAAAGCAGCCATAGGCATTAAGCCGAGGCCAAATGGGACACACGAGGGATTTAGCTCCAAGGACAAGTCCTACGACGAGTCTCCTGGGGCCCGAAGATTGGGTTTAAAAACCCGAATGAAACAACTCACCCTCTGAAACTCTAACTCGCTCGCTCGCCGCGGTGGAGGAGGGAATGAAGAGAGAGAAAATATCTTTCCAAATGAACAGTGGTGAAGTTGTTTACAAAGCCCTTTTATAGGGGGGGCTCCACTTCTGTTAAAACGGCGCGCCCCAGAGCGTGCCGTTTTAACCCATTTGCGCACCAGTCAAACTGGCGCCGTTTTAACCTTCAATCAAAAGGGCGTGCCGTTTTAAGAGGGCACCGATTTAACAGGCAAAGGCAAACGGCAGGCCGTTTTAAATGGCGCCATTTAAGCCTCTGATCGCGCAGGATTAGCATCCAATGCCGAAATTAAGGGTCGTTCCGAGCTTCCGTCATCAAAGGAGATCAATCCAGACGAAGCTCATCTGTCAGTCCTGCTGCACTCGTGCCTCGCCCACAACACCCACGTCTGGGGGGCATTTTTTGGCACTCAAAATATGATCGATGGTGATCGAGTCGTGGAGATGAATGATATGGCATACTGAAGCACAGAAGCCGATAAATAAAAACCTGCTGAAGACTTCTCAAGCTGTCAGAGCCTCGAGTCACCTAGGATGAGCACCGGGGGACTTCACCTCGGGAGAGTCGAGATGGATCCACAACCAACCAGCAGTGCAACCAAGCCTGCCTAATGATCCGGCACCAACTCTGTCGTGTCGCTACCCTACACCCATCGCCCGACCAAGGACGACGGTCTACCCGGTGGCTCGCCACCTGAATGAAGACTCTACTGAGGAGGAAGAACGCCGTCGGCCCTTCGAAACAAGGGACCGAGGGCTCTAACAGTAGAAGGTCCCGATCACCTGACACGGGTTCGGCTTCTCGCTATATTGGGTCCGTTAATGGCCGAATGATCGCCAGTCAAGGCGGAATTATTCCGGATGTCATACCATCCCACAAGGAAGCTCCAGGCACGAGTCAAGCCGAGCTGGAAGTACAAATCACAATGCCGAAGGCCGTATCAGCGAAAAACCCGCGTGCTCGAGCTGAACACACATGAAGTTTCGATTAAGGCCATTCATAGTGTTGAGAGCTTCGTCAACGCCCGCCAAGGTTTTCCAAGGACCGTGGAGAGAGGAAGAGTCGACAGGAGCTTCCGGAATCATCCCCGGACCCTTCAGCTAGCCCGCGTCGAGCAAACAAGCTAAATCGGCGCATAAAGGGTCACCGGCACCCCGTAACCCGGCGCCACTGAGCCTGGCGCACCAAAATGTTTTGGGGATACTTGTCCCCGGCGCCACTGAATCCGGCACGCCCTCCATGGCGCCGGATCAACTTGGTGTTATAAAAACACCGCTTGTTCGATAAAAAGAAAGAGGAGGGAAGAGAGGAGGGAATAGAGGAGAGAATAGGTTTTGAGACCGCCAATCAGAGCTTCGGAGGGGAGGGTTTCTTGAGGGAAAAGTATTCTCCGAGGGTTCTCTGGCCGCCACCGCCGTCCTCTGTTCTGCTTGATCCTCCGGCGCCGGAGAAGAAGAAGAGTATCTGCTCCCTCTGTCGGCTTAGGTGGGTCGCTGTGGTGTTACTCGTCGATCCCCTTTCATCCATTTTCTTTTTCTCTCTTTGTAATGTAAGTGAGAAGGGGGGAGGGGCGATGATATGAGCCTGACATCCCCCTTCCCACCATCTATGTGTTTCGTCCATGCTTGCTTCTCTCGTTTGTTGTTGACGGTGACCGTGCGACAACGCCGGCGCCGATGTATGTAATCTGTGCGTCTTTCCTTATTGATGGAATGAATGGTGTGCACAAGTGCACTAATGAGTCGAGGGATCAATGTTTTTTGCTTTCCCCTAAATCATCTCTTCTTACCCCCCCTGCGTTTTCTTTCTATGGCTAGTGAGACGGCGCCGTGCAACAGTACCGGCGCTGGAATGGAAGTATATATATATATCCCCACTCACTGTGCATCGAATGGATGAACTGTGGTTGTACTCGGTGCCATTTCCATCTTCCTCAGTTACTCATCTTTCCTCTGTCTGTGTATTTAATCATTTCCCTTCGCATATTAGTTCCGCATCCATTTTCTCCGACGGCGGATACGCCCAGGTACACCATGGGCTACAGCAATCTCCCCTCTCCCCGGGGTTCTTTTCCGTTAGAATGCCGAGGGTTTCATCGCTAGAGATGTATACATGTGTGTCTCCCTGGTTGATCCTGGGGCCGTCCTCTTGTCCCCCTTCCATTCCTGACCATGAACAGAAGGAAATGAGGCCGCCCCTATAAGCTTAATTCTTGGCTTCCCTGCATCATGGTCTTCCCAACGTTAGCTCGATAATCACTCTGTTAACCTGCTAATCCCTATATATATATATATATATATATATATATATATATATATATATATATATATATATATATATATATATATATCATAATCAGTTTGCTAACTGAGTATGATCTACATCCACGCTGTGTTACCATTCTTTCGAGGAGATTTGGTGACCGGGGAGAGGGGAACATCCCCCAATGTTTCACTATGATATCACTCTGTCTATAGGGATCCGTCTGTTAGTGACGAGTCTCCTACGAGCTAATGAGTGGATTATATTAATGTGGGTCGACCCCAACAGATCTAAATCCACAGTCCTTAATGGACCTTGTAGTGGCCGTGTGATGCGTGCCCCTTGTAGGCTGGCCCTCGGGGTTTCCTTCTCTACCGGTCGTCCCGATTCGGATGTGGTATCAACTACTGGTCGCGTGCCTCTCGTAGGCTAGCCCTCGGGATTTTTGCCCCCTCCATTAGTCGCCCCATCCTCGTGTTCTCACCCACGGACTTGGTGCCCCTAGTAGGCTAGCCCTTGGGGTTTTCCTATCCGTTCGGGTTCGCCAGCCGCCGTTGTGCCACCCGGCTCTTAGGGGTTTGCTCCTCAACGTGAGTACTCCCCACTTCTCCCTGACAATCCTCCGGGATGGGGAGATGCTGTCGAAATTTTGGCTCGAACGAGTTGACTCGGAACGATCGCCGCGCTCGAGTACGAACCTCGCGCGAGCCTATGACTTGACTTCTGGACGGCCCGGGACCGATTCGATGAATGACTGGTTCAATAAACTCCCGAAATCTTCCAAAAAAGTTTTAATATAAATCAATAAAATCTTGATTTCCATGAAACAAGGCTAAACTGGCGTCGTCGACACATGGCGCGCCTTAATACGGCGCGCCCTATTCCGGTGCGCCAGGAGGGGGGGGCGTGCCATTCTCAGGCCAGCCCTTATACCCACGGCTGGTGGCGCCGTTTTAAACCTTTACTCACGATTCCCGTGCTGTTTTAAGCTCTATGCCTACGCGTACCACGCCGGTTTCATTCTGAATCGCGTCGTCGTGTCGTTTCAATCCTCCCCTCGCCTCCGGGGTGATTTCCAATGCTAATGATAGAATCAAATATATCTTGTAATCAATAAATCAAATAAGTTGGTTTGTCTAAACCTGAATTAGCTAGTTTCATAGTTTCATCATCATGTTTTAGCCTAAGCATTCATGCCGCATCAATGCATGCTTGAGTGCACGGGCCCTCGGTATATCAAATGACATTAGCAGAAAGCCGGGCAACGCCCGACGGGAAGCTCTTGCCATGCGTGATGGCGGTCCTTGGATCTATGCCCTCCGCCACGTATTGAGGGTTCCTCCCTAATAAACTGTGCATGGTAGACTAGAATATTCTGCATGATCATCTGCGTCCTTCGCATTCGTTACTCTAGCCTCGATAGCCCATTATCTCTTTTCCCTCCTCACGGGGGATGTAATTAACGCCATAGCCTTTATGGTATGGCGGACTGCTGGTCCCGACCGAACCTCCCTCTCGCCCGACACGGGTCAGAATGAGCGCACAATAAACTCATCACTTACGTGACTGGCACGCCTGCACAGTCAATTAGTCAGTTAATTGCTGATTAATTAATTGATTGATCGATGCATAACTAAATCAAATAAACCCAATAGTAATTTTCTTTTTAATAAAAAGAAAATAAGATCAACAAGATCCCATCGAAACACTTAGCGGCCTATCGAATGACCGCTCCAGTCATTTCGCGGCCCTCCTTGTGATCGCCTAGTGTCTGTGTTCTCTACGGCTGGTAAGCGGCCCTTTACTTGACCGCCTACGTTGCGGAGCGGCCAAGCATTAGACCGCGTACCACCAGAGAGCTGTGTTTCCGAAGTTCTAGTTTCCAATCATCTTGGCTTTACCTTATGGTTTGCCCTTTGTCCTATGGATGTCTTTTGATATCCTATGAGGGCTATGACCATATTATAAGGTAGCCAAGAGTGTCCTTAGCTAGAGTAGTGTTTTGTACTGCTTCTGAGTCTTTTGAGTAATTATTTAGGTTCTGGTCAACCCGGTGACACCCAGTGGTTGATAGGTGACCTTGGGTGTGTCTCGATAGATCGAGACATGGTTCTAGATGCCTAGAGGTGGTGTCTTACCTCGATTTATGTGTCCGGGTGCTTTGAGGGTCTTGATACACCCTCAGGTCTCCGTGTGTCATTTTATACGGGTTTATGGATCCGATGATCCAGTGTCATTTTTCTCGGCTTAGGATTAGGCTGATTGGCAGCTTGTCACCACCGTTGTGCGACGATCTTGACTCCGAGTCATGAGACTCAAGGATCGTTGCGTTGGTAGGTCTAGTTGCCCTGTCCTGAGTCTGTTGGCAGTTGGTGTACTGCCTTTGTGCTTCATAGTACGGGTGACAGTGCGTGCTTAGCCTGTCTGTACTCCAGCACTCGTGTTTCAGAGTCTCTGTGTCTAGTGAGCCTCCACTAGTCTTAGCCTGATGACCTCGAGTGTCGGCCCACCTAGGAGTGGCGGCGGGGCAGTTCCTGAGATACGGTTTGTAGGCTAGTTTCCATGGGCTCCCTTACTTTGCAGTAGCATCATACTGAGGGAGAAAACTAGCTAGAGGCCTGGCTCAAGGCATTGAGCTTGTGTGTGCACACGTGGTCAGGGACGCTTTTGACGAATGCCGACGGGCGTGACCCTGACTAGTCACTCGTTATTGTAGTTCCTGGTTCAGTTCAGTGAGTATCTCAGTCTCCGTCCTTCTCGGCGTCCGTAGGGAGATACTTGTGGCGCAGTGTAAGACGTCAATGGACGCATCTGGCTGTTCTTCTAGTGAGGAGGTGCTTTCGTCACTTGGCGTGTGACCCTCATGTTTCTCGGAGTCTGTGTTCCCCTTCCGAGTTAGTCTGTTCTTGGCTTCGTCCGAGATTTGGTTCCCTTTCTGAGATTGGTCTCCTCTTGGCTTCGTCCAAGATCACTTACTGTTGCGTGCATGACAATCTAGTCATGTATGCATTAGTGTATGTGTCTGTCTAGGTCTTTCCTAGGGTTTTTGCCTAGTTTTGAAGGACCTTCGCTTTGGGCCTTGTGCCTACCTACAGATCGATAACTCTTGACTTTGTGAGATTAGGGTTTGCCCTTCTGTCGTTGTTTGGAGTAGTTAGGGAGCTGAGGTTGGTTTGGCAGCCGTGTTTTGCTCGGTGCGGCTTTCCCCTTTTCTTTTAGCTGTTCCACTCCTGCTATTACGACTTTCTTTTACAACTTTCTAGTTGTAGTCTAGCTTTTTCTGCTTTACTACTACTGCTGTTTTAGTTGTTGTTCCGTGTTACTGCGTTATTTTTCAGTGGAGATCCGCGTGACCCCTACTGAGCCAGTGACACGAGGCTCACCCCTGCTTTTAAGGTGTGGTGCTCTTCTTCCTTCCCGGTTCCTGGTGTTGCGTGTTCGTAGTTGCCAGCGGTACCTGCGTCGAGCTTCCCCTGACCTCAGTGTACGTTTTTCTTTCTGTTGGACTGTACTTGTCTTTCCTTTGGACTGGACTCTGGTATAATTGTTAATCTAAACTGTTAATTAAAAAGTAATTTTATTTCTGCTACTTTAGCAAACCTGATTAATGAAATATTATTACTTACTGTTATATCTGGGGCTTCAATGTACTACACGATAATCCTTTTATCCCTTAGGAGCTTTACAGCTCTTGGGAGGCTTCACGGGTTCCAAGTGGTATTGAGTCTACTCGGTAATCCTATCGGGTATATCCGATATCCGGAGTCCGGGTCGTCACAGGTGGTATCAGAGCGTTGTTGTGCGAAGTACATGGGGATCTGAGATATATAGTGTCCAGAGTCCTGAAAGTCCAGTACAGCCTTTCGCTGGCTTAGGTTTCGTGATTCTTTGTCGCTTTGTTTCGATAAGTGGTCTTGTGCGTGCTGTGTTGGCACTGTACGAGATGGTTTTGCTCTCGTCAGGATGCGACGGGATGCTCCTTTTAGTCGTGGTGTTTGTCTCGATCATGCTGTACTCGACAGAGTTCGCCGGTAGGCTTGATTCTGCAGTACATTTTTCGAGATCTTTCCGTGGCTTGTTCAGGTGGCTGGTGACTTTTCTGGTTGGTATGATGGCCATGCACATTCTTATGTTGTTTTGGTCATCCCAGCTTGAGTCTGTTTAGCTCCTGAGGTGTTTCGCTTCTGTTGAAGTGGTTGCTTTGTTGCCTCGATTGAGAAGATGCTCAAGCGAACCTAGGATTTTCCTTCCTAGTGAGCTGTTGTTAGTGAGCTTGATGCTTCTCATCCCATTTGGTGGAGTCTTTTCGAGGTAAGCCTTAGAAGTGCTGTCTTAGTGAGACCTTTGTCATGTGTCTACTTAAGTGTGGACTATGTTTATTATGAGCCCGATCTACTCTTTGTTCAGCGGTTGCTTGGCTTTGGACCTAATCTTTGTGTTGAGAGCCGTTGTGCACTGTGTTTGTCGTGCCGTGTCTAGCGGCCGATGTGTTGTGAAGGCTCATTTATTCTTTTAGGACGTAATGGTAAGCTGAGATTAGCCTTTCTTTGTGCTTTGTGCTTAAGCTGGTACTCTCCTTCGTTTGCACTTAGGCGACTTGTGATCGGTTGTTAGCAGGATCAGTACTCTTGGCGTGATACATGGCGATTTTCATGAATTGCGATGGCACCGAGTGTGTACTGAGATGCAGATACAGGGGTATTTCTGACGCCTGTGTGCGTCGTATGAGTGCGTAGAGGGAGCATGTGGGCTGATAACCCACAGGTCGAGGATCGTTGCTTGTAAGATTTTGGCTAGTCGAGAGAATTGTTTTTCTCGATGTGACTTCATCTTGGCTTCGTGTGCCTTGATGTCGTTGTTGCCGTGCCATTGTTCTTGGAGGCATTGTGGTGTTGGCACTATCATTTGTGAGTATTGGGGAATCTGTCGGCATTTCTGCTAGTTGAGTACCCTCTACTCTACAATTCTTTCTTTGGTGTTGTGCTCTCGGGACGTGATCGTGGTCCTTGAGATGCATTTCCCAAGATTATTGTTCTCGTTGTCGTTTTGTCGTTGTTTCCCTGTGATTCTGTCTTAGCATCGTGTGGACCATGATCTTGTCGGTTAGTTGTGCTGTACTCTTCTTTCCTGGTAGAGTTAGCATGCGACTCGATCAGATGTAATATCTGAGTGAGGACTGATTTGATTGTATTTGTGGTCCAGTGCTGTCATTGGCGTCCTGTGTGCCAGGCTTTCGTTGTTGCCCTGGACACTGGAGCCGATGATGTCAAGCTGTGGTGAGGACACCAGAGCTAGCCGTCGTTATCAGACACGTAGCACGACTTGAGCGACGCCGACCTCCTTGTGGTTGGGTGATAACATGGAGTCCCCACCTAGGTATTGAGTTTCTTTATGTTTATTACGAGTGTATTGGTGTGTATTTATTTGAGCATTTATGAGTGTAATGGGTCAAGGTTGTAAAATGGGTTACACTTCATGTAAGGAGCCTAATTTTCAAATTGGGCCTCCAAACTTCTAGGAGCCCAATTGGGCCTCTCTCTCCCTTGTGGGCTTCTACACATATGGGCCCAAAAGGCTGGTCCAAGGCCCAAGATAGGCTTCTAGAAGACTTGGACCATTGGACCAAGGAGACAAAGGTAGAGGATGGCCCCTCCTTGTCCCCCATGCTTGTCCCCCACCTACCCTTAAAGGGGGGTGTCCCCTCCTTGTCCCCCATGCTTGTCCCCCACCTACTCTTGACCAATGTTAGTGGATGTCCTTTGGTGTTAGTGGATGTCCTTTGGTCTAGATCTAGGGTTTGAGTATTTAAGGTCTCTTGTATTTGTGTGGAAGAATTAAAGATGAAATATTTTGGCATAATGCTTGGTGCACACCCCTCTCCCTCTTGAGTGTTCTTGGTGCTCTTCCTCCTCCCACCCCCAACTCTCTCTGGATCTGATCTCAGATCTTCTATCTACCTCAAATATCTTCTTCTTCTCTTCTTCTTCTCTCTATTGTGAACGTTCACTGCCGCTGCCGCCGCCGTTCGTGCCGCCGTTGAGTCACCACGAGCCGATCTTCATCCTACTACCCCAAACTCGGAGTTGCAAGACAGCAGCTCGGTGAAAGGGCTGGTACGAGAGATCCGACCGTTGGATCATCACGAAATTTGAGGGTAGGTTCCACCCATCAGAGTCCATTCCCAGTTCAATTTTTAGGTCGATCGGAGCCAGTTTTCCTCTGTTCCTAGCCACCTGTTCATCTTCCCCAAAGTCTACTTGTGTGCAGATCTACGAGATAGATCTTGTCATCCGAATTTTCTCACCCCTCCAATGTTATCCAAAGTTCACAAAAGAGCTATGTGCGTCTCCGTCACCCTCCCCTCTACCCACCATAAAATTAGCAGGTCCTAATTCATCAATTAGATCCTCATTCAAAGCCCTTGATCTGGGAGGTTAGGTTCTGTACAGCCTGTTCTGTATTTCGGGACAGTGTGCTCAGTCCACTTGCAGTTGTTTTAATTTTAAATCCAGCCGTTGGATGAGTTTAGGCTTTAATTATGTCGTAGGATTTTGAGTCCCCTTTCCAATGGTATCCTTTGTGCCCCGATCCAGCATCGGAGTTGAGCGTACCAGCCTATCTCGTCAGAGCGCGTAGATCCGGACAGAAACACAGCTGCGGGACAGCATTGGGAGATAATTCCCAAGAAATCGCCCGCCTCCACTCTGGTGACCGCCGCTCCCGAGGATCGACCCGGGACACTCCAGGAGCGTCCCCGTCAGTCGTTGCAGCCAGGAGCCGCCCCGTACCAGCAGCGGGTCCCACGTACCATTCGACGGGCCCGAGTGAACAGAGCTGAACCGACCGACCGCGTCCACCCGAGCGCCATCGACTGCTGCCCGCCAACCCAAGATTGGTGCTCCCGGACCCCACGTGTCACTTGTTACCTCCCTGAGTGGAGTGGGCTTTAGCATCATTTCTGTAATTATTAATTATTGTTGTACTGGGAGTTCCAGATCTCGGCCGGGAAATCTTCCCCACGCCCCGAGCGTGGAGGTACACTCGTCGCCCCTCTTTAGTTGCTTGCTTTCCTAGTATAGGCTCTTGATGCCGCTGCTCGTGAGCATGTTAGGCCCCTAGATCGTTCAAATTATTCACCCCTGTGAGTTGTGAGTGCGAGACCCGTCCCGTGACTCGATCTGAGCACGAGAGTGAGCCGACCACCCGAGACTCATTGCCGGTTTCTCAACCGTGCAGATCGACTCGTTTCCCTCGCTAGGAACGACCATGAGTGAGTGCTTCTTATTTGGGCACGTTCGCCTCTTCAGGAGCCACGTTAGGTGCCGAGTTGTTTGTGTTGTTGCTGGTCGCATCGTCCAACAAGTCATGTCATCTAGTAGACGTCGAAGGATCGCACGAACAACATTGAGTCTCATTGTCATCCCGCATCAAATTGGTATCAGAGCCGGTTTGAGTCTAGAGTAGTCTGGTCCAAGGTCTTACGTTGCATCCCAATATTCGGTATATAAAAAGGTGTTTCCAGACTGTTAGGTTACGCCTATCGGGGAGGCGATTCACTCGCGTGAGAAGATCTTCGGATCCCCGGACTCCGCCAAGTACCAGATATCGGTTTAAGTCTAGGGTCCTCAACTTGCATCGGTCCATCCATATAGGTCTAGTGAGTCACCCTTAGTTCTCTTTGGGCCTCATTGCATGCCCACCCGTGAAGGTGCCCAGTACCATCGCCCTGACACTATGGGTGAATCCCGAGGTGTCAACCCGAGAGGCCGTTCCCTGGAGGACACGATAGCTCTACTCATGGAGCACATGGATAGGTCCGAGCAAACTCTTAGGGAGCATACCGAGCGTATGGAGAGCCGATTCAAAGCCATGGAGGACCGCGCCGAGACTTCTGACCGATCTGTCCAAGGTCTGGTTGGAAGGCTAGAGAGTGTAGAGAGAACCCCTCGCCGGGACCTACCCGGCATTCTTCCTGCCCCTCAGGCGCCTGCTGCCCAGCCCGCGCCTGCTGCCCTGCCCGCACCACCTCGGGCTGAGGAGCAACGGCCACGTGCCCTCCATTTTGAGGACTACGAGTCTGACAACGATTACGAGGGAAATGGTCGACGTCGGTGTGGTCACCGACCACATAGGGATGATGAGGACGAACATATCCTCAAGACCGTCGGTGTGGACCCTCCCACGTTTGATGGGTCCAAGCCTTTGGAACCCAAGATCTATCTTGATTGGGAGGTCAGCATGGACCGGTACTTTGAGTGGTTCGAGATGACGGACCACCGGAGGGTCAGATATGTAAAGATGAAGTTGTTGGGGCAAGCACAGACTTACTGGAGCAATGTAGAGAGCTTGCTCTTTCAGCGTCATGAGCCTCAGATAGGTTCTTGGGATGAGATGAAGGAAAAGCTTAGGCGTAAGTACCTTCCTACCACGTACCATCAGCGACTTATTGATAGGTGACAGAGTCTCACCCAAGGGGACCGATCCGTGTCAGACTACATCACGGAGTTTGACGATTACTTTTTACGATGTGGCGTTACGGAGGAGAGCACCATGCCTGTATCATGCTTCCGTCGTGGTTTGCGGCCCCACTACCAATATGAATTAATTCACCGCAATGTTACCACCTTGGAAGACGCATACCAGGTTGCTCTAGAGTTGGAGCAGTTCGAGGCAGAGTTCGCTTCCGTCCAGCCCCTGGGGTTCACTTATCAGCGTGGGACCGACTCTCGTACTACGCCTACTTCCTATAGCCGGTTTTCGATGGCCTGTCCCCCGAAACCCCCTCGGCAAGACCCCACTGCTCCTAGGCTCCGCACTTTCCCTCTGAAAGACCCTCCCCCTCGCCCACAGGCACCCATCCCTACCCCTCGGCCTTATCAGCCCGCCGTACCAGCTCGGCCTCTTCTTCCCACACCCCCAGTCCATCGAGAGGACAAGGGTAAAGGGCCAATGATTGGTGGAACATCTCAGGGCACTGGGACACGAGACCATTGCTACACTTATGGTGGAGTTGGCCACTTTGCCAGCAAGTGTCCCACCCTGGGAACACTTGTTATTACCGACACGCCGGCCCGTGACCCCACCCCCGAGTTGGTGCCAGTCAGTTATGAGCCGGACCAGGAATTGGCCGAAGAACTCTTTGATGAGCTGTTGGAGGGCAAGCAGGTCGATGTCCCTGGTACCCAGTATCAGGATGACGTACATTTGGGTGTAGTCAGGTGCATCCTTACCCAGTCGCAGGTGAGTGACGACTGGCGTCGCACCACCATATTCCATACATTTTGTAGGCTAGAAGGGAAGGCCTGCAAGGTGATTATTGATAGCGGGAGCTGCATCAACGCTATCTCCACAGGCACCGTCAAGCGCCTTGGCTTGACGCCCGTGGATCACCTCGCACCCTATAGAGTTTCTTGGGTGGATTCCACTTCCATCCCGGTCAGACGGCGGTGTCTGGTGCCGCTGCAATTCCAGGCATGCCGTGATGCGATATGGTGGGATGTACTACCTATGGAGGTGGGTAGTATCATCCTTGGTAGGCCTTGGCTCTTTGACCGAGATGCCACCCTTCATGGCAGGTCGAACACTTGCACCTTCGACCATGGTGGCCAAAGGATTACCCTCCACCCCGTCCAGCCGAAGGACCCGTCTGTCCGAGGACCAGCTGGCCGCAGTACTGCGACCTCTCCTAGTCAGGGGAAAGCCGGTCCACCCGCGTTGATGATGATCAGTCCGAGAGAGATGGAGCAAGAGGTGACCGAGGGTAACCCCATTCTAGCTGTCGTTGTCAGGGGCATAGAGGATGTCGCCCCTAGGTCTGACGATGAGCATCCCCCAGAGATAGCCGTAATATTACGGGAATTTTCCGATGTCTTCCCCGAAGACCTCCCTGGAGGCATTCCACCTATGAGGGATATACAGCATGAGATCGACTTCATCCCGGGCTCATCTTTGCCCAACCTTCCCCATTATAGGATGAGTCTCACAGACCATGCCGAGCTTCAGTGGCAGGTCGAAGAGTTGATGAGTCGGGGGTCCCTTAGGGATAGCAAGAGTCCCTACGCTGTCCCCGCACTATTGGCCCCGAAGAAGGATGGCACATGGAGGATGTGCGTTGATAGTCGTGCAATCAACAAGATCACAGTGAAGTATCATTTTCCCATTCCCCGATTAGATGATTTGCTTGACATGATGTCGGGAGCCACTATCTTTTCAAAGATAGATCTTCGTAGTGGCTATCACCAGGTG
Source organism: Amorphophallus konjac (assembly GCA_022559845.1). Taxonomy (NCBI): domain Eukaryota; kingdom Viridiplantae; phylum Streptophyta; class Magnoliopsida; order Alismatales; family Araceae; genus Amorphophallus; species Amorphophallus konjac. Next base: position 165,385,787 of record CM040118.1, on the reverse strand, counting down.
CGGATCAGGCCTGGGGATGAGTGGAAGATGGCATTCAAGACTAAGGATGGTCTTTATGAGTGGTTGGTTATGCCCTTTGGGCTTTCCAATGCCCCTAGCACCTTCATGCGGTTGATGACCCAGGTCTTACGCCCTATGATAGGGGTCTTCTTGGTCGTCTACTTTGATGACATCCTTATCTACAGCCGCACTAGGGAAGACCACTTAGACCATCTTAGACAGGGCTGCATTGTGTTGAGGCAAGAGAGTCTATTTGCCAACCCGACGAAATGTGCTTTCATGTCTGATCAGATCACTTTTCTCGGGTTCATTATGTCGAGGGATGGAGTCTCTGCTGATTCGGGGAAGATTAGGGCCATCAGGGAGTGGCCCGAGCCCCGCACACTCCACGATGTCTGGAGTTTCTATGGTTTAGCGACGTTCTATCGTCGCTTCATTCGTGGCTTCAGTTCCATTACTGCCCCGATCACTGATTGCATAAAGAAGGGGGCATTTGTATGGACTAAAGCCGCAGCCACGGCATTTCAGGACATTAAGGAGCGCATGACCTAGGCACTTGTCCTTGCACTACCTGATTTTTCTAAGGTGTTTGAGGTCACCTGTGACGCTTCTGGAGTGGGGATAGGTGGAGTGTTGAGTCAGGAGTCCCACCCCATTGCATTCTTTAGCGGGAAGCTTAACGATGCCAAACTGCGCTATTACACTTATGATAAAGAATTTTACATAGTCGTCCAGGCATTGAGGTATTGGAGGCATTATCTTTTGCACCAGGAGTTTGTCCTCTTTTCTGAACATGATGCCTTACGATTCCTCCATACCCAGAAAAAGCTGAACGCTCGTCACAGTCGTTGGGTGGAATATCTCCAGGAGTACACCTTTGTGCTTAAGCACAAGGCAGGGGTAGAGAACAAGGTGGCCGACGCACTAGGTCGTCCGGTGATGATGTTGACCACCATGAGGGTGGAGGTGGTAGGGCTAGAGAGGCTGAAGGACGCTTATGTTGACTGTCCGGACTTTGGTCCGATCTATGCCGTCCTTCAGGATGGTCCCTCACGCGATTATAGCGAGTTTGTGCTACAGGAGGGTCACCTATTCCGGGGTGACAAGTTGTGCATCCCACAGACTTCTGTTCATGACTTTCTTACGTGGGAGATGCACGTGGGAGGTCTTTCTGGCCACTTTGGCCGGAACAACACCATAGAGGCGGTTAAGCATCGATTCTATTGGCCTAGCCTAAAGAGGGATGTTGCTCGTATTGTAGCCCAGTGCCGCACTTGTGCTATGGCCAAACAGAGGAAGCAAAATACTAGCCTCTATACTCCCCTTCTCATCCCAGATAGTCCATGGCAGGACATTAGCATTGACTTTGTGTTAGGATTGCCCCGCACCCTCCAAAGGCATGACTCGATCTTTGTGGTTGTCGACCGGTTCTCCAAGATGGCATTATTCATCCCATGCCCTAAAACCTCGGATGCCACTAGAGTTGCCCGTCTGTTCTTCTCCCATTGTGTCTCCATATTTGGCCTTCCCCGTACCATAGTGTCAGATAGGGATGTTCGATTCACCAGTTACTTTTGGAAGACCCTATGGCACATGATGGGCACCCAGCTGAAATTCTCCACGTCATACCACCCCCAGACCGATGGTCAGACTGAGGTTGTCAATAGGAGTTTGGGGGACCTTCTAAGGTGTCTAGTCCGTGACCGAGTTAGGGATTGGGACTTGGTTCTACCACACGCGGAGTTTACTTATAATGATTCGGTTAATAGGTCTACAGGCATGAGTCCTTTTGAGATTGTTACTGGCCGTAGACCTAGGAGGCCTATAGACTTGGTCCCATCTCCCATCTAGTACCGTGTATCTGAGTCAGCTGAGTCTTTTACCGATCATATTAGATAGTTGCATGAGCATGTACGTTGTCACATTGAGTCCAGCAACGCATGATACAAGGAGTTGGCTGATGCCCACAGGCACCACCGTGAGTTTCAGGAGGGCAAGTATGTCATGATCAGGGTTAGGCCTGAGTGATTTCCCTCGGGAACCGTGAAGAAGCTACAAGATCGCGGTGCCGGTCCTTTCTGAGTAGTGAAATGAGTTGGTCATAATACATATGTTGTAGATCTACCAGAGGAGTACGGGATCAGCTCCACTTTCAACATCTCGGATCTAGTCGCTTATAGGGACCCAGCGGTGATACCCAGTGAGCCCTTTGAGCCGTCTCCACCCATTGTGAGTGATCCCACCCCCAAGCGTCCACCTCCAGCTTTGTCACCTCAGCAACGTGAGCAGATAGAGCGTATACTAGACGAGCAGGTGACTGCTACCTGGGATGGAGTGTACCGACGCTATCTGGTGTGATGGAGGGGACGGCCCGCGTCCGATGACACTTGGATCACCCGGGCAGAGTTACAGAGGATAGATCCAGATCTACTTGATCGATACCAGAGCGATCAGGACTCCTACTCGACAGGGTCGAGCTTCTCCCACCCTGGGAGAATTGGTGAGGACACCAGAGCTAACCGTCATTATCAGACACGTAGCACGACTCGAGTGACGCCGACCTCCTTGTGGTTGGGAGATAGAATGGAGTCCCCACCTGGGTATTGAGTTTCTTTATGTTTATTATGAGTGTATTGGTGTGTGTTAATTGAGTATTTATGAGTGTAATGGGTCAAGGTTGTAAAATAGGTTACACTTCATGTAAGGAGCCCAATTTCCAAATTGGGCCTCCAAACTTCTAGGAGCCCAATTGGGCCTCTCTCTCCCTTGTGGGATTCTACACATATGGGCCCAAAAGGCTGGTCCAAGGCCCAAGATAGGCTTCTAGAAGACTTGGACCATTGGACTAAGTAGACAAAGGTAGAGGATGCCCCCTCCTTGTCCCCCATGCTTGTCCCCCACCTACCCTTAAAGGGGGGTGTCCCCTCCTTGTCCCCCATGCTTGTCCCCTACCTACTCTTGACCAATGTTAGTGGATGTCCTTTGGTGTTAGTGGATGTCCTTTGGTCTAGATCTAGCGTTTGAGTATTTAAGCTCTCTTGTATTTGTGTGGAAGAATTAATGAAGACATATTTTGGCATAATGTTTGGTGCACACCCCTCTCCCTCTTGAGTGTTCTTGGTGTTCTTCCTCCTCCCACCCTCAACTCTCTCTAGATCTGATCTCAGATCTTCTATCTACTTTAAATCTCTTCTTCTTCTCTCTATTATGAACGTTCGCCGCCGCCGCCGTTCGTGCCGCCGTTGAGTCACCACGAGCCGATCTTCATCCTACTGCCCCAAACTCGGAGTTGCAGGATAGCAGCTCAGTGAAAGGACTGGTACAAGAGATCCGATCGTTGGATCATCACGAAACTTTGAGGGTAGGTTTCCCCCATCAGAGTCCATTTCCAATTCAATTTTTAGGTCGATCAGAGCCGATTTTCCCTTGTTCCCAGCCACCTATTCATCTTCCCCAAAGTCTACCTGTGTGCAGATCTACGAGATAGATCTTGGCATCCGAATTTTCTCACCCCACAAATGTTGTCCAAAGTTCACAAAAGAGCTATGTGCGTCTCTGCCCCCTCCCCTCTACCCACCATAAAAATCGCGGGTCCTAATTCATCAATTAGATCCTCATTCGAAGCCCTTGATCAGGGAGATTAGGTTCTGTCCAGCCTGTTCTGTATTTCAGGACAGTGTTCTCAGTCCACTTACAGTCATTTTAATTTTAAATCCAGCAGTGAGATGAGTTTGGGCTTCCAGTATGTCGTAGGATTTTGAGTCCCCTTTCCAACAGTATCCTTTGTGCCCCGATCTAACGTCGGAGTTGAGCGTACCAGCCGATCTCGTCGGAGTGCGTAGATCTGGACAGAAACACAGCTGCGGGACAGCATTGGGTGATAATTCTCAAGAAATCACCCGCCTCCACTCCGGTGACCGTCGCTCCCGATGATTGACCCGGGACACTCCAGGAGCGTCCCCATCAGTCGTTGCAGCCAGGAGCCGCCCCGAACGCCACCGTACCAGCAGCGGGTCCCACGTACCATCCGACAGGCCCGAGTGAACGGAGCTGAACCGGCCGACCGCGTCCACCCGAGCGCCATCGACTGCTGCCCGCCAACCCGAGATTGGTGCTCCCGGACCCCACGTGTCGCATGTTACCTCCCTGCGTGGAGTGGGCTTTAGCACCATTTCTGTAATTATTAATTATTGTTGTACCGGGAGTTCCAGATCTCGGCCGAGAAGTCTTCCCCACGCCCCGAGCGTGGAGGTACACTCGTCGCCCCTCTTTAGTTGCTTGCTTTCCTAGTATAGGCTCTTGATGCCACTGCTCGTGAGCATGTTAGGCCCCTAGATCATTCAAATTAGTCAACGCTGTGAGTTGTGAGTGCGAGACCCGTCCCGTGACTCGATCCGAGCACGAGAATGAGCCGACCACCTGAGACTCATTGCCGATTTCTCAACCGTGCAGATCGACTCGTTTCCCTCACCAGGAACGACCATGAGTGAGTGCTTCTTGTTTAGGAATGTTCGCCTCTTCAGGAGCCACGTTAGGTGCCGAGTTGTTTGTGTTGTTGCTGGTCACGTCGTCCAACAAGTCACGTCATCTAGTAGACGTCCAAGGATCGCACCAACAACATCGAGTCTCATTGTCGTCCCGCATCAAGCTGTCTGTTGAGAGGACTATGCTTCCTTGTTTAAGATGATGCCTGCCATGTCTATCATTTTGTTTCCCCGATTGCTGTTGTCGTGGCATGGGTCGTGTCTTCTTTCCTGTGAGACGTAAGCGACGTTGCCTTGTTTCGGAAGTGTCAGACTTGTGTTCACATGTGTGCCATGCTCGTTCTGTGGATCAATTTGCCTTGGGATCCAGAGCGTGTGCTTGTGATGATGGTCTAGCAGTGTCCCTCTGAACTATGTTTTTTGAGATTTGTGTTGTTCTAAGTTCAGATGTTTGGGTTTGTTCTTCCCTGCTTCTCCTTGGTAGTTCCTTAAATTTCGAGGATGAAATTTCTTGAAGGAGGGGAGGCTGTAATGCCCTATATTCTTATCGGATCTTTCGGATCCTTATCGGAGTGCTTTCGGATCACTTTTGTGGGTCCTGAGTTGAATTTTAAGATCCGCATGGGTTTTTCTCTCATACAAGTTATGGAACCCTGTGGTGAGTTTATTTCTCAGTTCATCGACTCGAGGACGCTACAGTTGCGATGCACTCTTTGAGAGGATCGTTTCGACTATTTTTACGTATTTTTCTGAATTAGTGGATTTTCGGCGTAAAAATTAGAATTTCAAAAATTAGGAAAATTCCTAATTTCTTTTCTATTTATTCTTCTTTCACCCTCTCTCCTCCCTTATTTCTCACCCTCACTTTCTCTCTCTCGTTCTCTCTCCTCTCTGGTCCTCTCGACGCGGGGCGCACGGCCGTGGTGAGCTGGCTGAGGTGGGAACGCAATGGAGTGAACTTGGAGCGTGATGGAATGGCGGATTGAGCGTGGCGCGGCGCGATCCCTCGGTGGATTCAAAGCCGGCGCAGTTCATTGGTTTGGCAGTTTTCGGCGCACTTTAGTCGCTTCGACGCGCTGAATCGTCGATGGAGGTAGGGTGATGGAAGCTCTACTTCTTTGCTATGATCCCTCACAGTTTCACGCCGAACAGTGCGAGAACGAGTGGGTTTCATTCAAGTTTGGCAAAATCCTATCTTTGGGGTGTTCGTCGGGTTCATCGAAAAATGACGATGGTTTTCAGATCAGTTGGTGTCATTCGAACCCATGGAATGTCAGCATTCCATTCCCACTAATTTCATTATGATTGGTGGTCATTTGGGACCGGTAGGAGCCCAGGAACCCATGTGATTCCATTTGGGTCAATTCGGTAGAATTGCCCATTTCTAGCCATTTGTGCGTCGATTTGACTCCTTCCAGAGTGTGGAAGGTCGGTATCATCATTATGATTGTATCCCCTTCGTTTCGGAGCGAACGGGGCGTGGAAAGGCCGAGATCCGGCTGATCCCATGGTTTTCCCACCGTAACGCCTTAACGGTCGTTACAGTGACCATTTAGGTTATTACGCGGTCCAATGTGTGACCATTTTATGTATGTCGGTTTGGGTCTTCGTGGTCGCGCGATAGACCTTCTACTGTGTTTCACAGTCCATTATAGGACCGTTTATACACTTCACACGGCCCTTGCGTGGCGTGTGGTGTCCTTAGTCGTGCGGGTCAGTTGAGCGGTCTTACGATAGACCGTTCAGCTTGCTTAAGCGGTCCTTTGCTAGACCGCTAAGCTAGTGAAGCGGTCCTTCACTAGACCGTTCCTTATCTTCGGCGGTCCCTGGCTATATCGCTATTGACCGTTTTGACCGAGTTACATTTTTAAGTCGGTTTGATCTAGCGACCTTCTCTTAGACCGACTAGACTGCTTCGCGGCCCATTGGTAGACCGTGTACGTTTGTGAACGGTCCCTTTGTAGACCGTTTTGGGTGGTTTGACTAGTACGTCGGTTGTGAGTTGACTGGGCTTAGCAGCCTATCGAATGACCACTCCAGTCATTTCGCGGCCCTCCTTGTGACCGCCTAGTGTCTGTGTTCTCTACGGCTGGTAAGCGGTCCTTTACTTGACCGCCTATGTTGCTGAGCGGCCAAGCATTAGACCGCGTACCACCAGAGAGCTGTCTTTCCAAAGTTCTGGTTTACAATTGTCTTGGCTTGACCTTATGGTTTGCCCGTTGTCCCGTGGATGTCTTTTGATATCCTATGAGGGCTATGACCATATTATAAGGTAGCCAAGAGCGTCCTTAGCTCGAGTAGTGTTTTGTACTACTTCTGAGTCTTCTGAATCATGATTTAGGTTCTGGTCAACCTGGTGACACCTAGTGGTTGACAGGTGACCTTGTGTGTGTCTCGATAGATCGAGATATGGTTCTTGATGCCTAGAGGTGCTATCTTACCTCGGTTTATGTGTCCAAGTGCTTTGAGGGTCTTGATGCACGCTTAGGTCTCCGTGTGTCATTTTATACGGGTTTGTGGATCCGATGATCCAGTGTCATTTTTCTCGGCTTAGGATTAGGCTGATTGGCGGCTTGTCACCGCCGTTGTGCGACGATCTTGACTCCAAGTCATGAGACTCGAGGATCGTTGCGTTGGTAGGTCTTGTTGCCCTGTCTTGAGTCTGTTGGCAGTTGGTGTACTGCCTTTGTGCTTCGTAGTACGGGTGACAGTGCGTGCTTAGCCTGTCTGTACTCCAGCACTCGTGTTTACAGTCTCTGTGTCTAGTGAGCCTCCACTAGTCGTAGCCTGATGACCTCGAGTGTCGGACCACCTGGGAGTGGTGGCGGGGCAGTTCCTGAGATACAGTTTGTAGGCTAGTTTTCGTGGGCTCCTTTGCCTTGCAGTAGCGTCCTATTGGGGGAGAAAACTAGCTAGAGGCCTGGCTCAAGGCATTGAGCTTGTGTGAGCACACGTGGTGTGGGGCGCTTTGGACGAACACCGACGGGCGTGACCCTGACTAGTCACTCGTTACTGTAGTTCCTGGTTCAATGCAGTGAGTATCTCAGTCTCCGTCATTCTCGGCGTCCGTTGGGAGATACTTGTGGCGCAGTGTAAGACGTCAGTGGACGCATCTGGATGTTCTTCTAGTGAGGAGGTGCTTCCGTCATTTGGTGCGTGACCCTCGTGTTTCTCGGAGTTTGTGTTCCCCTTCTGAGTTAGTCTGTTCTTGGCTTTGTCCAAGATCAGATTCCCTTTCTGAGATTGGTATGCTCTTGGCTTCGTCTAAGATCAGTTACTGTTGCATGCATGACAATCTAGTCATGTGTGCATTAGTGTCTGTGTCTGTCTAGGTCTTTCCCCGGGTTTTTGCCTAGTTTTGTAAGACCTTCGCTTTGGGCCTTGTGCCTGTCGACAGATCGGTAACTCCTGACTTTGTGAGATCAGGGTTTGCCCTTCTGTCGTTGTTTGGAGTAGTTAGGGAGCCGAGGTTGGTTCGGCAGCCGTGTTTTGCTCGGTGTGGCTTTTCCCTTTTCTTTTAGTTGTTCCACTCCTGCTGTTATGACTTGCTTTTATAGCTTTCTAGTTGTAGTCTAGCTTTTCCTGCTTTACTACTACTACTGTTTTAGCTATTGTTCCGTGTTACTGTGTTGTTTTTCAGTGGGGATCCGCGTGACCCCTACTGAGCCAGTGACACAAGGCTCACCCCTGCTTTTCAGGTGTGGTGCTCTTCTTCCTTCGTGGTTCCTGGTGTGGCGTGTTCGTAGTTTCCAACGGTACCTCTGTCGGGCTTCCCCCGACCTCAGTGTACGTTTTTCTTTCTATTGGATTGTACTTGTCTTTCCTTTGGACTGGACTCTGGTATAATTGTTAATCTAAACTGTTAATTAAAAAGTAATTTTATTTCTGCTACTTTAGCAAACCTGGTTAATGAAATATTATTGCTTACTGTTATATCTGGGGCTTCAATGTACTACACGACAATCCTTTTATCCCTTCGGAGCTTTACAGCTCTTGGGAGGCTTCACGGGTTCCAAGTGGTATCGGGTCTACTCGGTAATCCTATCAGGTATATCCGGTATCCGGAGTCCGGGTCATCACAAAACCCTAGGCCAAATTTGAATCTCCCACCCTTGATGCCTGCCCCTCACCCCTCCCCAACACCCCCTTCCTACCCTGGTCGCCCTCCCCATTTCCCCTTGCTTCCCTTGTCCATCCCACCCTCATACACACAACCCTACACCATCAGCCTATTCCCAGCTTGTAGGCAGTAGAGTACCAGTGACTTTCTGAAGCTGCCACGTCATTACCAAGAAGCTTCAGAGAGGATACCATATACCGGTGGAATCGTCGTCTAGTCTACTTCGCAACGGAGGTGGTCCCGCCTCCGTCTGAGTTCGTGTCTGCCCGGAGGAGTCTTCACCGCCGTACTGCACAATTCCTCCTTGGCAAACACCCAACTACAGATTGAAGAGGCTACCACGATCAGTACCTTGATGATATTGGAGCGGTGTTTGGCTGAAGACTTCTTCTACGAGTTCCCTTTCATCTCCATAAAGCGGAGCATCGTTTGAATCCCGAAGCACAAAGTTCCAAATTTCCTACCCCGAGTGCGCAGGTCAGTCCAAGTGGAGATAGATTCGACCTCTTTCCACTCTTCTGGCCCTTGTGGTCTGCTCCGACCTCCGCCGGCAGCCCCATGGGTCTCCGTTCGAAGAGAACTTGACCACAAACGCAACAGTCCCAGTCTCGCCATCAACTGAGCACGGGAGTGGTCGTGACAGCCTTCCCTTCCAACAATAGTGGTCCAGACACTGCCAGGAGCAGAGTGTAACAGTCCTGATCCCGACCCTGCCCCGGCCGTCGTCATCATCAAGAAATTCTCCAATAATTCTGATGTCCTCCTGGGCCAACAAAGGAGTTTGGGAGAGCCCGTGGCAGCACCGATAGTGACTGCCTATCTGGCTGTTCCTAAAGTTGGCAGAACTAGGGTGCTCGGCAATTCGGCTTCTAGCTTAGTTTTTCCCCCACCCTGCCTGGCCGGCTAACCACCCCTCCCTGCTTGGAGGTAGTTTTGGATGTAATTTCAATAATCCCCTCCCCGAGATCCCCCTACTGCGAGAGGTGTAGTGGTGTAACATCTTAATTTTCAGGTCAAAGCTACACCGACACGGTGTGCGGGTGCGTACCCACGCCTCCCCGCTCGCCCTCGTCTCCGGCCAAGATCGGTGTATTCACGCCGATCAGGTAAGCTTCTGGTCACTTCTCTTTGCTGGTATTCCTTGCTTAATTAGTATTATCTCTTAGCTCCGTCGGACGGTGAGAGAGTGCCTGGTCCCAAATTGTCATCAAATTGAGCGACCACCGCGGAGTGAGTTGTGAGAGAGACCCTACAACCCACGCCCTTGGCGTGCTGGCCTCCCATGAAATTGGCCATCCCGGGCCCTTAGGGGTTCAGCCTCAAGCTTGCCAAATCCCACGGAGCATCAAGGTCCTGCCCTGGACCCTCTCCATCATCAATGGGTTGCCCACGGGCACATGCGTACGTTACGCGGGTGAGTCCGCTTAAGTGATATCACCGGGTACATTGGGTTGCTTGCGAGTCATAGGTCCAAGGATTATTGACCTAGTGGCTATCACCCCCAAGGTGGTGTCACATCACCATAACTCCCGGTGATGATTAAAACCCTTGATCCCCTTGAATTTCATGTCACTCTAAAGGAAACATGGTAGCATAGCCCTCACAGTGTGTTGTTTGGCATATGTGAGCTTGTTCTTCCCTGTACTTCTAGAATGAACGCCCCTCAGTAAGGGCAAAATTCCTGAAATAAATGGCTGCCAGATGGGCACCAATTATGTAATCTATGGTCGCCCTAGAGGCGCCAAGTCCACCAAGATTTTCGATATATTGTGCGTATTATGTGGTTTAGTCATAGTTCATCCTTACTTGAAAATCAGTTCTTGGGCTCTGTTTCATGAGATCCACCTTATGTTCCTACGATGGTTAAATCCTTTGGAATCCTACATTGGCTATAAACTAGAGTGAATGTCGAAAGAAATACATGACTCAATGCTGGAGTTAATGGGGCCCGATCTGGTCCTGGCAGGAGCACCCAAAAGTACTTGTGTCCATGGGAGCTATATTGATCATAGTGTTGGCATTGCATCGAAGTGCATGACTTGCTTGATATAAGGCATTCCACTTACTCTCTCATGACAATACTTGACATGACTTGTGTGCTTGACTTGACTTGCGTGGCCCGGAATGGGCGAGTACTTGCGTGATTGAAATAGCCAAATTCTAGTACACGTACTTGATATTACATGCTTGAACATTAGTTCTTACTTTCCTGGAAAAGAATTGTGCAAACACTTGATAGTACCTTCTTGATATCTTGAAATCATGCTATGTTCTTCTCTAAAAATTCTTGATATCTTGCGCGTCCATCATGCATAGATATACCTGCACTACACGTAACATGTAATTACTTAAAGCATTGCCAGTTCTTGAGATATAAATCCTACTGAGCGTTAGCTCATCTAGTTTCATTCCAATATTTTTCAGGTAACTTAGATAGTGACAACCACACGAATGGGAATGAGACCAAGTGAAGAGTGTAGAGCTACCGAATATCGAGCCATTGTCGAGGCGTGTCTAGCCATGTCTTGTCGAGTCCTATATTATGTTGCCTTTTATCATCGGGGAAAAACTTGTTAAGGCTTGTAATCTTATGGTTTAATTTTGGTCATTATCATTATGGTTAATTGGATAATTGTCATCGTGGAATATTGATATTATTTTAGAAATTTAAATCTTAGTTATTATGTTTCCTTGTCTTTTGTGCACTCTGTCTTTGTGTCGAATATCTTATTGCTCTGATTGACATGATCTATATAAACTCGTCGCGCACCCTAGGTATCTTCCGCGCTCGGGGCGTGACAGTTTTTGTGGTATCAGAGCCTGGGATTTCAAATTCCTAGGAAACCCAAGTCCAAGGATAGGTATACTCCTTATACCCGGTGAGACGGGTAGAGCCATGGGTTAAGTCCTATGTTGACATCCAAGATTTTATAAATTGAAACCCGAAACTAATTTGATTGAGATCTCTTGTAGGATTATGGCCGCTGAAAGAGCATAATGGCGCTGGATGCAGCGCACAGTGCATGGTCTAACTCAGGTGCTACAACAAGTGGCGCAGGGGGGAGCCAATCGCGGAGCTGGTGATCTCCATAAGGGATTCCGCAACATGAACCCACCAAGGTTCACGGGCTCGTCTGACCCCGAGGTTGCTGAGAACTGGTTGAAGGAAATCGAAAGAATTTTCCATGTAATGCAATGCACGGATGAAGAAAAGATTTTGCTGGCTACTTTTGAACTGGAGCGGGACGCTCGATGTTGGTGGGAATCCATAGAAGCAACATTGCTTGGTGGCTATGTCACATGGGCTGAATTTGTTGAACATTACAACAAGTACTTTTTCGACCGCATTCAGGAAAAGAAGGCCACAGAATTTGCCGCATTGAAACAACAGACGCTGACAATGGCCGAGTATGAGGCCCAGTTCTCAAGACTGTCCAGGTATGCACACCACTTGGTGTGTACTGAAAAGATGAAGGCAAGAAGGTGATAGGTTCGGTGCAGTATTCAGAGGGGGGGTGAATGAATATAACCCGTTAAAAAAAAACTTCACCTAATTAAAACTAGAATAATAACAAGACAGATTCGACAATCTGAAGCTCAACTGGAATTTCGCTCTCTTGACAGATTAAAATATTCTAAGAAAACTAATCAACACTTCTGCTCAACCAGAAGCCAAACGCTTAGAGCGCCCCTATGCAATCATCTAGCGGAAGCAAAAGCAGATAAACCAAACCACAATGCACAAGGGGTTTTAGGTGGTTCGGTCCTCCAGACCTACATCTACCCCACACTCAACCGAGTGTGGCTTCACTAGCTCACGCTAGAAACAGCAGACTCAGTCTGCAACAAATGCTGCCAAACAGCTTGACCAGGGGAACAACCTCCCCTCTTCCTCCCAACCGGAGGGAACCACTAGTGACACCAGTCACTAGCAAACCAGAGACGCAAGTCTCTCTTCCTCCAGACCGGAGGGAACACCTAGTCTTGCAACCCACAGACTAGAACCGGAGGATCAATCCTCCCTTCCTCCAAACCGGAGGGAACACCTAATCTTGCAACCCACAAGACTAGAACCGGAGATCAGATCTCCCTTCCTCCAAACCGGAGGGAACCCTAGAGACCTAAGTCTCTCTTCCTCTGAAACCCAGAGGGAAACACAAGTGACACTAAGTCACCTGCAAACCAGAGGTCGAGGACCTCTCTTCCTCTCAACCGGAGGGACCCCTGGACTTGAAACCTATAAGCCCAGAACCGGAGGGCGAGCCTCCCTTCCTCTAACCAGAGGGAACCCACAAGTAGCACCCAGCTACTTGCAACCGGAGATAGCAATCTCCCTTCTCCTGAACCAACAGGAGACACCCCAACCTCTCTACAGAGAATCGGGAATACAGCAAGTGAAATGTCCAAAAGAAAAATGAAACCAACAACAGAAAGCTGAAAGGATAAAAACAAATGTGGCTCTCGCAGGAGCTGGCTGGCCTGGATTTGATCCACGGTCCAGCAGGAGCTTCTTCTACTGCTTCTCTTGATCAGGCTCACAGCTTTCTCTATCTCTTCTTTCTCTTCTGCACTTCTTCTCTTTTGCTCTGGCTGCTTCTACTTCAGTCACTCTCTGTTGCTCGCTACCTTGATTTTTCTTCTTCTGTGGGCGAAGGCTCAAATATATAGGAGCAGCAGCATCATCAGCCCCGACTTGTGACCTCCACATTTCCAGCCCTAAATATTAGGACCACGTGGCAGTCACTCAGCAGGCTTCATTCCAGCCTCGGATCACGTGCTGCCCAGTCATTTGGGAATGTTCTTGCTCGAACCTGCAAGGAGATACAAACCATTAACACTGAGGGCCACAATAACTAAAGCTGTACAAGGTATGTGGTAGCAGTTCTAGATGCAAACACGCGGACATAATAACTAAGAACGACACGAGTACACTGTAACAGATCAGACACAACGAAGGGAATGACATGAAGTGAGGTTATAAAACACAAGAGAGACGAGGTCTAGTAAAGGCAACACGAAGACACGAAAATAAAAACAACAAAAACACAAATACTAGACCAACACGAGGTTACGAATGCAAAAACAACATGAGGACAAACACGGGCTGACAACAGAAACCGACACGAAGTGGTTGCAAACAAGCAAGACACGAGGTCTACGTAAAGCAACACGAAGTGTGGTCAAGGCGAGAAAGACACGAGGTCTAATGAGAAAGACCAACACGAAGACAGTGAAAATATCACGAAGTAAAGAACAACGACACGAAGTGTAGTGGTGACAAAAACATACACAACAAGGAAAATGACACGAAGACACAACAAGGAAAATGACACGAAGACACAACAAGGAAAATGACACGAAGACACAATAAGGAAAAATGACACGAAGACACAACAACAGCAGTAACCGACACGAAGTGTGGTTACTAAACAGGAACGACACGAGGTCTACAGGAAAACGACTCGAAGTTCATCAGAACTATTAGAGCTGCTTCAGTAACACGACACGAAGACACAACAAGGAAAATGACACGAAGTAAAAACAACACGAAGATGAAGTTGACACGAAGTGAAAACAACACGAAGACGAAGTTGACACGTAGTGAAAATGACACGAAGTGAAAACAACACTAAGACGAAGTTGACACGAAGTGAAAACGACACGAAGTGAAAACAACACGAAGATGAAGTTGACACGAAGTGAAAACAACACGAAGATGAAGTTGACACGTAGTGAAAATGACACGAAGTGAAAACAACACTAAGACGAAGTTGACACGTAGTGAAAATGACACGAAGACGAAGACAGAAGTTGACACGAAGTTAAAGAGAAAACAAAACAGCACGAAGACGATGTATGCAACAGTGTAATGTCTAGACTTGAAATCCAATGCAAAAGGCTGTACAAACTTCATGAAAAGTGCATGATTGTACTGGACGATGTATACACTTAGCCTATGCAGACCAATGTACAGACTTTGGCGAAGCAAAAGGCTGTATAGACTTGGAGACCCAAAGCCATTGTATAGACTTTGAAATCGAAGACCAATGTGCAGACTTGACAGTGAAGACTAGTGTGCAGACTTCAAGGAGGTTGGCGTGTCAATGTACAGACTTGATGAAGACTGATACATGAACAGTAATGCATAGACTTAGGAGCATATGACACGGCTGAACATACTTGAAGATGTGAAGCCAATGTACAGACTTCGTGAACAAAATGCAATGCTGACTGATGTATACACTTGGCAAATAGAGTAATGTATGAACAAATAATTAGCCACTACGTTAACCCAATCTAGCCATATTCATGAATTAACTATTCAAGCAAACAATCAGATAAAGCAATCAGATATTCAAGCAGTCAATCAGTCATCTATATTAATTAGCACACCTCAGTGTGACTCATGGTGTGTCAGTCATCATCAAAACCACACAGGGGCACAACAATCTCCCTGTTTTTGATGATGGCAACACTATGAGTTACACTGACTCAGATACTATGATTTACACTGACTCAGATCTCAGATTAGATTCTTCTCCCCCTTTGCCTTCAGCAAAAAGTCATGAGTTGAAGAGTGAATTAAAACCAATTGTTAATTAAAAACTCCCCCTTTTGACTAAGCTGCCCCTTTTACTTTTGCAAAACGAATAAACCAGAGATGTCATATGAGACACTCATGATAGTTCAGCAGATGATGGCAACACAATATCAGTAGCAATTAAAAATAATTCTCCCCCTGAGTCAAACAACTTATGCAATCATGCATATGCAACAATACTCCCCCTTTGACATGGTAGATGATATAGAGCTAATGTAGACAAATAACATGATCAGACAATCTAGCACATTGTCCCCTTATGCATATAGTCTCTCAAACAGACCAGAGAATTCTACCCTTATGAATCATGAAGCAAGAGAAATCTACAAGGATGAACTCTGGTTATTCAAAGACAGCACTCTCATATATGACAACCAGTCTGAATGAAATCACAGTGATAAAGGGCAATAGGATGAGCAGATTCAACGATTTGTGAAAAATTGAGATAATGAACTTTTCAGCAAGATACCAACTTCATAAAATCAAAATCTTAAGTTCTCAATTTCTCCATCATAAAAGCTTATGAACCCTTGATTGTCAGATATGGTTTAAGAATGATGTAAACTGAAATTTTTCAAAAGAAATTATACTCATATCTGAACCAACACTTAATAAAAAAGGAACTACAAGCTCATATAAGATTCTAGTTCAACCAACTTCTATCTTAATTAGTTTACTTTCCATGACAGCTTTAAGAGAACCATAAGTGAATGCTTCTAAACTTTACTTGTTCTTTCAGAAATCGATTTACACTTGTTCAAATCTTTCTTTAAAGAACAATTTTGGTTTATCAACACCTTTTGACGTGGAGAGACACCTTGATCAGAGGTCAGAGTCCCCAGTTACTCAGTGTGACAACCGTATTGTTTCTCCCATTTTAGAGAACAGAGATAGCATTAAAAGTATCTTTGGCATGAGGATACACCTTGATCAGAGGCCAGAATCCCCAGTTACTCAATACAACTATGCCATTGCTCTGCCATGTTTTCACAATAATTTCCAATCATCTCTTTAAACAGAGTTAACCATGGTACCTCATGACATAATTCTTTGGACAGGTTTCTCAGTAGCCATAGTCATTGCTCTGTCCATACTTTTACTTAAAAGGATTCAGAACAAGTTAGTTGTTTAGGAACAACCACATACACTATATATCTCAGTCAACGTAGACATGGATATCAACTTTTCAGATTTCAGAAGGTCTTACATGAATTTACATGAAGCAGATAGTTAAAGTTTATTAAGAGGTTGAAACAGATATTTTCAAGTTTCTTGAGACTAAACAAGAGCACATAAGACTTAAACCACTTCCAGTTAACAAATATTCTTAAGCATGTATAATGGAAGGCTCCTCATTAAAGGTATTTTAACTTTTATGAAGTAGTATTCAGGCTGAAGGTTTACTTCATATCTCAGCAGAGTAATTCAAGTGAGAATATTCACTAAACAGCATGATTCTGAAGAATTTTAGCAATTGAGCTGCTCTTGAGCAAAGAGGTTCAAAGTTGACTGAATAGAGAAAGAGCTCTCATTCAGCAGATTTAGGAGAGACAAACAGATACCAATAAGGTATGCATTCGGATTTTGAACAACTTCAGAAGTAGTCAAGAAATCATTTGATACCAGTTTAAATGATGGAATCCCTGACACTTCAGATATGACAAGATGAATCATATAGCTGGAGAAGAGCGGATTAAGCAAGCTCCCCCTATCTATATGCAGTGATATTTCCCTTCCCCTTTTTTGAATTTTTTTTTAAGAAGTGATATGCTATGCAATGATTCCCTCTAACTAAAAACACTGAATCATCCTATATGTCATGCAGACTATGTAGGTGATGAATGACTATGCAAACAACAGATTTAACATGCTATGCAGTAAATAAAAAAAAAATTGAGTGATTTCAGATGTATGAATAATGCTCCCCCTAAATGTATGCATTCGAATTTATCTTTTTGACATTTTCAATGGAAAGAAATGCAATGCAATTAACTTCTTGTATGCAGGGGCATGAAGAAAAATATTCACATGAAAATGCAGACATTCTCTGAAATGTAGATTTGACCCTTGGTACTGGGCGGAGGACTTGGTCCAAGGACCACCTCACACATGGCAGTAGCAACCAAACATACTTCATCTGCCCTCCAGCCCTGTTCCATTTCATATACCATGATGGTCATGCAAATGACATATGCTGTGCAAGGCAATCTCATTTATTTAGTGCAAGCAACAGCATAAGAAGAGCATCAAAAATCAACCGAGCAAAACAACAATTTCAGATAGTGAAATTGAAACAAATTTCGGAACTGACCTGAATTGAGTCCTGGGGTTTTCTTTTTGAGTGCCTTGGTTAACCCCTTTTCATTCTTCAGCTTCCAAGGCACACCTGCAAAATATTGATCATTTTAATCTTGCAGGGACCCAAGCAGCTTTGGGTCCTGCATTAGTTCTAACAGGTATTCTAAACATTTTCATAGCAAGATTATCATCCAATTTCATCAGTGAACAGTTATCCATAGAATGTCCAACTTTTCCACAGTATCTACATGAAATGGCTGGTTTTTGGTTCTTATGATACATGTTAACAGCAGGGTGATGTTTATAAACATGTTCATAAGATTTTCTGTTATATGCATGAGCAGTTTGATGCTTGTTCTTAACCATCCAACATTCAGCAGATTTATGGCCTGGCTTCCCACAGTTATAGCATGAAATTTTCACAAAAGGTTTTGCAGAGAATTTGACAAAATGGGGTTTAACATAGTTCTTTTGAACATACCAACAGTCCTTGACTGTATGCCTATTTTTCCTACAGTGGGAGCATGCAAAAGAATTTCTTCTATGAAAACTATTTTTACCCCAAGTAGATCTAAACCAGCACTCAGCAGCCTTGTGCCCAGGCTTATTACAGTTGAAGCACACAATGTGCTGACTAGAATTGTGTTTAGATCCATATGGATCATAAAAATGCATGGAAGACTTGGCAGGAAGTTTATCATCTTCTTTCATGATAAAACATTCATTCATGTGATGACCATGCTTCCCACAATAATAACATGAAGCATCAGGCTTCCTAGCAGCATGGTTTCTATCAGAGAGATTTCTTGAATGTAAAGTTCCACTAGCATGCTCATCTTTTAACATCAATCTGCAGTCTTCCATTATGTGACCTCCTTTCCCATAATAATAACATGACCCCTTTTTAATATGAGTGTGTGTGAGATCATGTGAATTGTGTGTAGCCTTTTTTATAGCAAGAGGAGTGTCTTTATCCTTCTTCTGTGAAATTTCACTCTTTTTCAGTTTTTGAGTTTGTTCCACAGTTTTGGGTTTCACAGTGGATTTTTGTGCAGTGAATTGGAAGACAGAAGGAGCAGAGGTTGTGTTCTGATTGGAAGCTTTAACAAAAACAGTGGATGTTTTATTCCCATTACTCCTTTTATTTGTCGGACTATAGCCCAGTCCCTTTCTCTCAAAGTTAACACTCTTTCCAAGAAGCTTATTCAGATTGTCCTTACCTTTGACAAATTTTGATAAAGAATTTTTCAAATCTTTAATCTCAGAATTCAAATCAGTAATTTTAGCCTCATATGTGGACAAATCTATTTCGCAGGAAATTACTTGTTGATGCAAGGCATCATTCAGGCTTTTGAGTTTTTCTACTTCCTGTTTTAATTCTATTTCCTTGTCAGCTTCAGATAGGGACTTGTAAAGATCATCAACTTCTTGTTGAAGGGATGTGATAGTAAGCTCATATCCAGCTATTTTCTGTTCACTGCAACTGACATTTCCATTTAACATTAGGTTGATGGTTTTTAGGCTCTCAATTTCTTGTTCAGCATTCATCAACCTATCAGAACTATCCACACTTACACTCTTGCCTTTTTCAATTGTCATTAGCCTATCTGTCAGCTGTGTGTTTAGGTGTTTCAACTCATTGATTTTCTCTTTCAGTTTACTGTTCTGCTCTAGGATATCAGCATCTGGCACCCATTCATCTGAGAGAAACTGACATTCATGAAACATTTCCTGTTGTTTTTCAGATTGAAGTTTGTCAAGATTTTTCTGAATCTCTGAATTTGTTACTCTATCAGCCTCTAGTTTTTCAGAAATCAATCTATTTTCTTTTTCAAGATTTATTGATTTGAGTTCAAATTCCTTGAGCTGATTATTGAGTATTTCATTTGCAGATTTCATTTTTTCCAATTCAGAGTTGACACATTCTAATTCTCTCACCAATTTTTCATTTTGAACAATATCATTGTTGTGAGCCTGATCAACTAAGCTCAGCCTTTCCTTTAGTTCAGTAATTTCACACACAAACTCTTGACGCTCCTTTTTGTGTAGAGCAACTTGTTTCATAAGAGATTGTTTTTCATATTTGAAATTATCTAAGTCCGAACTAATAGAATCACACTCTGTTATCTGTCTTCTGAATATTTCATTTTCAGTTTTCAGAGTTTCAAGATTTTCACCTCCTAGTTTTTCCAGCTTCTTTTTCAGTCTTCTATACCTCTTACTCATTTTTTCATGGGAGTGTAACAGATCAGCATAGGCATCTTCCCAGTCATCTAAAGTGAAACTAGAGAAGGGGATGATTACCTTTTCAGCATCTTGGAGTTCCTCTTGATCACTGCTATGGTTGCTCTCATTAGCCATCATGCAGTTGTTCTTATTCATCCTCTGAGCTAGCTTCAGCTGATCCAGAATGTCCTTAGCGGACCTGCAGTCATAAAAATGAGAATGTAGAGCCTTGTCAGTAGCTGCTCTCATCAGGTTAAAGGCTTTCTGATTTTCTCCATATTTTGACTTGTGACTTTTAGTCCATTTGGACTTTTCCTTTGGCAATCTGTGGGGACCTTGTGAAATTAATTTCCACAGATCCGGATTAATCATTTTCACATAATTGTGAAGACTGCTAATCCATGAGTTAAAGTTAGAGCCATTGTAAATCGGTGGAGAACCCATGGATTAAATTGGCAAGTAGATTTATGCAGCAAAGAGTAAAGTCAAAAAATGCACCAAGGGACAATAGGATCCTCTGCAGATCGTTGGATCTGATCAATCAGAGAACCTGGCTCTGATACCAATTGATAGGTTCGGTGCAGTATTCAGAGGGGGGGTGAATGAATATAACCCGTTAAAAAAAAACTTCACCCAATTAAAACTAGAATAATAACAAGACAGATTCGACAATCTGAAGTTCAACTGAAATTTCGCTCTCTTGACAGATTAAAATATTCTAAGAAAACTAATCAACACTTCTGCTCAACCAGAAGCCAAATGCTTAGAGCGCCCCTATGCAATCATCTAGCGGAAGCAAAAGCAGATAAACCAAACCACAATGCACAAGGGGTTTTAGGTGGTTCGGTCCTCCAGACCTACATCCACCCCACACTCAACCGAGTGTGGCTTCACTAGCTCACGCTAGAAACAGCAGACTCAGTCTGCAACAAATGCTGCCAAACAGCTTGACCAGGGGAACAACCTCCCCTCTTCCTCCCAACCGGAGGGAACCACTAGTGACACCAGTCACTAGCAAACCAGAGACGCAAGTCTCTCTTCCTCCAGACCGGAGGGAACACCTAGTCTTGCAACCCACAAGACTAGAACCGGAGGATCAATCCTCCCTTCCTCCAAACCGGAGGGAACACCTAATCTTGCAACCCACAAGACTAGAACCGGAGATCAGATCTCCCTTCCTCCAAACCGGAGGGAACCCTAGAGACCTAAGTCTCTCTTCCTCTGAAACCCAGAGGGAAACACAAGTGACACTAAGTCACCTGCAAACCAGAGGTCGAGGACCTCTCTTCCTCCCAACCGGAGGGACCCCTGGACTTGAAACCTACAAGCCCAGAACCGGAGGGCGAGCCTCCCTTCCTCTAACCAGAGGGAACCCACAAGTAGCACCCAGCTACTTGCAACCGGAGATAGCAATCTCCCTTCTCCTGAACCAACAGGAGGCACCCCAACCTCTCTACAGAGAATCGGGAATACAGCAAGTGAAATGTCCAAAAGAAAAATGAAACCAACAACAGAAAGCTGAAAGGATAAAAACAAATGTGGCTCTCGCAGGAGCTGGCTGGCCTGGATTTGATCCACGGTCCAGCAGGAGCTTCTTCTACTGCTTCTCTTGATCAGGCTCACAGCTTTCTCTATCTCTTCTTTCTCTTCTGCACTTCTTCTCTTTTGCTCTGGCTGCTTCTACTTCAGTCACTCTCTGTTGCTCGCTACCTTGATTATTCTTCTTCTGTGGGCGAAGGCTCAAATATATAGCAGCAGCAGCATCATCAGCCCCGACTTGTGACCTCCACATTTCCAGCCCTAAATATTAGGACCACGTGGCAGTCACTCAGCAGGCTTCATTCCAGCCTCGGATCACGTGCTGCCCAGTCATTTGGGAATGTTCTTGCTCGAACCTGCAAGGAGATACAAACCATTAACACTGAGGGCCACAATAACTAAAGCTGTACAAGGTATGTGGTAGCAGTTCTAGATGCAAACACGCGGACATAATAACTAAGAACGACACGAGTACACTGTAACAGATCAGACACAACGAAGGGAATGACATGAAGTGAGGTTATAAAACACAAGAGAGACGAGGTCTAGTAAAGGCAACACGAAGACACGAAAATAAAAACAACAAAAACACAAATACTAGACCAACACGAGGTTACGAATGCAAAAACAACACGAAGACAAACACGGGCTGACAACAGAAACCGACACGAAGTGGTTGCAAACAAGCAAGACACGAGGTCTACGTAAAGCAACACGAAGTGTGGTCAAGGCGAGAAAGACACGAGGTCTAATGAGAAAGACCAACACGAAGACAGTGAAAACATCACGAAGTAAAGAACAACGACACGAAGTGTACTGGTGACAAAAACATACACAACAAGGAAAATGACACGAAGACACAACAAGGAAAATGACACGAAGACACAACAAGGAAAATGACACGAAGACACAATAAGGAAAAATGACACGAAGACACAACAACAGCAGTAACCGACACGAAGTGTGGTTACTAAACAGGAACGACACGAGGTCTACAGGAAAATGACTCGAAGTTCATCAGAACTATTAGAGCTGCTTCAGTAACACGACACGAAGACACAACAAGGAAAATGACACGAAGTAAAAACAACACGAAGATGAAGTTGACACGAAGTGAAAACAACACGAAGACGAAGTTGACACGTAGTGAAAATGACACGAAGTGAAAACAACACTAAGACGAAGTTGACACGAAGTGAAAACGACACGAAGTGAAAACAACACGAAGATGAAGTTGACACGAAGTGAAAACAACACGAAGATGAAGTTGACACATAGTGAAAACGACACGAAGTGAAAACAACACTAAGACGAAGTTGACACGTTGTGAAAACGACACGAAGACGAAGACAGAAGTTGACACGAAGTTAAAGAGAAAACAAAACAGCACGAAGACGATGTATGCAACAGTGCAATGTCTAGACTTGAAATCCAATGCAAAAGGCTGTACAAACTTCATGAAAAGTGCATGATTGTATTGGACGATGTATACACTTAGCCTATGCAGACCAATGTACAGACTTTGGCGAAGCAAAAGGCTGTATAGACTTGGAGACCCAAAGCCATTGTATAGACTTTGAAATCGAAGACCAATGTGCAGACTTGACAGTGAAGACTAGTGAGCAGACTTCAAGGAGGTTGGCGTGTCAATGTACAGACTTGATGAAGACTGATACATGAACAGTAATGCATAGACTTAGGAGCATATGACACGGCTGAACAGACTTGAAGATGTGAAGCCAATGTACAGACTTCGTGAACAAAATGCAATGCTGACTGATGTATACACTTGGCAAATAGAGTAATGCATGAACAAACAATTAGCCACTACGTTAACCCAATCTAGCCATATTCATGAATTAACTATTCAAGCAAACAATCAGATAAAGCAATCAGATATTCAAGCAGTCAATCAGTCATCTATATTAATTAGCACACCTCAGTGTGACTCATGGTGTGTCAGTCATCATCAAAACCACACAGGGGCACAACAGAAGGATCCTTAATGAGCTTCGGCCCCAATACATTACCCAACTGGCACCGATGGACATCCAAGTCTATTCGGAAATAGTCTGACGTGCACAGTTGCTAGAGGACGCCCCTGAATTATCTGATAAGATTCGAGGAAGGAGCAAGAACGAGCAAGTCACAAGTCCCAGAAACTTCAAACCATTATTTAACAAGAAGCTGTCCGACAATGGAGCGGAGTCCTCCAAGGAAAAGAAATTTAAGAAAAATGACAAGCCATTCCCCATCACCACACTTTCTAAGGAGGTTTGCAAGCACTATGACAAGGTCGGCCACAAGGCCGAGGAATGCTAGAGGAGACTGGGAGCCTATCTCTGATGTGGGAGCCGAGAACATCGAATCCCTGATTGCCCATTGTTAAATGAGCAAACCACTAAAGATGAGAAGCGTCCGGCAAAGAAACAAGGTCGTCTGCAAGCTCTCCAAGACACGGAACCAACAGAAGGTGGAACTGTGGAAGGTACACTAACTGTTTGTTCTAAGACTGCTGAAGTTTTATTTGATACCGGAGCAACTCATTCATTTGTTTTCAAGAAATTTGCTGCTTCATTTTCTAAGGAACCCAAATGGTTAGACTTAATCATATCTACACCTCTCGGGGATGAGTCCGATATCACACATCACCACCCAAATTGTAGGGTTATGGTTAAAGGAAATAATCTACCTGCCAACCTGATATGCCTAGATATGAAGGGGTATGATGTCATACTAGGTGCCAACTAGCTATCCATACACCAAGCAACTATAAATTGCCGAAATGGCAAGGTAACTTTTGTGGATTACCCACAACTGATGTACATTAGCCCTCGGAATAGATCACCTCTTATATCAGCTCTCCGAGCTAGCAAACTTATAAGTAAGGGATGCATGGCTTTCATAGCATTTGTGACTGCTACGGAAGTCGAGGAGTCTAAACTTGAAGACATCCGAGTAGTTCGGGATTTTCTCGATATTTTTTCAGAAGAATTGCCCATCTTACCCCCCGAAAGGGAAGTGTCATTCACAATCGACCTTGTCCCTGGTGCTGGTCCCATTTTCAAGGAACCTTACAGAATGTCCCCTGCTGAGTTGAAAGAGCTAAAAGAGCAGCTAATGGAGTTATTAAAAAATGGTTTCATCAGGCCGAGTACTTTCTCATGGGGAGCACCCGTGCTATTTGTAAAGAAGAAGGACATATCAATGAGGCTCTGCATCGACTATCGACAGCTGAACCACCTTACAATCAAGAACAAATACCCGCTGCCGCGAATTGATGAGTTGTTCGATCAATTTTCTAGAGCTAAATACTTCTCCAAGATTGATCTCCGGTCTTGTTACCACCAACTGAGGATCAAAGACGAAGACATTCATAAAACTCCATTCCGAAGCAGGTATGGGCATTATGAATTTACTGTTATGCCTTTCGGACTAACAAATGCCCCTGCAGCCTTTATGCAAATAATGAACATCACTTTTAGGCCACATCTGGATCAATTCATTATGGTCTTTATTGATGATATCCTAATTTATTCAAAGTCTGAAGAAGACCATGAAGAACACTTGAGGACATCATTGTAGATATTAAAAGGGAATCAACTCTATGCCAAATTTAGCAAGTGCGAATTTTGGCTAGAAGAAGTATCCTTCTTGGGTCATATAATCTCGAAGAATGGAATTTCTGTGGACCCATCAAAGGTCGAAGCTGTGAAGAATTGGGGACGACCGACGAATGGAACGGAGATTCAAAGTTTCTTGGGGCTAGATGGTTACTACCAGTGTTTCATCAAGGACTTCTAAAAAATTGTTGCTCCTCTCACCAGGTTGACTCGCAAGGAAATGCCCTATGAGTGGAATGAAGACTGTAAGAAAAGTTTCCAAACTTTGAAGGATCTCTTGACCACTGCTCCAGTCTTATCACTACCAATTGAAGGAGAGAAGTACGAGGTATATACCGATACTTCTGGTATTGGCCTCGAGTGTGTATGAATGCAAGATGGGAGGGTCATTGCATACTCTTCCCTGTTGTGCCCCTGCGGTCATTTGGCAATTTGTAGTTTTGATAATGCTTAACATTATGAGTCATTTAACTCCATGACACTATGAGTTCAATCCTAAGTCTCATTCTCAGATGGTTGATGTATTCTCTTGACAGATAAATCTAAAGGAGCATGCCATCCAAGGTTGAAAGTCACTCAAGATGTAAGTGCACGAAAAATAAGGCAAAAGTCACTCAAGATGTAAGTGCACGAAAAACAAGGCAAAAGTCACTCAAGATGTAAGTGCATGGAAAACAAGGCAAAAGTCACTCAAGATGCAAGTGCACGGAAAACAAGGCAATGATGAAAATCCCTCCAAATTGCTTCTTTCATATGTGAAGAGTCACGGCTATCAGAACAACAGGCTGGCTTCAAGAAGTGCTGACACTTCTCACAGAAGTGCTGACACTTCGCACAGAAGTGTTGACACTTCGCACAGAAGAGCTGACACTTCAGACACCCTGGCACCCAGAAGTGTCGACCTGTCTGCCAAACAGAATGCATTGTAAACACAATGAAGCTGAGAAGTGTCGATAGTTCATCTCGAAGTGTCGACCTTTCTGCCAAACAGAAGCAGCTATTGTTGACTTCGTGTTTCTCAACGTGGGCAGCCCATTTTATTGGATTTGTTTAATCCTAAAGTCACCCAACCTACCATGATTTGTGGATCTGGTCTGGGGCCTGTCTAAGGACCATTCAAAGAGATATAAAAATAACACAAAGAATGTTAGAAACCCTAATGGATCAAGGGAGATCAAAGAGAGGCTAGAGGAGGCTGTCCAAGGGAAGAAGAAGAGAGTACTATAGCCGTGAACAATACTTCATGCATAAGTTCTTCATCCATTCCAAGGTGTTTCAAGCTCATATCCAAGCTAGCAACTTCCAAGGCAGTGTACAAGCAAGCAAGGTTATCAAGGGGATCCAAGGAAGCTGATTTCACAAGGTAGAGGAAGCCATTGTTGTTGAATCAAGATGAGAGCTTTGCGAAGAAGAAGAAGCCTTTGTTGGTGATCTACATCGTGCGAAGATAAGAAGAAAAAGAGGCAGCCGTTGCTGAAGCATCATATTCACCTCCTTCATTTCAGATAAGATCTTTTTGATTCTAGCATATCTCCATATCTTGTTTGAATATTGTCATCTTGTTCTCTTTTCATTTTATTCAAGTTATTGAAACTGTGAATCGTCCCTACCGCGGTTAGTAGGAAGGCAGTTGGAAGGTGATCCAATCTGTGATATTATCGTCCCTACCGGTGGTTAGTAGGAAGGCAATCAAAAATTCTCCGATCTGCAGTTTGGTGCGCTGCACTAGTGAAGCCTCCCCGGGTTTGGTGAGGGGTGGACGTACGACTGGGGATTCAGTCCGAACCACCTTAAAATCTCGTGTGTTGTGATTTGCTTGTGTGATTGCTTTGTGCTAGATGCATACTTAGGTTTAATCTTTATATTACTTGTCCATCTTGCTAAGCAAATCATTGTGTCCTTAGTTAAGCTAGTTGTATTCCGCTGCAATTCTCTTTATCAAGCTTTAAAGAGGGGTGTTCTGCAAAAAGAGGGACAGATCTATTCACCCCTCCCCTCTATATCCGCCATCCACTACTCAACAAGTGGTATCAGAGCTAGGCTCTGCTATTCTCAGATCTTACGATCTGCAGGGAAAGATCCCGGTGCATTGTATTTAGATGGCTTCCCCGCCCATTTATGATGGTTCAGATTTTTCTACATGGATAGGGAGAATGTTCATCCATGTTAGCTCCATAGATCCACAATTGTGGACTCTTATATACAATGGTCATCATGAGCTTCCATCAAATTCAATTGAATGGTTAGTCGAACATGAGACCAAACACAATGATAATCTTGCTGCATATAACTTAATTAAAGCTGTAGTTGATCTCAGACTAACTCATCTTGTGTCCTTCTGCAGCACAGCCAAGCAAGTACTGGACAGGTTGGTGAAAATCTATGAAGGGAAGGAACAAGAACAAGAATGATTCATGGCTGACTGTGTAGAATAGTCCAGCAATCCATCCTCATCACAGGTAAGCTCTGATTCCGAAGAATTTACTTTTGAAGAGCTTATGGAAGCCTATGATGAGTTGATTAAACAATACAAAAAGGTAAAATCAGAAAACAAAAATTTGAAAAAGGATCTCAAGAAAAATAATCAAATTGAAAGCTCTTTTTGTAAAAACTGTTCTGCTTTTGAAGAGCTAAACGACACTCTCTCTTTTGATCTAGATACACCTAAACAAAGCATTGCATGTCTAAAGGTTGAAAATGAAAATCTTCATGATGAAATCACTAGGTTGGAAGAAATTGTAATAAAACTTTAAAACCAACCTAAATCAATCTCTAATGATCAAACTATGGCCGATGGGCTAATTCATGATGAAAAGTTGATTCAAGAAAATAAAAATTCTGAAACTCAAAGTGAAAAGGTCCTGAAAGAAACTGAAGTTTCATGCTCTGCTAGTTTTGCATGCGAAGAATGCTTGTTCTTGAGAAAGATAAATATGGGTCTCC
Organism: Amorphophallus konjac; assembly: GCA_022559845.1. Lineage (NCBI taxonomy): Eukaryota > Viridiplantae > Streptophyta > Magnoliopsida > Alismatales > Araceae > Amorphophallus > Amorphophallus konjac. Next base: position 165,357,953 of record CM040118.1, on the reverse strand, counting down.
ATGATGATCTTGAATGGCAACAAAATCTGATTGTGTCTCTAAAAGAAGAAAATAGAGAATTGTTGGAAAAGAAAATTGAACTTGAATAAGATGAAGAAGTGAACAAAAAATTGACTGCACCTGGAAAAGGCAAAATTGTCATTGATGATTGCTCTGAAACATTGCATGCTTTAGAACAAGAAAATCAAAATCTTAAAGTGATAAATGCCATGCTCAATGAGCAATTGGCGGCAGCATGCGAAGAGGATCTTGCTGAATCTAAACAACATATTTTCTCGCTTGAAAATAAAATTCATGGTTTGAATGATTTCCTGTCAATGTTTGCCCAAGACCAAGATTTTGGCTCACCAGAAGCCACCACTTCCTGTGGTCACCAAAAAGGGCATATAGCTCGAAAGAAAAGCAAAATTCAGCATGCTCATCTAAACATGCACCACAACATGTCCAATGATAAATACCATGCTTTCCACAAAATGAATGTCCATTGTTATTATTGTGGTGGACATGGTCACACTGTGCATGATTGTTTCATCCTGAGAAATGATGAGCTTAGAGCAGGACAAGAAGTGAAAGGGCAAGGAAAGAAACGGGTCAACACTGACAGAGGGCCTGCTCTGTAGAACTCTGCACAGAACCGTATGGGGAATCAAAAGTGTCGACACTCCCAACCAGACAGGTCGACACTCCCCATGGCCTTCAACAGAAATGCTTCTCTTCGCTGCTTTCATTTTGGTAAGACTGGTCACATTGACCAGGAATGCTGGCATCTGAAAGAAAGGCACCACCCTCATACCATGAAAGGTAAAAATCATGCTCGCCCACAAAAGCATAGTCCACACGCACACGCACATGAACATAAAAAGAATAATCAATCTTTTGTGTATTATTTCTATTGTGAAAAAAATGAGCATGAGATATATGATTGTCCCACAATGAGGGAGGATGATGTGATTGCCCTGAAAAAGATGAGCTAAGATGCTAAACATGTTGCTAACCCACAAGGACCCAAGCAGACTTGGGTACCTAAAAATTTCAAATAAGAATTTTGGGTGCAGGATGCCTTGGAGCTGAGAAATGAATGGTCGGGTAAATAAAAGCTCAAGGCACAAGTATGTAAATATTTTTTTTTATTTCCTGTCATTTTACATGTTTAGTCTTGACATGTAGAAAGTGCATCATAAGTTTGCTCATTTTGTTTAATAAAATTCTACAAACTAAAGTGATTGTTTGAAGTGATGATGAGTTGTTTAATTCTTGCTACCAACCATATGAAATTCTTAGATATTGATTTTGATGATGCATACCATGGTTGCATTTTCAACTCATTATACATGTTAGCATTGTTCTAAGGGGGAGTCTAGTAATTGACATCATCATGTTGCATTCAGTTCAAAATTAATTGTGAATGATTTGTGCTTGCATCATCTTGTGATCTCATGTACTTCTATGCAAATCATGTTTAGGAAGATAAAAAAATATGCAATCATCATGCAACATCTTCATTGCATTGTCCATTCATATAAGTCTTAGGCGGCATAGTTCATTGCCAACCCATGCATGCTTTGAGGGGGAGTCAACATCTAAAATCAAGTTTCATGCTCCCTTAGAATAAAGCTGTATCAAATGGATGTAAAAAGTGCCCTCTTAAATGGTTTGATCAAAGAAGAAGTCTATGTTGAGCAGCCTCCTGACTTTGAGAATTCTAACCATGAAGATTTTTTATACAAGCTAGACAGGGCACTTTATGGCTTGAAGCAAGCACCAAGAGCTTGGTATGAGAGACTGCGCTCATTCCTCATTGAAAAAGAGTATACACGAGGTAAGGTAGATCAAACACTTTTCACCAATAAACAAGATAAGAACATCTTGATTGTTCAAATTTATGTTGATGATATTGTGTTTGGTTCTACAAAATCTGAAATGTGTGAGGAATTTGCTAACCTCATGACTAGTGAATTCGAGATGAGCCTAATAGGAGAACTCCAATTTTTTCTCGGTTTACAGGTCAACCAAGGAGAAGATGGGTGCTTCATAAGTCAAGCCAATTACATCAAGGAGCTGCTGAAAAGATTCAACATGACAAGCTGCAAAATAATTGCAACTCCTATGAGCACCACAACATCACTGGATTCGGATGAAAATGGTAAATTAGTGGATGCAAAAATCTATAGAGGTATGATCGGCTCCTTACTTTATTTGACTGCATCCCGACTAGATATCCAATTTAGTGTTTGCCTCTGTGCTAGATGTCAAGCTAGTCCTAGAGAATCTCACTTGACTGTCGTCAAACGTATCCTTCGATATCTTACCGAAACTCAAGATTTGGGATTGTGGTATCCGTCATCCTGTGATTTATCTCTTTTTTCTTATTCTGATGTGGACTATGCTGGATGCATGCTGGATTACAAGAGTACTAGTGGCTACTGCCAGTTTCTGGGCGGGTGTTTAGTTTCTTGGGACTCCAAGAAATAACACTCGATTGCCCTCTCAACTGCAGAAGCAGAATACGTTGCTGTGGGGAGCTGTGGCACCCAAGTGTTGTGGATTAAACACCAACTCTAAGACTACTTAGTGGATCTTGGTTGTGTCCTGATTCTGTGTGATAACACCAGTGCTATCAACCTTGCAAAAAATCCAATCCAGCACTCTAGCACCAAGCATATTGAAATTAGGCATCACTTCATTAGAGATGAGGTCTTTAAGAAAAACTTTGAACTACATTTTGTTGATACACTAAATCAGATTGCTAATATCTTCACAAGCCCTTGTGTAATGACAGGTTTACAACACTCAGAAGGGAGCTTGGTCTTTGCAGAGCTAAGGCTAATAAAAATTGAAATGATGATCTCCTTCAATTTGGTTGTGTATTTTTGCTGATTGGTATCCATGCATTGTTCATCTGTAAATATGTCATTTTGCATGTGGTGTAGCATTGCATGTAGTTGCATAATAAAGTTGAATTCATGTTCATGATGCATTGCATGTGGTGAAGCATCATTCTTGCATGGCCATGGTATATTAAATGATGAAGTGTGGAAAGGCAGGCTATGCTTGTCTAGAAACACTCACCATGCGTGAGGATACACCTCCGCTAAATACCATGCGTCACTGTCGCATGTAGGCCATACAATAAGGGAGAGTTATTTCCTTGAAGCATTCATGCATATGTTTCATCTTTATTCTGTTGCCCTTAATAAGTGTACAACCATGGGCCGGGTCATGCATTTCATATCTGATCATTCCCCTTGATTGCAAACATAACTCCTTGAATGCATCCACTGCATATCCTTAGGGGGAGTCTTGCTGCTACTATTACTCTCTTACATCTGAACTTCCATGGCTTCCAGTCTGAAACTGAGATCATGAAACAGACAGAACTATGGCGTAAGAGCTTTCTATTATACGAACTGATGATTGTCTATCCCATAAAAATGGTTCAGATTTAATGATTTCCTTGAAGCTCTGATATATATTTTTTAAAATTATCTATGTTTTGTGGTGTTAATAGACTTTAACTAGAGATTGCATGTTGTGCCTTGAATGACTATCCTGAAATCTGAAAATTCAAACGTCATAGCAACGTTGGTTGAGATGCTAAAGCTTAGTATTGTTGTTAAACACCTTGATGAGTTGGAATTCCTAAAAATCAATTAGCCAGAGCAATGATATTGTTGCACGGAGAAATATATCACGTCCTCCAAACAAGTGACGAATGATATGTCATGATATGCCCCTGTTATCTTTGTCTTAATTAAATTGGACTCTAGGCAGAGCAATGGCATAATTACTGAGAAATATATCTCCTCATCAAAGGAATGAGGTAAGATATGTCATGACGTGACTTTGCTATCTCTGTTCACACTGAAGCATAACAGTCAGTCTCACCAAAGACCTAGGAATACTGACGTCTAAACAACGTGTATTCTTAAGGATAAGAGGCATGTACTAGACTCGATTGCTCATAAAATATGAGTCATGTGCATACAAATGCAAAAGATCATGAAAAATAGTGCTCAAATCATAAATTTTCATGTTTTAGTCATGCTTGTTTAACCTCAATACTAGTTTGTGATACTCCCGATGAAGTTATTGAATATGGATGTATACGCCAACGGAAGGCTAACCACTATCATGATATGCACTTCTGGTTCATTTCTATTAAAACATGGATGTAGATGCTTTTTGAACTCTATTGTTGATCTCGGATTTCATTAGCTTTGAACCATGTATATTGCTCAAGGCATGTTTCAGATCTGCATATAATGGCTTGCTCTAAACTCCTATTCAGCTAGAATCTCTAAGACATTTGTCACCGTCTCTACCTTTTCCCTCCTTTTTGATGTTGTCAAAGAGGGAGACTAACTTTGTGACATGGGGTTGTGAGACGGGGGAGAATAACTTTATGAGACGGGGGAACCCTCATCATGCATACACTCACGGGGGAGAGTAGCATCCATAATCAGGAGGAACTTGAATAGCATTCACATTCATTCACATGCTCTGATCATCCATGCATACATATCGGCATTCACATGCTCTGATCATCACTGTGTATCTTGAGCTGCATATGTTATAAAATTTGCCATCTTAGACATTACTACTAGATAATGACTCACAGTGTTGCCATCATCAAAAAGGGGGAGAATGTTGTGCCCCTGCGATCATTTGCCAATTTGTAGTTTTGATAATGCCTAACATTATGAGTCATTTAACTCCATGACACTATGAGTTCAATTCTAAGTCTCATTCTCAGATGGTTGATATGTTCTCTTGATAGATAAATCCAAAGGAGCAAGCCATCCAAGGTTGAAAGTAACTCAAGATGTAAGTGCACGGAAAATAAGACAAAAATCACTCAAGATGTAAGTGCACGAAAAACATGGCAAAAGTCACTCAAGACGTAAGTTCACGAAAAACAAGGCAAAAGTCACTCAAGATGCAAGTGCACGGAAAATAAGGCAATGATGAAAATCCCTTCAAATCGCTTCTTTCATATGTGAAGAGTCACGGCTATCAGAACAACAGGCTGGCTTCAAGAAGTGCTGACACTTCTCACAAAAGTGCTAACTGTTGCATCCCTATGGTTTTGATGATGTTTCACACTATAAATCAATCTTCTATCTCTAGATTTATGTTGTTTCATCATGTGAGTGAGTACAGTTCATATGGTTGTCAGATAAGCATGCTATCTTGATTCTATCTACACTCTGCTTAGTTAGTATTGACAGCAGTGGGTCGACCCACTCTTGCTGATGCGTCGACTCATCTGAACATTGTTTGTATGGGTACCAAAGTCTATACACCAGCTTGATCTATTAAGTCTGTACATTGGCATAACTTCTTCAAGTCTGTACATCGGGCACCTTCTAACTGAAGTCTACACACTGGTCCTAATATTCTAAGTCTGTACACTGCCCGACCAGTTAAGTCTGCACATTGCCAAAGTCAGTTCAGCTCAACCCTATACATCCTTCCAAGCTTCAACTCTATTCACTGGAGTGTCAAGCTTAATGTCTATACACTGGCTGCTGCATTCTCATGAAGTCTACACATCCGATAGTGTAAGTCTATACATCGCCCAGTGTCTTGCTTGCATAGTCTGTACAACGCTTACTTCAAACACTCAAGTCTACACATTGCATGTCAGCAGGCTCGCACACAATAAAGTTCATACATTGCACAATGCCTGAACATTGGTTCAGAGATAGCTTCAGCCAAGTCTATACATCGACTGGCAGTCTTCATGCTAAGTATATACATTCCTTGAGTCCAAGTCTATACAGCGTCCGTTGTCTAGAATTCTTGAAGTCTGTACATCGGACTGCTTCTTTTGAAGTATATACATTGGCACGTTCACTTTTGCAAAGTCTGTACATTAGACTGTGGCAAAGTCTATGCATTCAGTTCCTTGGGCGAAGTCTATACATCGCTAAGTCTGCACATTGTCTTCAGCTCAAGCGTTCAAAGCCAAGTCTATACAACGCCAAGTCAATACATTGAACTGTTTCTCCAAGTCTATACACTGGACTTCATTTCTTCAAGTCCATACACTGGATTGTGTTTCACCAAGTCTGTACATTCCATATCTTTTCCTACGCTTGGCCAAGTCCATACATTCATACATTTCCCTACGCTTTTCTGGCCAAGTATATACATCGTTAAGCCTGTACATTGCATTCTGCTCAAACGTTCAAAGCCTCAAAGTCTGTACATCGTGAAGTCTATACATTAGCTCAATGGACTTTCAAGTCTGTACATTGGCTTCTCATTTTCAAAGTCTATACAAAGGCTTCGAATTAACAAGTCTGTACATCGACTTCATTCCCTCAAGTCCATACATCCACAGTGTACTTCCATGTCTGTACAACGCTGAAGCGTTCAACAAGTCTACACACTGCTTGAGCTTCACCAAGTCTGTACATCGCTTCAAGCGATTCAAGTCTATACAGCATGGCTTCACATTCAGAGTCTATACAGCCGAGCGTCTCTGCATCGTCTCACTCTGGCAAAGTCTATACAATGCTCACAGCACATTGGTTCAAAGTCTGAACACTGGCCTCTTGCTTCAAGTCTATACATTGGGTTGTCCGACCACAACCCTATACATTCTGTTGTTATAACTTGTGTCTTCAAAGCTCACAGCACACTCTTTCCAAGCCTGTACACTGGTGAGGCTTCGTGAAGTCTACACAGTGGCTGAGCTATGTAATGTCTACACATTGGCAAGGCTGGTTCATGCATTATTCATCACAAGTCTATACACTGACATTCATGCGCTTGTTCACAAGTCTATACACTGACATTCATGCGCTTGCTCATTATGTCTATACACTGCCATTCATGCACTTGCTCATAAGTCTATACACTGCCTTCACATGCGCTTTATTCATTAAGTCTATACATCCTCTCACGTTGTACACACTTACTCAGTTGATGTTTCTGAAGTATATACATTCATGTTAATAGCCTGAACTAACTAAGTCTATACATTCCATCTGTCTCTGTCTGTAGGTGATTCAGGCTGATGATTGGGCACGTGAATCGAGGTTGGCACCTGGCACGTGATCCAAGACAACAGGAACATGACACGTGGATGGCAACCTAGTCAGGATGCTGCCATGTGGTCGAAATTCAAATGATCTGGCAAAAAGTTCATGGGCGGGAACCTGGCAGCCACACGCCCAAAATCTGCTATAAATATGAAGCCTCGTCCTTCAGTAGAAGCTTGATCGTGAAAAAGAAAAAGTAGAAGCCATTGGTGTGAGTTTGCACGATCCAGAAAAGAAAAAGAGCAGAGAGTTCCAGATCCGAGAGGAGTTTGTTCGAGAGAGAGAGAGCAGTGTCTGTGGTTTGATGAATTGCTTCATTTGAAGCTACATTTGTATTGGTTTCAGAACCGACTGCTTCTTCATTGGTTTTTGTTTCTACTTTGTTTTCGTTTCATTTTGTTCATCCTTCTGATTTGAATTGGTTCCCCTCCGGTGTGTGGAGGAAGGGAGTATTACTCCAGTTTCCCTCTGGGTTGCAGAGGAAGAGAGATCGGTGATCTCTGGTGTTGCTAGTGACAGGTTGTCATTAGCAGTTTCCCTCCGGTGTGTGGAGGAAGGGAGAGGATTCTCCGGTTGTGTTCTAGCTGGTAGCTAGAACAGGTTTCAAGTTCTGTGGGTAGCAGAGCTTGGTTGAGGGATTTGTTTCCCTTGGTTGTTCAAGCTGTGTGGCAGCATGTTGTTCGCAGACTGAGTCTGCAGTGATCTAGCATTGTCTAGTAGAATCCTCATTCTTGTTGGAGTGAGGTGTGGATGTAGATTACGGACTGCAATCGAACCACCTAAAAACCGAGTGCCTCCTCTATGGTTTGCTGTTGCTATCTGCGCTCTCCATCTGCTTGTCTCTTTGCTTCCATGTGATCAGCTCTTCACTCTCATTTACTTATACTGCCTTGCTTGGTGACTGTATTTGCATTTCTCTGTGTGCGGGTTAAGGAGGGGCGTTAGCAGTAGAACTTATTTTCGGCCTAAGTTTCTACAAATTGGGAGTGATCTATTCATCCCCCCCTTCTATATCACTCTTGGTGCGCTAACACTTGGTATCAGAGCAGGTTTACGCCATGTGGATGAACGGTCAAGGAAATACTGGTGGTCCTAGAACTTTCATGGCCGAAGGTCAATCCATTAGTCGCCCTCCGTATTTTGATGGTAGTAACTATCTGTTTTGGAAGAACAGGATGGTTCATCAGAGCTCAGAGCCATAAACTATAGAGAGTAATTACTGTTGGGCCATATGATCTGCCACCAAACGAGGATGCTTGGACAGATGACCATGTCAAGGTCTCTTCACTCAACTGGATGGTGTTGAACATCATCGAGTGTGCTGTTCATCCAGAGGAATATGCCCATATATCTGCATATAGAACTGCCAAGCGAATGTGGGATGAGCTACAATTGATCTATGAAGGTACAGCTCAAGTGAAAGCCTCGAAGGTAAACCTCTACACTTCTAAGTATGAAATGTTTAAGATGAATGCAGATGAGAATATAACCGAAATGTATGCCAGGTTGTCCTTGATCACTAACACACTTAAAGGGCTAGGGAAGGATCTTGCTGAGGCAGATATAGTCAGGAAAATCCTTAGATCTTTATCCCCGGCATGGCACACTAAGGCCATAGTGATTCAGGAGTCAAAAGATCTGACTACCTTGACTGTGAATGAACTCATAGGATCTCTTATGACCTATGAGATGAATTTCAAAGGAGGTGGAGAAGGAAGTGAGAGGAAGGGTAAGAATGTGGCTCTAAGGGCATCCCGCAACAAGGGTAGCAATAGCGGGAGCAGCAGCAGTAGCCCCGAGTCTGAGTCCGAGCTTGAAGGTCTTTCAAATCTCGACCAGGAGGAGCAGGCAATGCTCACTAGACAGTTCAAAAAAAATTTGAAGAAAAAGGGAAAGACTTTTAGGAAGAAGAAGCCACACTCTTTCAACAAGAGTGCTGAATTTACTAACTACAGGGATAGAAATCCTAAGAGACTGACTTATTTTAAGTGTAACAAACAGGGACATATGAAAGGCGAATGCCTAGACCTCTAGAAGAAGGGTCCCTATCTTCAGAAGAAAAACATAAAGGTGCAGAAGAAGAAGAAGCCACAAGCGATGGTCTGCACATGGAGCGAGGAAGAAGAAGACCCCGAAGACGCTTCCTCAGAAGAATATGAAGATGGAATTTGCCTTATGGCAAACAGTGAAGAGGAGGTAATAAACATTTTTGAAAATTTCTCAATTGATGACTGGGAGGATGCTTATGGTGACTTGCTAGATAAATTTAATTCTCTTAGCAAAGAGCACAGAGTTCTGAAAAGAAAATTTAACACAAATGTTGAAGAACAAACTCTGGTCTGTGAGGAAAATGAGAAGCTAAAAGAACAACTAGAAGAAATGACCTCACTAAGGAAAGAGAATGATAAGCTCAAGGGAGAAATTCAAGAAAGTCAAAAACAGCTCAATGAATTCAAAACTAAAACTGAAGAAAGCATGAATGAAATTAGAATGAACTCAGAGAAATATGAAGCTGTGAAGAAGGTAAATGCTGAACTCCTAAAAAATTCTGAGTTCCTTCAAAAGGAGCTGGAAGACAAACAGAAAGTCTTAGAAAAGTTTGTCCAAGGAAAGACTAGTTTAGATGCTATACTAGGGACTAGGGTCAATTTCAATAAGGAGGGTCTAGGCTATGACCCAACCAACAAGAGACCCTTGCAGTTCAAGACCATCACCTTCTGCCCAGAGAAGGGAAAAGAGAAGCTGGACACACCATCCAGCTCAAACAGCTCTAAGGGAAATCAAAGTCCTAAAGAAAACACAAAAACCAGTGCTGGACAATCATTTAAGATGGGAATAAATTTTATGAAGTGTAACACTAAGCCCACTCACCAGAACACAAATGGTAGATGGACCAAGAAAGTGAATCAGAATAAGAGCTGGAATTACAACAATCAGATGGGTCCAAACAGGACATACTGGAGAAATAACTTTCATAGTCAAAAATATGTTAATCAACAAGCTTACAGGAAATTTCCTAGGAATAGGAAGACTAATGAATAGAATAGAACTCACTTCTCCAGTCCAGCTGGATTCAACTTTAATAAACCAGAAAGGAAGGTGCCAGAGAAAACCATGCTGAAGCAAATCTGGATACCTAAACACTTGATCAGAGATTTGAACAATGTCCTTGGACCCAACTCATCTTGGGTTCCAAATCACTCTGCTTGATGTATTTGGGTAGGTCGGCCTGGCAGCTGAAGACAACAAGTGGTACCTCGACAGTGGCTACTCCAGGCATATGACAGGAGACCGATCCAAGTTTAGCAAGATAGAGATGAAATCAGGGGGTCTGGTCAAGTTTGGAGGAAAGAACAAAGGTAAAATAATTGGAGTTGGTACAGTAGGTAAGTCTTCCACAAACTCCATTGAAAAAGTCTTACTTGTGGAAGGGCTACAACACAACCTGATTAGCATTAGTCAGTTATGTGACAGGGGTCACAGGGTTGTATTTGATGATAGTTCATGCAAAATCCTTGAAACAAATTCTGATGTGGTTAAATTTATAGCCAACAGGATTAATAATGTCTATATTGTAGACTTAGATGAGGAATCTGAATCTACTATTTGATTATCTGCCAACTCTGAAAATGATGCTTTTGAATGGCATAGACGTCTAGGTCATGCTAGCTTTACAACTTTAAATAAATTGGTCAAGCATGATTTAGTTAGAGGCATGCCTAGAATTAAATTCAACTCGATATCAAAAGCATGTGATGCCTGTGCTCTAGGCAAACAGACCAGAAATTCCTTTAAATTAAGATCTGAGCCATTGTCTTCTAGACCAATGGAACTTCTTCATATGGACCTTTTCGATCCCACTAGAACTCAGAGTCTTAATGGAAACAGGTTTGGCTATGTCATCATAGATGACTTCTCTAGATATTCATGGATATTTTTCTTAGCAAATAAGAGTGATGCATTTCAAAAGTTTAATCTGTTTTTCAATAAGGTCAAACAAGAAGGAAAATACAAGGTCTGTACTATTCAATCTGACCATGGAGGACACCTGAACAGGATGGGATTGTGGAGAGAAGAAATAGAACTGTGGTGGAGATGGCCCGAACCATGTTGATTGAAAGTAAATTACCTAGAAGGTTTTGGGCAGAAGCGGCCAATACAGTAACCTACATAATCAACAGGGCCATGGTAAGACCCATACACAAGAAAACACCCTATGAGCTTCTAAAAGGTAAGAAACCAAACTTGTTTCATTTCCGAATTTTTGGAGTAAAATGTTTTATTCATAACAATGATAAGAAAGATTTAGACAAGTTTGAAGCCAAAAGCTCACCTGGAATATTCTTGGGTTACTCTGAAGTGTCAAGGGCATATAGGGTATTTAACATATCAGATCAGAAAGTGGAAGAGTCTCCACACATCCTTTTTAGTGAAAAGAAAGATGTCTCTAATGTTGAAAATCTTGACAGGGATTCCAATTATGGTGGAGATTTTCTAGAAGACCAACAGGAAGAAGAGAAGACTCAGCCGAGTGGAGAAACAAATTCCCCAAATCAAGAAGGTCCAAGAGAAACAGGTGAGTCTTCAACAAATATTAGATTTCTTAAAGACCATCCATTAGATAATGTCATAGGCCAGTCTGAAGATCCTCTTCGGACTAGGTCTCATTTTAGAAATGTGAATAATGATGACTTAATTTCTTTAGTCTCACAAATTGAACCCAAAACAGTAGAAGAGGCTTTAGCTGATCAAGCTTGGGTCAATGCTATGTGTGAGGAATTAGGTCAGTTTGAAAGAAATAATGTCTGGGAGCTTGTCCCAAGACCTGATGGTATTAATATCATAGGAACCAAGTGGGTGTTCAAAAATAAGATGAATGAAGATGGAACCATCTCTAGGAATAAGGCCAGATTAGTAGCCAAAGGCTACTGTCAGGAATTCGATGTAGACTTTGATGAATCCTATGCACCTGTTGCTAGGATGGAAGCTATAAGATTGTTGCTTGCCTTTGCTTGCTCAAAGAATATAAAACTCTAACAAATGGATGTCAAAAGTGCCTTTTTAAATGGAGTCATTAAAGAAGAAGTTTTTGTTGAACAACCTCCTGGATTTCAATACTCTCCTCAACCTAACCAAGTTTTCAGGTTAAACAAAGCCTTATATGGTCTAAAGCAGGCTCCAAGAGCTTGGTATGAAAGATTGTCTGAATTTCTGATCAGCAAAGGCTACAAAAGAGGTAAAGTTGATCAAACTTTATTCACCAAGGGCATAAACAGAGATCTCATCATAGTTCAAGTATATGTAGATGACATTGTATTTGGATCAACAAAGCATGAACTATGTGATGAATTTTCTACCATGATGTCTGCTGAATTCGAAATGAGCTTGGTTGGTGAACTGAAATATTTTCTTGGATTGCAGGTACAACAGCTAGAGGATGGGTGCTTCATCAACCAAACCAAATACACAATGGAATTATTCAAGAGGTTTGGTATGGAAAACTTAAAGCACATTACAACACCCATGGGCACCAATACCTCATTGGATGCAGATGAGACAGGTAAAGAAGTAAATGCCAAACTTTATCGAGGTATGATTGGATCACTTCTTTACTTGACAGCCTCTAGACCAGATATACAATTCAGTGTAGGAATGTGTGCAAGGTATCAATCTAGACCTACTGAATTACACTTAGCTGCAGTTAAAAGAATCTTCAGATATTTGTCAGCTACTCAGTCTCTTGGTTTATGGTTTCCTGCATCTCACACACTTAACTTAATAGCATACACAGATGCTGATTATGCAGGCTGTAAACTAGACAGGAAAAGCACTAGTGGCCATTGTGAATTTTTGGGTGGGTGTTTAGTGTCTTGGGGCTCCAAGAAACAACATTATGTGGCCCTCTCTACTGTAGAAGCTGAATATGTGGCTGCAAGGAGTTGTGGAACACAAGTAATATGGATTAAACACCAGCTTCAGGACTACCAAGTAGACCTGGGGTGCACACCAATTTACTATGATAAACTAGTGCCATCAATATTGCTAAAAATCCTGTTTTGCATTCACGAACCAAACACATAGAGATAAGACATCATTTTATAAGAGATGAGGTGTCTAAGAATAATTTTGAACTAATTCATGTAGGCACAGATAATCAGATTGCTGACATATTCACAAAACCTCTGGATAATGAAAAATTCACCACATTGAGAAGAGAATTAGGCTTACACAAATTGTCTTAATTATGAAGCCTGTTCTTGTTGTGAGGGGGAGTTGTGTTTGTCTGATGTTTAGCCTTCTTTCTTGCTGGTTTAAGGGGGAGTTCAGAATGCTTACTGGTTAGCTTTCAGGAATGCTTTGAGTAAGGGGAAGCTTTGAGATTATGCTGGATTGTTTTATTAAAGAATGCTATTTCTTAGGGGGAGCTGAGTTATCATGTGAGAATAGAAGTTCTTTGACAGATTCAAAAGGGCTGTCCAGATGTGTAACTTTGCTGGTCTTGCATGACTGATCTAGTGTGGTTCTCTCAGACAGTAGAGTGTCACTTATCTCTTAAGTCTATAAGTCAGTGACTCTAATCTCCAATTAGAATCTTTCCTTTGGTACTCCTTCAGAGATCTGGAGTAATTGAATAAAGTATATGTTCCTACATTGTCATTGATTCTGGTTCAGGCCAAAAACTTGTATGTCTTGATATCTGACCCAATCAGCTTGAAATCTAGACTTGAAGACTCAATTCAAGAAATAGTCCTTCTGGTATTGTTTTCAATCATTCTATCTCTTTAACTCAAGCGCTTAACTGAACAAACATGTTATGTTTTGATCACTGAGAAACTGGGAGCTTCATCAATGAAATGAATATTTCTCCCATGTCATGAGGTGTCAAATACTTAAAATGAATGAAAAGAGATGACAGAGCAATGGTGGCTGGCTGGTGAGTAACTAGGGACTCTGGCCTCTAATCAAGGTGTTTCCTGATGTAAAAAACCACAGTTACTAACTCTGTTCCTTAATAATAATAAAAAAAGGGGGAAGTAATGAGGTACTCACTCTGAGTAACTGGGGATTCAGGCCTCTAATCAAGGTGTCTCTCTAATGTCAAAGGAGTGAACTACCAACTTACTCATTGATCTTCTTGAAAATCATCTCCAACAAAAATTCCTTGTTGTTATGCAACTAATGGATTGCTTGTCCTCAATACCTTGAGAACACCTCTCTGATTTTGTCTCTTGCTGTCTTGCGGGATAGTTGAATGATCAGCTATATCTGGCCATACTTGTGAACTCCTGCTCTAAATCATCCACTATGTATGCTGATAAACTTGTCAATCATTCTACTTCTCTATTGTGTACTGGAATTTAAAGAATCTTCTCTTGAGATTAGAAACTCACTTATTCTCTTAAGACCTACTCGTGACTTTCTGCACTAAGAAGTTACTGCCCTTATTCTTCATGTTTCCAGCACTGTCATACATTCTGTATTTCTTTTTGCTGATGTCAAAGGGGGAGAGAAGTTCTGCAATATCAGTGAGTCTTGTGAGTTGTGGGGGAGATAGTCTTGTGAGTTGTGGGGGAGATGAGAGTGTGTGGTAGGGAATGTTTAATTCATTTGCATGAGCATGCCTTGAATTTACTCTGTTTGTTGCAGCTTATATTAATTTCTTGTTGAACTTTCATATTGCTTGATTAGTGTTGTCATCATCAAAAAGGGGGAGATTGTTGCATCCCTATGGTTTTGATGATGTCTCACACTATAAATCAATCTTCTATCTCTAGATTTATGTTATTTCATCATGTGAGTGAGTACAGTTCATATGGTTGTCAGATAAGCATGCTATCTTGATTCTGTCTACACTCTGCTTAGTTAGTATTGACAGCAGTGGGTCGACCCACTCTTGCTGATGCGTCGACTCATCTGAACATTGTTTGTATGGGTACCAAAGTCTATACACCAGCTTGATCTATTAAGTCTGTACATTGACATAACTTCTTCAAGTCTGTACATCGGGCACCTTCTAACTGAAGTCTACACACTGGTCCTAATATTCTAAGTCTGTACACTGCCCGACCAGTTAAGTCTGCACATTGCCAAAGTCAGTTCAGCTCAACCCTATACATCCTTCCAAGCTTCAACTCTATTCACTGGAGTGTCAAGCTTAATGTCTATACACTAGCTGCTGCATTCTCATGAAGTCTACACATCCGATAGTGTAAGTCTATACATCGCCCAGTGTCTTGCTTGCATAGTCTGTACAATGCTTACTTCAAACACTCAAGCCTACACATTGCATGTCAGCAGGCTCGCACACAATAAAGTTCATACATTGCACAATGTCTGAACATTGGTTCAGAGATAGCTTCAGCCAAGTCTATACATTGACTGGCAGTCTTCATGCTAAGTATATACATTCCTTGAGTCCAAGTCTGTACAGCGTCCGTTGTCTAGAATTCTTGAAGTCTGTACATCAGACTGCTTCTTTTGAAGTCTATACATTGGCTCGTTCACTTTTGCAAAGTTTGTACATTAGACTATGGCAAAGTCTATGCATTCAGTTCCTTGGGCGAAGTCTATACATCGCTAAGTCTGCACATTATCTTCAGCTCAAGCGTTCAAAGCCAAGTCTATACAACGCCAAGTCAATACATTGAACTGTTTCTCCAAGTCTATACACTGGACTTCATTTCTTCAAGTCTATACACTGGACTGTGTTTCACCAAGTCTGTACATTCCATATCTTTTCCTATGCTTGGCCAAGTCCATACATTCATACATTTCCCTACGCTTTTATGGCCAAGTATATACATCGTTAAGCCTGTACATTGCATTCTGCTCAAACTTTCAAAGCCTCAAAGTCTGTACAGCGTGAAGTCTATACATTAGCTCAGTGGACTTTCAAGTCTGTACATTGGCTTCTCGTTTTCAAAGTCTGTACAGAGGCTTCGAATTAACAAGTCTGTACATCGGCTTCATTCGCTCAAGTCCATACATCCACAGTGTACTTCCATGTCTGTACAACACTGAAGCGTTCAACAAGTCTACACACTGCTTGAGCTTCACCAAGTCTGTACATCGCTTCAAGCGATTCAAGTCTATACAGCATGCCTTCACATTCAGAGTCTGTGCAGCCGAGCGTCTCTGTATCATCTCACTCTGGCAAAGTCTATACAGTGCTCACAGCACATTGGTTCAAAGTCTGAACACTGGCCTCTTGCTTCAAGTCTATACATTGGGTTGTCCGACCACAACCCTATACATTCTGTTGTTATAACTTGTGTCTTCAAAGCTCACAGCACACTCTTTCCAAGCCTGTACACTAGTGAGGCTTCGTGAAGTCTACACAGTGGCTGAGCTATGTAATGTCTACACATTGGCAAGGCTGGTTCATGCATTGTTCATCACAAGTCTATACACTGACATTCATGCGCTTGTTCATAAGTCTATACACTGACATTCATTCGCTTGCTCATTATGTCTATACACTGCCATTCATGCGCTTGCTCATAAGTCTATACACTGCCTTCACATGCGCTTTATTCATTAAGTCTATACATCCTCTCACGTTGTACACACTTACTCAGTTGATGTTTCTGAAGTATATACATTCATGTTAATAGCCTGAACTAACTAAGTCTATACATTCCATCTGTCTCTGTCTAGAGGCGATTCAGGCTGATGATTGGGCACGTGAACCGAGGTTGGCACCTGGCACGTGATCCAAGACAACAGGAACATGACACGTGGATGGCAACCTAGTCAGGATGCTGCCATGTGGTCAAAATTCAAATGATCTGGCAAAAAGTTCATGGGCGGGAACCTGGCAGCCACACGCCCAAAATCTGCTATAAATATGAAGCTTCGTCCTTCAGTAGAAGCTTGATCATGAAAAAGAAAAAGCAGAAGCCATTGGTGTGAGTTTGCACGATCCAGAAAAGAAAAAGAGCAGAGAGTTCCAGATCCGAGAGGAGTTTGTTCGAGAGAGAGAGCAGTGTCTGTGGTTTGATGAATTGCTTCATTTGAAGCTACATTTGTATTTGTTTCAGAACCGACTGCTTCTTCATTGGTTTTTGTTTCTACTTTGTTTTCGTTTCATTTTGTTCATCCTTCTGATTTGAATTGGTTCCCCTCCGGTGTGTGGAGGAAGGGAGTATTACTCCAGTTTCCCTCTGGGTTGCAGAGGAAGAGAGATCGGTGATCTCTGGTGTTGCTAGTGACAGGTTGTCATTAGCAGTTTCCCTCCGGTGTGTGGAGGAAGGGAGAGGATTCTCCGGTTGTGTTCTAGCTGGTAGCTAGAACAGGTTTCAAGTTCTGTGGGTAGCAGAGCTTGGTTGAGGGATTTGTTTCCCTTGGTTGTTCAAGCTGTGTGGCAGCATGTTGTTCACAGACTGAGTCTGTAGTGATCTAGCATTGTCTAGTGGAATCCTCATTCTTGTTGGAGTGAGGGGTGGATGTAGATTGCAAACTGCAATCGAACCACCTAAAAATCGAGTGCCTCCTCTATGGTTTGCTGTTGCTATCTGCGCTCTCCATCTGCTTGTCTCTTTGCTTCCATGTGATCAGCTCTTCACTCTCATTTACTTATACTACCTTGCTTGGTGACTGTATTTGCATTTCTCTGTGTGCGGGTTAAGGAGGGGCTTATTTTCTGCCTAAGTTTCTACAAATTGGGAGTGATCTATTCATCCCCCCCTTCTATATCACTCTTGCTGCGCTAACACTGACACTTCACACAGAAGTGTTGACACTTCGCACAGAAGAGCTGACACTTCAGACACCCTGGCACCCAGAAGTGTCGACACTTCATCTTGAAGTGTCGACTTGTCTGCCAAACAGAATGCATTGTAAACACAGTGAAGCTGGGAAGTGTCGACACTTCATCTGGAAGTGTCGACTTGTCTGCCAAACAGAAGCAGCTATTATTGACTTTGTGTTTCTCAACGTGGACAACCCCTTTTCTTGGATTTGTTTAATCCTAAAGTCTCCCAACCTACCATGATTTGTGGATCTGGTCTGGGGCTTGTCTATGAACCATTCAAAGAGATATAAAAACAACACAAAGAGGGTTAGAAACCCTAATGGATCAAGGGAGATCAAAGAGAGGCTAGAGGAGGCTGTCCAAGGGAAGAAGAAGAGGGTACTGTAGCAGTGAACAGTACTTCGTGTAGAAGTTCTTCATCCATTCCAAGGTGTTTCAAGCTCATATCCAAGCTAGCAACTTCTAAGGCAGTGTACAAGCAAGCAAGGCTATCAAGGGGATCCAAGGAAGCTGATTTCACAAGGTAGAAGAAGCCATTGCTGCTGAATCAAGAGGAGAGCTTTGCGAAGAAGAAGAAGCCTTTGTTGGTGATCAACATCGTGTAAAGACAAGAAGAAAAAGAGGCAGCCCTTGCTGAAGCATCAGATTCACCTCCTTCATTTCAGACAAGATCTTTTCGATTCTAGCATATCTCCATATCTTGTTTGAATATTTTCATTTTGTTCTCTTTTCATTTTGTTCAAGTTATTGAAACTGTGAATCATCCCTACCGCGGTTAGTAGGAAGGCAGTTACGTTGGAAGGTGATCCAATATGCAGTGTTGTCGTCCCTACCGGTGGTTAGTAGGAAGGCAATCGGAAGTTCTCCGATCTGCGGTTTGGTGCGCTGCACTAGTGAAGCGTCACCGGGTTTGGTGAGGGGTGGACGTAGGATTGGGGATTCAGTCCGAACCACCTTAAAATCTCGTGTGTTGTGGTTTGCTTGTGTGATTACTTTGTGCTAGATGCATGCTTAGGTTTAATCTTTATATTACTTGTCCATCTTGCTTAGCAAATCATTGTGCCCTTAGTTAAGCTAGTTGTATTCCAATGCAATTCTCTTTATCTAGCTTTAAAGAGGGGTGTTCTATAAAAGAGGGGCATATCTATTCACCCGTCCCCTCTAGATCCGCCATCCACTACTCAACAATCCCGGCAATTAAAGAAGCATGAAGAGAACTATCCGATGCATGATTTAGAGCTGGCCGCAATAGTATTCATCTTAAAGATCTGGAGACACTACCTCTACGGAGAACAATTCATTGTGTACTCTGATCACAAAAGCCTCAAAGATCTATTTCCCCAAAAGGAACTGAACATGAACAAGAGACATGATTCCTATTTGTCAAAACGAACTAAGCGGTCCATTGCCCGACAAATGGAAATTGCTCTCAGGGTCAAGATGCTTTGGAGGGCAATGCATTCAAATTCCTTATGGGCAGATTACTTCAGAGCCAAATACTTTCGGGGCAATCATCTCATGGATGTTAAATTCAGCAACATGAAAGGCCACAGCCGAATAAGCTGGATTCTGGCTAAGGGCATCATATCACAACATAAAAAAATTATTCATGGGGATGGTAACTCCCCAAACTTTTGGTATGATATCTGGTTAGGCAATAACCCCCTGGTCTCTTATGTTCTGGCTGATGTTATCAACAATACAAAAGCCTCAATTAATGACTGTATCAAGCACCCAACAGCTGAAGATAATAAGATTATCGAAACCTTTTTGCCAGCTGATATTACTAAAGCTAACCTTTCTCTATATGCTGACAAGGAGGTCTAGAGCTTGTCATCTTCAGGTGAATATGTGGTCTCCTCATTATATAAACATGTATGCAATCTTAGCCAAAATCAGACAAGTCTGCCATGGAGTCACCTCTGGTCCACCTGGCTGCCCCCTAAGATTTCCATCTTTTGTGGAAAATTATCAATAATTGCCTTCCCACTAATTCTAATGTCTAGGCGCTTGGCATCCAACTTTGCTCTAAGTGTTATTGCTGCAGACAGCCTCAAGGGAAACATTGAACCACTTATTCATTAGTAGTGAAAATGTTACCTTCATCTGCTCATCTCTCCAATCGACTGGAATGTTGTAGAACGGTAATTTTGCCAAGGCTATGATTCTGAACTCTATCTCACACAGCAGCACTAAATCCCTTTATTGCCTATTTTCATTGGCAACTATTAGCTATGCTATGTGGGAGTTATGGTCTGCAAGGAATATGGCCAAGTATGAAGGAAGGCTGATTACCATGAATTATTTGCTGCATAGGATCAATGCTCAGGCTAAAGAAATCTATGATTTATCTGATCTAAGAGAAATTCACTCTAGCAAGAGAAAGATCCTGGCTCAATTTGGTATTAAGACTGCCAGCTATAGAAGCCCCCAAGTATTAGCTATTAAATGTTTATGTCCACCTTGGCCATCTCTCAAGCTCAACACTGATGGGGCATGCAAGCGATCAGGCAATTCTGGTGGGGGAGGAGTCATTCGGGATGCTAAAGGAAACACTCTTCTAGCCTTTTCTCATTACTATGGTAACTGTTCTAGCATTGTTGCTGAAGCAAGAGCCCTACTTAATGGCATCAAATACCTTTATTTCATGAATATTCATCCTGCTTGGATTGAATGTGACTCTAAGGTTCTGGTGCAGTCTGTGAGAAAGCAGATTAAATGTCCATGGGCTATTCTATCTTATATCAGAGAAATTTGAGATATGCTCTCACAACAGGATTCCATAATTCACATATACAGAGAAGCTAATACCGTTGTTGATTCTTTAGCTTCATTAGCTTGTTCAAATAAATGTAATATTTTCTTTTCTTATCATGAGCTTCCTAAGAATGTTAAGGGTGCAGCGCGGCTGGACAATCTAGGAATGCCTAGCATCCGAATCTTGTAATTTTTTATCCTCGTTCACATTTCAATAAAATTTACCTCCTAGTGGTATGATGGGAGTGTTCCCAAATTCGGTTCACCTTCAAAAACACTTCTAGGCAGGGTTTTCAAAAAAAAAGGCTAGTTCATGCATGACGGGTATACTAGATGCATAGTCCTAATGAAAACATGAAATCCTCAAGGTACAATGCATGAAATCGAATGAAACTAGAGGGCTTTTATTCCTGACTTCGAGTTTAAGCCATTCATGAGATAACCTACCTCTGTCTTGGGCTTTAGATTTTGAATTTAAGGTTGAAAGTCAACCCTAGTTCTCTGCTCGTCCTGAACCGAACCAGCAACTTCACCCTCTTGTATCTCCTTATTCCCTTGACCTAAGGATGTGAAATTTTGAGGGTAAGAAGAGGGTACTAACATGAATAAATTGTTCTAAAGAACCTCTATCTAATTACCTCGTTTAGGGCTTCTATTTTCCTGATCTTCTTGGGTCGGTCGCACTATTTCCTGAGTTATTTGCATCGAACCAGCGTTTTTGCAGGCTTCTATCTCCCTGTAGAAGAAATGAACAAATTCCTAGAAGAAACTTACCTCTAATTCTTCTTCTTTACCTTAGTTCTACACGAGCCAAAAGTAAGGGTCGCACACATCAAATTTGGGATCTATTTATAGGTTTAGCTAGAGTTTTGAGGATTATAACGATTCTAGAGTCCCAATTAGGCTCTTAATTCGATCTACTAGCCTTCCAGACTTATATAATTGGTAGATAGAATCGAACCTAGGTGATTTGGATGTCAAAAATCCAATCTTTTCACATTTTCTCATACTCACGGAACTGACAGAGCTTAGCGGTCTAGGTCTAGACCGCTTCCTGTCCCTTTACGGTCTCGCGATAGACCGTTTCCCTTCATGAGCGCCGAATTTGAAGCTAGTTCAAACTCTTTTAATATTATCCAAGTTATTATCCATCTACTTATCTATTAAGGAGTAACTATCCCTTTAATTCCGTGATTACACTAGTTGTAGGCTTCTAGAATATGGGCTAAGGTCCAAAACAATCTCTTGGGCCAATGTGGGTTTATTATATGGGCCTAATCTTCTTGGATCAGTGCAGGGCCATAATAATTGGATTCAATTAACCATAATTCATTTAATAGCCCTTTTTGCCCATTGAATAATTAATATAATTATATTTTAAATCCCAAAATTTTCTCGGGCGTTACACGATCCCCCACTTAAAAAGAATTTGTCCCCAAATTCAATATATGTATTTATGGAGAGCGTACTTACAGTTGAATAGCTTGGGAAATCTTTTGTGCATAGCTTCTTCAATTTCCCATGTTGCTTCGTGTGGGCAAGATTTAGTCCACCGAATCTTGACCATAGGAATGATTTTATTCTTGAGTTGACGTACTTCTTGTTCAGTTATTCTGATTGGCTTAAGCTCGTATGTCAAATCCTTTTGGATTTCCAGGTGGTCGTAAGTGATGACATGAAATGGATCAGGTACATACTTCTTGAGCATTGAGACGTGAAATACATCATGAACTCCTGCTAATTGAGGGGGTAAAGCTATTCGATATGCGACTTCACCAATCCTGTCGAGAATTTCGAAGGGGCCAATGAATCTTAGAGTAAGCTTGCCTTTGATACCGAATCTTCAAATACCTCGACCTGGAGAAACTTTAAGAAATACATGGTCTCCTACTTGAAATTCCAGGTCACGCCTTCGGTTATGAGCATATGATTTCTGTCTATCTTGAGCCATCTAGAGTCTTTCCCGAATAAGCTTTATCTTCTCGGTAGTATCCCTAATGATATCGGGACCGAGAAATTTCCTTTCTCCTACTTCACTCCAGCAAATAGGCGATCGACACCATCTTCCATACAGAGCCTCGAATGGTGCCATTTGTATACTAGCCTGATAGCTATTGTTATAGAAAAATTCTACTAGAGGTAAATAGTCATGCCAACTCCCTCCAAAGTCAATAGCACAAGCTCTGAGCATATCTTCCACCACTTGATTTGTTCTTTCAGTTTGGCCATCAGTTTGTGGATGGAGCGCAGTACTAAAATTAAGTCAGCTTCCTAATGAATGTTGAAGACCCTTCTAGAATTGTGATGTGAACCAAGGATCTCGATCAGATATAATGGTAATAGGGACACCATGTAGTTTGACAATCTCTCTTATGTATAATTCTGCTAGTACATCCACAGACCATCGACTTTTGATTGGTAGAAAATGTGCAGATTTAGTCAATCAGTCTATGATCACCCATATACCATCATGTCCCCCTCTTGTCTTAGGTAAACCCATGATAAAATCCATCCCTATACTTTCCCATTTCCACTCGGGAATATTTAAGGTGTAATTTCCCAGCATGCTTTAAATGTTCTGCCTTTACTTGCTGGCAAGTGATACAGCGAGCTACAAAGTCCGCTACTTCTCTTTTCACATTGGGCCACCAGAAGCTTCTTTTCAAATCTTGATACATTTTGATAGCACCAGGGTGAATAACATACCTTGATTTGCGAGCTTCTTCCATGATCAATTTCATAGTGTCATCATGATTCGACACAAAAATTCGATCCTTGAATAATAGTGTTCCATCATTTGAGATAGAAAATTCTGGTCTCTGATCAATATTACCCTTAATCTCCATCAATGTGGGGTCATTTTGGTGAGGACACCAGAGCATGAGTTTGGCTCGACTCAGCGAGCCGCCGATACCGGACCTGCAACATGACTCGGTCGACACCAACCTCTTTGTGGCTGGGGGACAGTCTGGAGTCGCCACCGGAGCATTGATACTTCAATACGTATTTTTATACGAATTTGGTGTGCATTAGGTGTGTATTTGGTTTGTATTATCTTGGATTTTTATATTTGGTCAATGGTAGAATAATTGACCATGTATTTATATTTTTGAATCATTTTGGTCCAAGGGGGATTAATTTGGTCCATGGGGATTAAAGTAAGTCAAGCCCCTTATGTTGACCTTAAGGGAGGGGCGCCCCCTCTTTTGTCCCCTTATGGGAGGTTTTTTTATGCAAGTTTAATCTCCCTTCCCCATTATACCCCCTTGACCAAGGGTAATCTAGGTCATATGGCTAGGTCTAGGGTTTGAATATATAATATCTCTTATTGTATTTGGTGGAAATTAATGAAGAATTATATTGCAAGTGCATTTGGGCGCACCCCCCTCTCTCTCCCTTGTTCTTGGTGTTCTTCCCTCTTCTTCCTCCAATCTTCCTCAGATCCGAGTCTAAATCCTCCATCTCTCTCAAATTTCTTCCTCTTCCCCTCTTCCTCTATCTGTTGTGATCGTTCACGGCCGCCGCCGCTGCCGTTCGTGCCGCCGTTGAGCCACCACAAGCCGGTTCCCCCCTGCTGCCCCGAAATTTGGAGTTACAGGACATCAACTCGGTGAAAGGGCTGGTACGGAAGATCCAACCGTTGGATCATGATGAGATTTTG
Organism: Amorphophallus konjac; assembly: GCA_022559845.1. Lineage (NCBI taxonomy): Eukaryota > Viridiplantae > Streptophyta > Magnoliopsida > Alismatales > Araceae > Amorphophallus > Amorphophallus konjac. The sequence continues at coordinate 165,333,733 of CM040118.1, read as the reverse complement.
AGGGTAGGTTTCCCCTATCGTCAATCAATCCCAGTTTAATTATTAGGTCGATCAGAGTTCGTTTAGGCCCTTTCCTAGCCACCTATTTTTCCCTCTCAAAGTCTACCTGTGTGCAAATCTGCGAGATAGATCTTTAGACCCAAATTTTCTCACCCCTATAATGTTGTCAGAAAATTACAAAAAAACTATGCGCGTCACCGTCACCCTCCCCTCTATCCACCATAAAAATCCCAAGTCCTAATTCGTTCGTTTGATCCTCGGTTAAAGCCCTTGAACAGGCAGATCCCTTTCTGCCCTGTCTATTCTGTGTTTCAGGACAGAGTGCTTAGTCAGTTTGGAGTAATTCTCATTTCCAATACAGCCGTTGGATAGATCTGGAATTCCAATTTGTCGTAGGATTTTGAGTCTTCTTTCTAATGGTACCCATTGTGTCACGATCCGATGTCGGAGCTGGGCATACAAGCCATTCTTGTCAGAGTGCGTAGATCTGGCCAGAAGTAGAGCTGCGGGACAGCCTTGGGAAATAAATCTCAAGAAATCGCCCGACTCCACTCCGGTGATCGCCGCTCTCGGGGATCGACCCGGGACACTCCAGAGATGCCCTCGCCGGTTGCTGCACCCAGGAGCCTCCCGGACGTCACCGTACCTACAGAGGATCCCACGTGCTGTCCTGTGGGTCTGAGTGACCCGAGCTGAACCGGCCGACCGCGTCCGCTTGAGCGCCACCGATTGCTGCCCGTCAACCCGAGATTGGTGCTCCGGGACCCCATGTGCCGCCTATTACCTCCCTGCATAGAGTTGGCTGTAGAATCAATTCTGTAATTAATAATTATTTCTATACCGGGAGTTCCGGATCTCGGCCGGGAAGTCTTCCCCACGCCCCGAGCGTGGAGGTACATTTGCCACCCTCTTTGTCGTATTTGCTTGTTTAGTATGCATTCTAGATGTCGCTGCATGTGAGTAGGATATTTTACTAGCTAGTTAAATATTAATCACTGCTGTGAGTTGTGAGAGAGGAACCCGTCCCGTGACTCATTCCGAGCACGAGAGTGAGCTGACCACCCGAGACTTAAAGCCAGTTTCCCAATCATGCAGATCGTCACGTTTCCCTCACCGGGGACGACTGTGAGTTAGCGCTTCTTGTTTGGGACATGATTGCCTCTTCTGGAGCTCGTTCGGTGCCGCGTTGTAGTGTTGTTGCCGCTTGCGTCGTCCTAGTAGTCGTGTTGCCCTATAGAGTCCAAGGTCGCAACCAGTCCGAGTCGAGGCTCGTAGTCGTCCCGCATCACATTTTCTTGTAATTGGACTATGTCCTTGATCAATGTAGGTTGAAACCTTATGTTGAAAATCATACCTCCTTCTCCTTCTCTGTCAATATCAAGATTTAAATGAGAAAAATCTTTAATAAGACAAGTTATACCTTTCCTGAGGCTGGCTAGAGTTGTCATTGGTTTCCTGCTAAGAGCGTTGGCTACAGCATTTGCTTTCCCTGGATGATATTGGATATCAAAGTCGAAGTCCTTGAGATCCTCCAACCATCTACGTTGATGCATGTTTAACTCCTTCTGGGTGAAGAGGTATTTCAGACTTTTATGATATGAAAATATGATGAATTTCTATCCATAAAGATAATATCGCCAAATCTTCAATGCGAATATAACCACAGCTAGTTCCAGGTCATGCACAGGGTAGTTTTCTTCATGACGCTTCAACTATCTTGATGAATAGCAAATCACCTTTCCACTTTGCATAAGGACGCATCCTAGGCCAATGCCAGATGCATCCGTATAGACTTCAAATCCACCACCCTCTGTCGGTAGCGTTAATATTGGTGCAGTGGTAAGGTGTTCTTAAGAGTTTGAAAACTCTCTTCGCAATCCTTCGACATATAAAAGGATTCTCCTTTCTCATGAGTCTAGTCAAAGGAACAGCGATCTTTGAGAAATCCTTGATAAATCTCCTGTAATAACCAGCAAGACCTAGAAAACTTCTGACTTCAGACACGGTCGTCGGCCGACTCCAGTTCTTAACGGCTTCTATTTTAGAAGGATCGACAGTAATTCCTTCTTTTGAAATAATATGGCCAAGGAAAGAGAGCTCCTTAAGCCAGAACTCGCACTTATTAAGATTTGCATAAAGTTTGTGCTCTCTTAGCGTTTGCAAGGCTATTCTTAAATGCTCTTCATGTTCCTCCTTCGTTTTGGAGTATATAAGAATATCATCAATAAAGACGACTACAAACTGGTCGAGATAGGGCCTGAAGACATTGTTCATGAGTTGCATAAATGCTGCCGGGGCATTGGTTAACCCGAACGGCATTACCACGAATTCATAGTGGCCATATCTGCTTCGAAAAGTAGTTTTGTGTATGTCTTCATCCTTGATCTTGAGCTGATGATAACATGACCTGAGGTCTATCTTGGAAAAATATTCTGCTCCAGAAATCTGATCAAAGAGCTCATCGATACGCGGCAACGGATATTTATTCTTAATTGTGAGTTGATTCAGTCGCCGATAGTCGATACATAGCCTGAGGGATCCAACCTTCTTCTTGACGAATAGTACTGGCGCACCCCAAGGGGATGTGCTAGGTCGAATGAAACCCTTGTCTAATAATTCCTGAAGTTGTTTCTTCAATTCTTTGAGTTCTGTGGGGGACATCCTGTAGGGAGCTATTGAAACAGGTGCTGCTCCAGGAATGAGTTCAGTGAAAAAGTTTACTTCCCTTTCGGGCGATAAACCGGGCAAATCAGATGGAAATACACCGGGAAACTCATTCACAATGGGAATACCTTCTAAGATGATCTCCTTGGACTCAGTAATGATTACGAAAGTAAGAAAAGCTTCACATCCTTGCGAAATAAGTTTGCAAGCGTGAAGAGATGAAATAATGGTAGGATGCTTCCTATATTTGATACCAAGGAATGAAAACCTTGGAAGACCTGGTTTCCAAAAAGAGATAATCCGGTTGCGACAATTTATATAGGCGTCGTGGTCTACAAGCCAATCTACACCTAGAACAGTATCGTAGCCCTCCATATCAAGGCACACAAGGTTTGCAGGAAGGTTGTGACCTTCAACCATTACCTCACTATCGGGGTAGTGGGTTGTAAGTTTGGTTCCATGACCTAATGGTGTAGTGATTGCTAGGTCTGAAGGTAGAGGAACTGATGTAATAGGTAAGGTTTTTGCAAAAGTAGTAGATATAAAGGAATGAGAAGCACCGGTATCAAATAGTATGAATGTAGGATGGGAATAGATTTGGATAGTACCTTCCATTAGTCCATCATTCTTGGGTGCTTCTTCATCTTCCATTAGAGCATTAAGGCGGGCTTGTTGCTTACGCCCACCACCAGAAGATTGTTCCTTCATAAGGGGGCAATCCGGCATATAGTGCTCCCGACTGCCACATCGTAGACAAGCGTCGAGATGCTTCCAGCACTCTTCGGCCGCATGACCAAACTTCTCGCAAAACGTGCAAGCTGTGGTGACTTGCTTCTCTTCTTCTTTGACCTTCTTGCTCTGGTGGTAATCATTACCACTCCCATTCTGGGATCTCTTCTTGCTATCATGGAATTTGTAAGGTTCCGTGATACTAAATTTTCTTTTCTTTTCATGCCGATCAGACCTTCAGCTTGTCTCTTCTCCCTTGTCTTTTAATTTTTTGACCTTCTTCAAGGTACTTTCACACAGATGTGCCCGTTGGACCATCTTCGCATAAGTATGGATATTCTGAGTCCCAAGTTGTTGAATATAGTCAGGCCTCAATCCATCCATATATCAGTTAGCCTTCAACAAGTCGGTGCTAACCAAGTGAGGAGCATAAGGCGCCAGCCTAGAAAATTGAAGTTCATACTCCGCTACGGTCATCATGCCTTGACGTAACAAAGCAAACTCCATAGCTTTCCTCTCCTTAACATGCTCGGAGAAGTATTTTGCTCGGAAGAGTGAAAGGAAACCTTCACAAGTATGTGGTGCATTTGCAGGCGGTGCTGGAATTGACTTCCACCACGTACGAGCATCTTTATTTAATTGGAACATGGCTAGACAGACCTTCTCTTGATCAGCACATTACATAACTTCAAATATGCGATTCATCTCATCAATCCAATTTTCTGCTTCATCAGGATTAGAGGATCCCGAGAACCGCGGAGGATTTAAGATCCGAAAATTACGGTGTAGGTCTCCAGCTCTTGCCCCTGCGCCGACTTGAGCCAGATTCTATAATGCTTGGGTGAGACCCGCAACGGTCTGTTGCATACCGTTCCAGTCAACACGATGAGCCATCGTAAGAATGAGGTACCTGAGAAGAGTAATGAATTTGTTAATTCTAATGGAATGAGTGAGGTTAATCTTAGAAATAATTCTAATTACTATCTCATCCCCAGGTTCTACCCAATTCTTCTCACATGGGTTGGAAGTTCCTTTCCTAGTTTCAGAGGTGTGGGTCCTTAACCCTCGGACTTAACCTATGACATGTCTTTTCCCTAGGACTTCTAGTCCTATGCTCTGATACCACTTTCACTGTCATGTCCCGAGATTATGCAGCGGAAACAATCGGGAACGTGAACAGCCGGCTAGTACGCCTCGAGCAAGTAATATAATCAGAGCGCTAGACAATCACACAAACGTAATTGCACAAGTGATTCACGAAAAACCTTCATGAAAAAGTACATAAGGTTCTTTCTTTACTAGACTTCAAAAAAATAAAAAAGTACATCATGACTCGACTAGACTTTTGATAACTATGGCTTCCCTCGTTCATACTTCCTTCAATCGCTCTCGGACCCGTCACTTGTATTATCTGATTCCGACTCACTTGCACTTCTATGGACGTCAAAAAATGAGAGAAGAAAAAGAATGTTCCTGCGGCACGGACGTCTTGACATCTCAGGAGCAAGTCGAAGACGGGAAGGCCGAATAAACTCTGTACCTCCTCCAAGCAGGACGAATATATACCCGGTGCTCCGCCACCCAACAAAGAAGCCCCTCAGGCAGAAAAGATAGCCCTGGCTCCCCAGTCGGCATTATCGAAGGCCGAATCAGAAGAAGCTCAAAAACTCGGACACGGGTTTGGCTTATGCCAGAAATCACTCAAAGTTCTGAATCGGGATCCAAAGGTCCTGAACTAAACACCCTGGAGGTGGTGCATTACAACTAAAGCAACACGGGAGGACAAGCGTCCGTCCGAATAGCCGCGACTCCGAGACAAAGTCTAAACCGGCGCGGTCTGCATTTAAACCGGCGCGCCCTTGCTTGGGCATTAAACTGGCGCGCCCTTTCCAATATCCCCAAAACTGGAGCGCCCCTCCTATTTGTGCTAATCCGGTGCGCTGCTCTATTGCTCCTAAATAGGCACGCTTACCCCCCCCCCCCCCCCGCGCCATTTTAACCAAGGTGGCCATCCCATCGTAAGTCCGATCCCCTATTTCCGGGTGCGAACAGAAGGAACTTATCTGAAAAGGACGAACGGCTTGCACTTGACCAGCGTGCAACCGCCTGAGCCCTTCCTGCTCCTAGGAATGGAAGACTTCGAGCTCCGTACCGAACGTCACTTCCCCGCCGGTCACCGTCGGCCAATCTCGTGGAGGCATCTCCCCTACCCTACGCCCCCCCTAGCCGCAGGCCACTCGATTGCCTTCGGTTGGAGGGAAAGGGAAGGCACCTGTCGCTGGCTTCAGAGGCTTCTCCTCCCAGCTCCACTGATATATATGCAACGAACACCCCACTGGAAGCTCCCTCGGTAGGCGGTCTCTCTCTGGCCGGTTCTCTCTGAAAGGTCTCCAGCAGAAGAGAAGAAGAAGCTCCATTCTCTTGCGCCCGTGAGGTGAAGAAAAAGAGAGAGAGTGAGAGAGAGGAAAGGTGAGTTTGGAAGGGGGGAGCTTGTGCTCTGTTCCCCTTCCCCCACCGATGTATTTTTCATTTCTTTCTCTGATGTATCCTCCCGCTTCGGGGTAGATCCCCTTCTTTATTTAGCCTCCTTCCCTTGTGGATGAATGAAAAAAAGAAAAGCCTTGCTGAACACTGTGTTCTACTTCGTTTGCCCTCCTTTCCCCCCTATCTTCCAATCATCCAAGGCCCTTTGAAGCTTGCCCCTCCGTGGCATGGTCTTTGAAGGAACCCATCCAAAAGGATGAATATTCATGGCCTTCCATGGCGAACATCCATCCCGTTGGAGCTACCACAAAGTCACTACCCATGAACTGCTAGAACCCCTTGAAGGCTGGTCCTCGGGGCTTCTACATTAAACTATGGGACACCGGATTGCCGTTAGGCCACTCTGAGTTTTTGGGATCATCTCGGAGTACTCCGTTTGACAATCCCTTATGTCGCCCTAGCAAACCTCAGTCCGGGGGAGGTGCTGCCCAATTTTTGCCAGGAATTTGAGCAACAAGAACGAACTAAGCTCCCTGAGAGCATGAACTGAACTCCAAAGTTCCTGAACCCCTTTGAACAAACCACCCAAACTTTAATCTTAACAAACAAACAAAACACTTTGAAACCTTCAAATCCACCTATTTTTGCTAAGTGAACAAACAGCCTAACCATCCGCTAGCCTTCAAGCCTTTGAAAAGAACAAAACGGCCTAATCCGGCGCACTTATCCGGCGCGCTACCCCCGCGCCGCTTTAGCCCTACACTCATAAACTGTTTTACCCCTCTTGGCTCTAAATTGGCGCGCCCCCTACGCGCCGGATTAAACCCTCTCACCAAAACACCTCTCCACCCCTTTGCTCACATCCTAAACCGGCGCGCCCCTCTCTCCTGGCTTGCCCACCTAAACCGGCGCCCCCCCTCTCTCCTGGATTGCCACCTAAACCGGCACCCCCCTAATCTCCTCTAAACCGGCGTGCCCCCCAGCTTGTCCCGAAACTGGCGCGCCCCCCCTTGCCTACCTAAACCGACGCGCCCTATTACACCCTCTAAACCGGCGCGCCCCCTAGGTCGATCCGCGTGCGAGGGCGAACGTTGGTGAGTCCGGGCTTCACACTTAACAATTCGTTTCCTCAGACTGTGTGTAAAGAGAAAAGCAACGATGCCCCATGGTATCAGATGTGGACCTTGGAATCCCCAACGTGGACATAGTTTGAAACCATCTCGGGCCAATAGTCTATCACCTTGACCCACTTCTATCGAGATCTAATCCCGCAATCCCATTAAACTTGTCGTAATCACGGCAGACATTCGTACGGTTTATCGTCGTCTTCGATGCTTCAGATGCGGGCTCTCGTCCGAACAATGAATGATCCGTTAGTGACCGACATATATATATACCGGGATCTAATCCCGCACCCACATTAAACTTGCCGTACCTACGGTAGACATCCGTATGGCTTTGTCGTTGTCTTCGATACTTCAGATGCGGACTCTTGTCCGAATGACAAATGGTACGTTAGTGACCGACGTATATACCGGGATCTAATCCCGCACTTGCATTAGACTTGCCATACTCACGGCAGACATTTGTACGGGTTTATTTCTGTTTACATCGTGCCTTCAATACAGATCTTTGTCTAAACATAAAGTGGTCCATGAATGACCAACAAAATCTGAATGGAACGAGACGGCTCTCATCTTCCCCGAACCTTACGTGTGGGAATATCAATAAGACCTTCGTGAGTCACGTTTGGACCTCAGGTTCGCCCCAACCATGGTCATTGCCTGACCTACTTCCTAGGCCTATAGCCAGCTATCTCTGTACACGTCTTTATTTTGGAATGTAGTCCCGGGACACTTTCCCGCTGCCCCTCGACACCGAAAATATTAACGATGCCCACGCAAGCCTCGTTTGGACCGTGGGAGGTGCCCCCGGAATGGTCCTGACCCGATCTCGCACCGGGCCAATAAACTCGTTGATTTTCAACCACTCTAACTGGGATTCAACAGAATGTCTCCTATCCCTTTGAACAATAAATTTGCCATACCCTGGCATACATATGCTCTAATTTTCCCCATGACGATCATGATTTTCTGAAGCCGGATGCTCGTCTAAATATCAATATGGTCCCTTAAGTGACCGACATATTCCGAATGCTTGCTTCCCTAGACATCGGGCTTTCCGACTGATTCGAGACTGTTATCGGCTTGTTTCTCTCGATATAGTTTCCTGGCCATGAGGCCCTGATTCCCGGCGATTAATCAAGGGTGTTCCCCTCTCCGAGGGAATGTAAATGACGCCGTGACCTTTACGGCGCGGTGGGTTTTAGTCCCGACACGAACTACACAATCGTCTGATTAGTCAGATCGAGCGCACAATAAATCATCACCTTGGTGACTAGCATCCCCACGCACTTAATAAACCCAATAAATGAGTAAACAAAGATCTAAATAAAAAGTGCATCCACAACTTCCTGAAACATTAAGAAAGTAGGGAATGAGCACACTTGGCCAGTAGGTATCTTCGTATCAACATGAAGGCAAGTTTAAATGATTAATATTTTAGCTCTAGAGAACAAGATAAATCATGCAGATACGATGAAACATGCGAATAAAGCTAAAGTAACAAGATATGATCACGACGAGATATGAAGAATACGATTTAATCAAGTATATATCAAGAATGTCAATTTTGGCCTTTCAATAATGTAACAACAATGTACTTTTCATAACCAGGAAGGTTATGCACTAGAAAGGCATGTAACAAGCAAGTAGTACTTTTCATTTTATAGCAAGTACTTCGTGAATTTATGTGGATCCCGTGGATATTTCACTTATTTGTAGAGAAAGTACTCCCAGCGCAATGCGACGCCAGTAGCATCATACCTCATGGTTTACAGTATGTTTCCGACAATCAGTCGAGGGGACTAGAATAGAGCCCTTGAACACAATCAGTGCTCGAACTGCATCTTCAAGTATAAATCAAGCTACTTTCACGTTTATAACAATAATGTGGGCAACATTGTACAAGTTCAATAATAATTCCATGATGAGGTACACAAGGTAAGAATGCTTCAATTAAGAACAAAAGATTTGAAGGATGACTTAAATGGACATCATGCTACAGAAGAAAATTCGACAGCACAACGGTACTTTTATTACGTTCTATACCTTTAATATTGATTTATTAACATATGTTCAGTGTCCAGATAATTCTAAGATTATCCATGAACTCAAGAAAACCAACCCCGAAGGTCAACCTTGGGTTAGTTATAATCAGGAACCAAGCGGTCTAGTGCAGGACCATTTAGTACAGAAAGCGGTCATATGCTATACCGTTTAGAGATTCAAGCGGTCTAGTCTTGGACTGTTTCATAAGACAAAGTTCGACATTTTGAAAATAGAACCTCTGGAGCTTTACGGTCTAGTGGATGGCCATTTAGTATCCGTTAGCGGTCTAGTGAATGGCTGCTAGCAGACTCTGGATGTCAACCAAATGGCAGCTAAGATCTAGAATACATAAACACCGGTAAAGTGCTTTCTAAATAATGGGCTTTAATGGTGCAACTAGCTCGACGTCCTAGTGGGAATCCCAGGCTCGCGGAGTCATACGGAGGCCTTGAAACAAGATTTCCTAGTCTGTTGGAAGGAATATCCAAAGGAGAGGTCATCATGTCCAAGATTTTGTACTTAATGTGTAAAAGTGTAACTAATGACAACATATCAGGATATGTGCCATGTACTTAAGAAAATGACTCTTAGAAGAGAGAGAATCATGTAAAACAGTGATCAAGTTAAATCATGAATCATCTATCATTTGAAACATGTATTTATTACAAGAATATATCATTTTGGTCATAAATTAACATAAGTTAAAATAATACCAATGTGCATAATACATGGAATCTACTATAATAAACAATAGAATTAAATAAGTATATGAAACCAGTGTTCAAACCAGGAATAAAAACTTAGTTAACTAGGCTTATCATATAATAATTAAGGCTATTCTGCAATATGTGTCGGATTTACAATATTATAAAAAAATAGAAAATAAAATGGTCTAGTATAGGACCGTTTCACCGTGGCTAGCGGTCTATCTGGCGACCGCTAGAGTTTCAGGTGGTCCATAGGAAGACCGTTTCCTCCTGTATAATCCGAGTTCAAATGATAATAAAACAAAAAGCTAAACTAAGGCATATCATGCATGGAAATCAACATATATAAACTTCCATAATCATGATAGAATGAATATAAGCCACCAATATGCATAGGTTCATATGATCAACAAGAAAATTTCTTCTTTTACTTCATTAAGGCTAGTTCATGTATGAGGGGTATACTAGATGCATAGTCCTAATGAAAACATGAAATCCTCAAGGTACAATGCATGAAATCGAATGAAACCAGAGGGCTTTTATTCTTGACTTTGAGTTTAAGCCATTCATGAGATAACCTACCTCTATCTTTGGCTTTAGATTTCGAATTTAAGATTGAAAGTCAACCCTAGTTCTCTGCTCGTCCTAAACCGAACCAGCAACTTCACCCTCCTGTATCTCCTAATTCCCTTGACCTAAGGACGTGAAATTTTGAGAGTAAGAAGAGGATACTAACCGGAACAAATTGTTATAAAGAACCTCTATCGAATTACCTCGTTTAGGGCTTCTATTGTCCTGATCTTCTTGGGTCGGTCGCACTATTTTCTAAGTTATTTACACCGAACCAGCGTCTTTGCAGGCTTCTATCTCCCCGTAGGCTTGATCTCCTAGAACAAAATTTTGAGGAAAGTTAGTTCTAACTAAAATGAACAAATTCTTATAAGAAACTTACCTCTAATTCTTCCTCTTTACCTTAGTTCCACGTGAGCCAAAAGTAAGGGTCGCACACGTCAAATCTGGGATCTATTTATAGGTTTAGCTAGTGTTTTGAGGATTATAACGATTCTAGAGTCCCAATTTAGTTTTCAATTCAATCTACTAGCCTTCCAAACTTATCTAATTAGTAGATAGAATCGAACCTAGGTGATTTGGATGCCAAAAATCCAATCTTTTCACGTTTTCTCATACTCACAGAACTGACAGAGCTTAGCGGTCTAGGTCTAGACTGCTTCCTGTCCCTTTGCGGTCTCGCGATAGACCGTTTCCCTTCATGAGCGCCGAATTTGAAGCTAGTTCAAACTCTTTTAATATTATCCAAGTTATTATCCATCTACTTATCTACTAAGGACTAACTATCCCTTTAAATCGTCATTACACTAGTTGTTGGCTTCTAGAATATGGGGTAAGGTCCAAAATAATCTCTTGGGCCAATGTGGGTTTATTATATGGGCCTAATCCTCTTGGATCATTGTATGGCCATAATAATTGGATTCATATAACCATAATTCATTTAATAGCCCTTTTTACCCATTGAATAATTAATATAATTATATTTTAAATCCTAGAATTTTCTCGGGTGTTACACCCGCGCTTCACTTCCCATTTCTGGAAGGGTTTATAACACTCTCTAGGGACGAAACTCAATTTTAGCACCGCTTTCCATCCCCAGACAGATGGTCAGACCGAGAGGACAAACCAAGTTGTTGAAGATATGTTAAGGGCATGTATTATAAATTTCGGCGGTAGCTGGCATGACCACTCACCCCTGGCTAAATTTGCTTATAACAACAACTATCAAGCCAGTATTCAAATGGCACCTTTCGAGGCACTTTATGGCAGGAGTTTCCGATCTCCAATATGCTGGGATGAAGTCGGTGAAAAATAAATTCTAGGCCTAGATATGATAAGAGATACAACTGAGAAGATACACCTCATTCGAGAAAGACTCAAGATAGCACAATCCAGGTAGAAGTCATATGCTGACAATAAAAGAAGAGATCTGGAGTTTCAAGCTGGAGACCATATTTTTCTCAAGGTATCTCTCGACCAAGGTATTAGAAGATTCGGTGTTAATGGCAAGCTTACACCGAGATTTATTGGTCCATCCGAGGTATTGGAAAGAGTGGGCGAGGTGGCTTACCGCATAGCCTTGCCTCCACAACTAGCAGAAGTGCACAATGTATTCCATATTTCTATGATGAAGAAGTATGTGCACGATCCTTTCCACGTCATTGACCACAATGACTTAGTGATACAGAAGAACCTTACATACGAGCAAAAGCTGATGAAGATCCTCGACCGGGAACTCCGAGTTTTGAGGAACAAGATGATCCTTATGGTGAAAATCTAATGGAATCGATGCTTAGAACAAGAAGCTACATAGGAAACCGAGGAGTCTATGCGAAGGAGATTTTCGGAGCTATTCTAGTCTGTAAGTACTTCGCACCCTCCATGTCTCCATATATGCAGTTGAATTTGGGGACCAAATTCTTTTAAGTGGGGGAGGTTGTAGCACCCCGAATAAAAATAATAGATAAATCAAACTTTTTCCTAAAATAAATAACTCTATATGAAGGCCAAATAAAAAGAAATAGCATTGCCCTATACTTGATGAGGGTCACTATATATACATACATATATTTAAGAGGCCCAACATCACTTAAAAATTCACACATAGATGACACGTATAGGGGTTTTCCTATTTTTCCACATAGAAGGAATGGGCGCCCCTGTCTTGGGCGCCAATTCCATTGACTGGGTCAACCCAGTTAATGGGCGCCCCTCGACAAGGGCGCCAATTACCTTTTGACTGGTCAAACCAGTGAATGGGCGCCCTCCTACAAGGGCGCCATTTCCCTTAATAAACGCCCTCTTGCAAGGGCACAGATTAATGGGTGCCACTCTCTTGGGCGCCAATTCCTAACAGGGAAAAATGTTGTTCATCCAGCTGTTCTTCTAGAAGTGTTTGAAAGATGAATAGCAAGGTTTTAAAACCTTCGCTGGCAATGGACCCTTGGCATTCTCTTTCCCTATAATTATTCTTCTCCATCGAACAGACAGTAGATTACTACCGACATCCTACTGATGATCGTGTCTCCACCTGCAGAAGAGAAGGATCTTCCTTCTTTTCTTCAGGAGAAGAAGACGTGAACGTGAAGGGCATCTTCTTCCTGCGTTCTCCTTCCTGCTGTTTCCTATGTTCTCCTTCCTGCTGCTGAAGCTTTACTGAAGAGAACGTGAAGGGCTTGGCTTTCTTTATTCTTTCTTCTACTATTACCTATACCTCGTTATTCACGCCAAAAAAGGTAGGTGTTCTCAAGATTTAGCCTAACTCGTAGCTAAAATAGGGTAACAAGCATGAGTATCACTAGTATAAATCCATTTTTCCATATAACCTGTTACATATAGTCTGTTACACAGATTTTACGGAAACCGAAGCATGTTTGTAAATGGCGCCCAAGAGGCTGCCATCAATTAAAGGGCGACCAGCATTTGGGTGCCCATTCTTGAATGGGCTACCCAGTGAAGGGCGCCCATTCCAATTCCCTTTTCCTGTAATTAATAAACACCGTGTTTAAAAAAATAATATCTATGAAATGAAACCCTGATATTCTTGCATAAGCGTGATCTTGGAACCCTGATATTTTTCTCTGTCTATCCATGTCTTTACTTCCTGATTTTGTGAACGTTAGAAATTGTGAACATTGTTTTGTGTCTCAGAACGTACCAGCCCGATGCGTAGCATCACACAGCAATGGGCACCCATGCCTTGGGTGTCAATTCCTTAAATAAAGACCCTCCGCAGAGTCACCAATTAAATGATGACTCTGTGAGGGGGCGTCAATTAGTTTGAGACAAAAAAATAAAAAAAAGGAAATTGGAATATTAAGTAATGGGCGCCCCTATCAGCAGGCGCCATTTAGTAAAATAATGGCACCCTCATGGGCGCCATTTCATCAAATAATGGCACCCACCTGGGCGCCAATTCCTGAAGGGATGTCCCTTGCCTCATAGAGGATTGGGCGCCCCTGTGGACAGGCGCCATTTCATAAATTAATGGCACATGTCTGGGTGCCATTTCATCAAATAAGGGCACCTGACTGAGCGCCATTTAATCAATAAATGGCACCTGTCTCGGTGGCATTTTCCACAGTATGGATTTACAGATTTTTCGAGCTTCTGTCTAACCCACATCGCGGGTTCTAGGCATTGTTATCTCAGTCTGCGGATACAGTCCCACGTTTCTGGCATTTCTCGTACACCCCATAACTCCCGGTGATGATTAAAACCTTTGATCCCCTTGAATGTCATGTCACTCTAAAGGAAACATGGTAGCATAGCCCTCACAGTGTGTTGTTTGGCATATGTGAGCTTGTTCTTCCTTGTACTTCTAGAATGAACACTCCTCAGTAAGCGTGAAATTCCTGAAATAAATGGCTGCCAGATGGGCGCCAATTATGTAATCTGTGGCAGCCCTAGAGGCACCAAGTCCACCTACATTTGCGATATATCATGCGTATTATGTTGTTTAGTCATAGTTCATCCTTACATGAAAATCAGTTCTTGAGCTCTTTTCCATGAGATCCACCTTATGTTCCTACGATGGTTAAATCCTTTGGAATTCTACATTGGCTATAAACTAGAGTGAATGTCGAAAGAAATACATGACTCAATGCTGGCGTTAATGGGGCCCGATTTGGTCCTGGGAGGAGCACCCGAAAGTACTTGTGCCCATGTGAGCTATATTGATCACGGTGTTAGCATTGCACCGAAGTGCATGACTTCCTTGATATAAGGCATTCCACTCACTCTCTCATGACAATACTTGACATGACTTGCGTGCTTGACTTGACTTGCTTGGCCCGGAATGGACGAGTACTTACTTGATTGAAATAGCCAAATTCTAGTACACGTACTTGATATTACATGCTTGAACATTGGTTCTTACTTTCTTGGAAAAGAATTATGCAAACACTTGATAGTACCTTCTTGATATCTAGAAATCATGCTATGTTCTTCTCTAAAAATTCTTGATATCTTGCTCGTCCATCATGCATAGATATACCTTCACTGCATGTAACATGTAATTACTTAAATCATTGCTAGTTCTTGAGATATAAATCCTACTGAGCGTTAGCTCATCTAGTTTCATTCCAACATTTTTCAGGTAACTCGGATAGTGACAACCACACAAATGGGAATAAGACCGAGTGAAGAGTGTAGAGCTACTGAATATCGAGCTGTTGTCGAGGTGTGTCTAGCCATGTCTTGTCGAGTCCTATATTATGTTGCCTTTTATCATCTGGGAAAACCTTGTTAAGGCTTGTAATCTTATGGTTTAATTTGGGTCAGTATCATTATGGTTAATTAGATAATTGTCATCGTGAAATATTGATATTATTTTAGAAATTTAAATCTTAGTTATTATGTTTCCTTGTCTTTTGCGCACTCTGTCTTTGTGTCGAATATCTTATTACTTTGATTGACATGATCTATATAAACTCGTCGCGCTCGGGGTGTGACACAAAGGTTAGGGAATGATCAAATGGGCTTTAAATGCATCCAAGAAAGGCTCCAAAACAACGGATAATCGGAGACATCACAAATGATGAATAAGAGAAATAACGCAACTTGCGGGCTAAAAATGGGTGTCAACAGCCTCGACGCAAGGGAGTGTTGCGTTTACGCAACAATGTTGATTTTGCTCATTTTAGCTCCATAACCCATTTTTCATCCTTGTATATGCATTTGTCACCCTTATGCGCTATTTCTCACCTCTATCAGCCATTTGTCAGCCCAACAGCCTATTTGTCACCCTTGTGAGCATTTTGACCCTCTTCATCATTTTTCTCCGCTTGGCTTGATTGCGTCGACGCAATGAGGACTTGGGGTCGACGTAGCTGATGAAGACTGCTTTAAGACTTGCTGGAGATGCTCTGGAGTCAACGCATCAGTGCATATGCTGTCAACGTAGCTACCAACTTCTTGGGCTTTTCTTGCTTTTGTGAGAAGTGGGGTCGACACAGTGACACCAAGGGGTCGACACAACTTTGTTCGGCAGAGCTTCCGCATGAAGGGGTCAACACCTGGAGTCAACTCTTCTGAGTTGGCTATAGATTTTTATTGAATCTTTCCCTTGGCTTTGCACTGCTGTTGGCTGGCCTTGTTCATACCATTGCATGATATCTTCATGAGACCATACACTTGCCAGTGCTAACTTTTACCAGAGCTGCATTCATGTTGACATCGTCAAGTGCAAATTGGACTCATCAATGCGTCATAGTCAGACATCATCAAGATATTAGAATCAAGCATGTTCCACACATAACCAACACACCCCTCAATGGGAAACACCTGAAGCTATACCACACGCTGCTTACCCAACTTGGCAATCAACTGAAACCAATACCCCACAGTGAACAAGATTCCATCTTGGAACTCTTTACATGAGTCACCAAAAAAAAAAGAAGAAAAAAAAATGAACCACTTAACTCAGCGCCTAAGCCCTTCCAAGGCCTCAACCGAGGGAGTACGACCTAAACCTTTCATCTAAGTCGGAGAAGCCCGAAATCCTTGCGTCGGTGCAATCCCAACATTGATGGACCACTTAACTCTGCGCCAAAGACCTTCCGAGGTCTCAGCCAAGGGAGTACGACCTAGACCTTTTGTCTAAGTCGGAGAAGCCCGAAATCCTTGCATCAGTGCAATCCTGGCATCGATGAACCACTTAACTCGACGCCTAAGGCCTTCCGGGATCTCAGCCAAGGGAGTACGACCCAGACCTTTTATCTAAGTCACAGAAGCTCAAAATCCTTGCGTCGGTGCAGCCCCAACATCGATGAACCACCTAACTCGGCGCCTAAGGACTTCCAGGGTCTCAGCCGAGGGGATACGACCTAGACCTTTCGTCTAAGTTAGAGAAACCCGAACTCCTTACGTCGGTGCAATCCCAGCATCGATGAACCACTCAACTCGGTGCCTATGTCCCTTCAAGGTCTTAACCGAGGGGTACGATCTAGACCTTTCATTTAAGTTAGGAAATAGAAAATTCCTTTGCGTTGGCATGAACCCAATGTCAGCGATACTACTATATGTATTCATATAACTTGGTCCCACAGTGATCAAAGAAAAAATAAGAAAAGAAAGAATAATGAAAGAGTTCCTTAATGTTTGTAATTCAGCACCCATGGCCTCCCGGGGTCTTAGCTGAGGGGTATGACCTAGACCTTCCGTCTAAGTTAGAGAAACCCAAACTCCTTGCGTTAGTGAAATTCCAGCATCGACGAACCACTCAACTCGGTGCCTATGGCCTTTCAAGGTCTGAACCGAGGGGTACAACCTAGACCTTTCATCTAAGTCAGAGAAATCTGAAACTCCTTGTGTCGGTGCAATCCCAACATCGACGAACCATTTAACCCGATGTCCATGGCCTCTCGAGGTGTTAGCCGAAGATCATGGCCTAGACCTTTCATCTAAGCCAGATGAACCTAAATCTTTGAAGCAGCATAAACCCCATGTTGGCGATACCACTCGGGTTAGCACCTGTCCCTCGGACAGGACCAACACATCCGTCCTACCATGATGAAAAACATACCTTAATAGCTTAGACCTTCTGTCTAAAACCAGATAAACTGAATATCGTTGCGTCGGTATAGACCCAATGCATGTCGAAGATATCATCTTGATGGACACCTGACTCTCGGTCGGGACCAGTCGAAGTAATTTGCAGCTAGGATCACTCGTCTAAAGCTGAAGATGTTCCACCCCGATATCAACGGCCTGTTGGGAAGAAGTTGCACCCACAGGCCCCGCTCCCTCATCCCTCTCTTGCAACACCCGCGGGTGGGGGGCATTTATTGGTAGTAAAAAAAAAAAATCAATGTCCCTTCTCGCAGACGCCAATTTTTTGACTGGCGCTTGCGTGAAGTGACGCCAATTCATCAGGTCGACTCATCCCTCCATAGGTCGACTCACATGAATCAGCACCCGTTATAGTGGATGCCAATTCTTAAATGGGCGCCTTCGCACAGGGACCCCAATTCTTGGCATTTTGGATATTCTGAAGTTTCTTGGATTTTTTTTAAATCCAATGAATTGGCGCCCCTTTAAGTGGACGCCATTTTGAATTAGCGTCAAGCTCATGGATGCGATTTTGTTTGGGTCCGAAGAATCATCGACCAACCCTTTGGACGGCATTTTTGCGATCTAATAATCCACGACCTACCCTATGGACGCCATTTTCACGTGTTCGGGTACCGTAGCATCCATGGCTCCCCTGTTTTCCCTCGACATCCCCATGCCGTCGGGCGGCCATCCTCCTGCGTGGTTGGCGGTGGGGGTGCCACCGGAGGGGCCTCCGTGCCCCAGCCCTCTCCCATACCACGCCGTAGCTGCGGTGACAATGACGTCGACAGGTGACATGGAGACAACGGAAGCGGCGGCAGCAGCTTCGGCGACAGTAGCAGCAGGTGTCAGCGTAAAGAAAAGAAAAAAAGAAGAAAAGGGGGGGGGGGAGGAAGCCTAGAGGCCTCTTCCTTTCAAGTAGGGGCTCCACCCCAAATAAAAACCCCGGTAGTAGCAATGTTTAGGGGTTCGGTTGGTTTTTAGTGAGCAGAAGCCTTGAAGCCCTAAAGCCCTCCTTTGAAGCTGTCCCACGAAAGAAGAAGAAGAAGAGAAGAAAAGAGAGAGAGGGAGAGAAAGAGAGTTCGAGGGATTCACCTTTAAGCAAGGGTGGGATGTCTCTTGTAATCTCTCCCGTTCTTTGATTTCATGTTGCATGAGCTTAGGTTTCTCTCTTGCTCGGTTCTTTTTGTCCAAGCAATCTACAAGACTTTAGTGCCTGATCTGTAACCCTCCTGTTAGAACGGAAAAGAACGAAAGCAGCAGCAATATTTTTAACCCTGATCCCTTGTTCACTCTTCATGGGTTTCTGCATTTCTGTGGGTTTATGCATTTCTTTTAAGTGCACGTATGCACGATTAGGGAAGGGCCTCCAACCCCAAGATTTTCTATAGCACCCAGGTAGAGCATTAGATAAAATAATGAGAAATTCACAAGAAATTCCATGGAAAATACGGTAGGCAAAATTTTGACCAATTTATAAAAATCTAGAAAAAATATAATCATGCAGAGGACTAAAAATTTAGATAGTTTATCTTCTGCAAGAAACCTTAAATAAAATTGGAAGCCAGCCGAATTAAGAGAATTAGGGCTAAATCTACGTTTAACCTTATCGGACCTTAGATCACCCAATTCGGACCCAATTCTCAATCAATTGACCCCAGATTGGACCCAATCGAATGGCCATGATATGTAGGTCGTTTCCCCTCTATTTTCTCACCGAAACCATAACTCCAAAATTTGAATTTTGAGGCAAGGCGGCGGCGTGACCAGGTCAATGCGCGAATCACGCGCAACCGAAGTTCGTGGGCTCTACCTTTGCGATCGATCCCTCTAGAGACCAATTAATCCTATAAAATAAGCCTTAGAGCCTCCTAGCATCGACATTTTGTAGCTACGGCCGGCGAGGTGCGAGGACAAGGGCGTATTCTGACGATCTTCGAAGGGGTTTTTCTATCGCGGCCGGCGGCATCGTCCCCCTTTGTTCTTCTTTTAAGGTTGGTTCTAGTGGACCAAACCCTAAGAATCATATACTGCTAGATTCATCATTAAGTTCTCTTTTCAATGATATAAAAAGCCCTAAAAGTTATTTAGTATCATGAGAGTATTAACCATTTTAGTCGGAGCATGTCAAAACTAGGGTTTTTCATGTTTGTCCACGACTAATGTAGGGATTAGCATACGTTAAGATTTAATTGATCATGCTAGGATATGCATCTTGTTGTTCTCATTCTATTGATAGCTCTTTGCCCAATTTGCATGCTCCCTATTGTGTGTATTGGTCGTTTAAGTTGATCCTAGTCGAGCTCGCCGGAGTTCGGCCATGCTGGTTTGAACGCAGTCCTAACAGGAACCTCTCTACATTGAACGGCCCCTCAATAGACCGTGAGGTCTAGGGCGGCGGTTATTGTTTGACCGTTTAATTGGTTATTGCTTTCTAAAACTTTCATGAATGAAAACGGCCCAACGATAGATCATGGAGTTGGGCAGGCGGTTCATCTCCAGACCGCGCGGAGACCCCAGCGGCCACTCGATAGACCGCGCAAGGCCTGTATGGCTTTAGAGCCTGCATGACCTGAACGGCCTAGCGATAGACCACTAAGTCTCGTCCAGCGGTTCTGGGTAGACTGTCTAGGTCGCAGAATTATTTTAAACATTATTTTGTAAGCATGATTAGTTCTAGTTAAATGATGCTAATGATAGGGTAGAAACCCACAATAAGTTGCAACATATGGAAGCTAATTAATGTCAAATCTTGATTTGGGTTACTTTTATTCTTCTTCCAATCATATCTCCTTCGTTCTTATCAAATTGTTAAAGCATGAACATACATTATGGTTGTTAATGAGAATAATGATATTAGGAGTGTTCTGACAGTCACTCCACTCCAGTGGAACTGACTGACCGCTATATATTGTTTTTCGATGCTTCATTAGCCTCAATTCTTCTAATGGTTGGGACTCTCTGCCGAATACTCCTTCCGTCGGACTAGGACCCCCATTATGAGACCTCCGTAAGCCCCCGCGAGCCTGGGATTCCCACTAAGACATCGGGCGGGTTGTACCCCCAAAATCTGAACCTTGGACTCGATCGAATCGCGTGATTTTACCCAAGCCCAGATTCGGGGCTGTCCTGTTGTTAGCGGCCTTTCTGGTACCATTCTGTCAGTGAGCGGTCCAATATTGACCGCTTGTGATTCTTAGCGGCCCTTATGGGACTGCTCTGTCAGTGGGCGGCCCAGGCCTGGCCGCCTGAGTTACTGAACGGTCCCTTTGGAGACCGTGTCCAACTGGCTTGTGCGTCGACTTCAATCGTCCGTCGACCTGCTGGGTGCGTCGACCTCAGTTTGTAAACTGTTGTTATTGGACCGTTCTATGTTGGGCGGCCCAATTAGGACTATTTTACCCTTATTTATGGCCCAGGAACCCTCTCGTCCTGAGCGGCCTTCTTTTGACCGCTTTATTGGTGGAATTGCCCATCTAGGACCATTTACGTCTCTAAACTCTGGGTCTTGTCCCTCCAAGCCCAGTATTACTTGTACCGGCCTATGTCAGACCGTTACTTGATTGTCAGCCTAAAGCTTGTTTCACGTGTTTCTTGTATGTTTTGGTGAGCTGAGCCCAATTGGGCTTAAGTTTCTACTCTTGTTCTTCCAACCATGAACCTTATGGTTCCTACTCAATTATTGAAATATCTCTTTGATCTTAGAAATTAAGTTACATGGCTTGACCTTGAAATTCTTGGCCGACTCCAATGAATGTCTAGATATTACTTGGGATCTTGGATTCACTAAATCAATGCCAACGTATCATAAGGGCCCAGTCTGGTCTTGGGAAGAGTGCCCAAAAAGTACTAGTGCCCCGGGGAGTTGTAATGACATGGTGAGGCATTACATCGAGTGCATGACTAGCGTGTGTATATGACATTCATTCCGTTATTAGATTCCTACATGGAATTTATCTTGATATGATATGCTTGTTACATGCTTGACTGGCCAATTCCTGGAAATTTATATATCTATATTCAGTTCATTCTATTAGTTCATTCCTTTACTTCTCATGATAACTTGTTTTATCGTTCTTAGTTCGCATGCATGACAGTTAATTAATTGGTTAATTACTTAAACCTTGCCTGCTATTGCCTATTGAGCATTCACTCACCCAGTTTTTCCCTCTTTTCAGGTAGCTCTGGTGATGACTCTCAAACTGATGGGGACGGGCAGGAGTGAAGTCCTTGGAGCGAGCTAGCTAGATAGCCTTTCAGAGATGTCATTAGATAGTTCGAGTCTGAGAGTTGTATTACTGTCCAAGAGTTGTAACTTGATTAAGTCGGTCGTTATGTAACTGTGTTAAGTTGATGGTTATGTGAGAATTTCTTTGGTACTTTTAGTGTTGGTGGTTATTAACACTCGTTATGTTTAATTTGTTGGATTTAAATGATTATTTTGGAAAGTATTCCTTCTCTTTGCTACGGTGTGGTGTTTAAGTTATTTAATCGCTAACGCAAGACACAATATGTCTGGAAATCAACATATTTTTAATTTTTACTGCGGCGTCCTGATATTCCGCGTCAGGGCATGACAGCTTGGTGGTATCAGAGCCTAGGTTTATAAGTGACGTCATAGAACTAGTAACCTTGTTAAGGTCTAAGGATCTAACCCGGTGAGATTGGGTAGAGACTTTGGGTTGAGTAATAGACAAAATCTAAAAGATTCTCGCTAGACTATTCTTTTAATTAATTTTCTGGTATATGTAGGAGTTTTTCGATGGCGGCCGAACGTGCGCAATGGAGAGATATGCAGCGTACAGTGCAAGGCTTGACTAAGGCCCTTCAACAGGTGACCCAGGGAGGAGCAGCACATCATAGAGCCGGTGACCTCCACCGGAATTTCCTAGGCCTAAATCCTCCACGTTTTGGTGGATCGGCGGATCCTGATGAAGCCGAAAATTGGCTGAAGGAGATAGAGCGGGTTTTTCGAGTGATGCAGTGTAATGACCAAGATCGAGTTCTTTTGGCAACTTTCTAGTTAGAACGAGATGCACGTGCTTGGTGGGAGGCTGTAGAAGCAACACTCCGAAATCTGCGTGCGTCATGGGATGAATTCAAGGAACATTTCAATAACAAGTATTTTTCAGATCGTGTTCAGGAGAAGAAGGCGGTGGAGTTCGCTGGTCTGAAACAGAGGAACTTGTCGGTTGCAGAATATGAAGCTCAGTTTGCCAAACTATCCCGATATGCAACACACTTGGTATCCACCTAGAAGATGAAGGCTATGCATTTTATGAACGGGTTGAAGCTCTATTATATTAACCAGTTAGCACCTTTGGAAATTCAGACTTATGTAGAGATGGTGAGAAAGGCTCAAGTTCTTGAAGATACCTTAGAGATGACTGAGAGGATTTGAGGAAAGAACCCTAAGAAAGAACAAACCACTAGTTTTGAGAATTTCAAGCCCGGTAATGACAAGAAGAGATCCAACGGTGGGTCTAGTTCGTGGAAAGGTAAGGTGCCGAACAATGACGATAAGAAGTTTTGCCCAGGTGTACCATCTAAGGCCCTTTGCAAGTGTTGTGACCGCCCATGTCATAAGATGGAAGAGTGTTGGCATAAGCTAGGCGCCTGTTTATGTTGTGAAAGTCGGGACCATTGTATACCTGAGTGTCTCCTCTTGTCAGACCAAGCTACTCCAACTAAGCCGCAAGGAGGCCAGAAGCGACAGAGTAAGCTCCAAGCTCTACAGGAAACCGAGACTGAAACCACGGAGGAGGGTGGACTTGTTGAAGGTACACTTATTATCTCGGATAAGCCAGCTTATGTTCTGTTTGATACCGGAGCAACGCATTCTTTTATTTCTCAGAATTTTGCTAAGTCCTTATCTATGAAACCAATATTAATGAGTTCTCCATTAGAAATTTCAACTCCTATTGGTTCGGGTTCAGCAATCAAACATTATTACCCTCTAGTATAGTCCTGATTAATGGGCAGAATATGCCGACTGATTTGGTTTGTATGGAAATGAAGGACTATGATGTAATTCTAGGAGCTGATTGGTTGGCTAGGAATGAGGCCAGTGTCCATTGTAGATCTAGCTCCGTGTCTTTTTCTAGACACCACGAGCTTTCTTTTGTTGGGGTTAGGCACTCTAGATCCGTGCCGCTCATTTTGGCCCTTCGAGCTGAGAAGTTATTGAAGAAAGGATGTCAGGATTTTCTAGCCTTGGTTTCTTTAACCCCTAAGAAGGAGATCGAGATTAAGGATATCCCTATCGTTCGGGATTTTCCAGATGTCTTTCTTGAGGATTTGCCAGGACTTCCGCTTGAGAGAGAGGTAGTCTTTTCTATTGATCTAATTCCTGGCACGTCCCCTGTTTCAAAGGCTCCGTATCGTATGTCTCCTGCGGAGTTAAGGGAATTAAAGCGGCAATTAATGGAGTTGCTCGAGAAGTGGTTTATTCACCCTAGCACATCCCCGTGGGGAGCCCCCGTGTTGTTTTTATGAAAGAAGGATGGTTCATTGAGACTATGCATTGACTACTGGCAATTGAACCAGCTTACTGTTAAGAACAAGTATCCATTACCGAGAATAGATGAACTGTTCAATCAAATAGCGGGAGCATCATATTTTTCTAAAATTGATCTTCGATCAGGATACCATCAGCTGCGGATCAAGGACGAGGATATCTTTAAAACTACTTTTCGTAGTAGGTATGGACATTTTGAATTTGTAGTGATGCCTTTTGGACTAACGAATGCTCCTACAGCTTTCATGCAGTTGATGAATAGTGTGTTCCGGCCCTACCTAGACCAATGGGTCATGGTGTTTATAGATGATATTTTGATATACTCTAAGAGTGAAGAGGAGCATGTTGAGCACTTGAAGATGGCATTAAGGTTATTAAGAGATCATCAATTATATGTGAAGTTAAGTAAATGTGACTTCTGGATGCAAGAGGCGTCTTTTCTAGGACACATTATTACTAAAGATGGAATCTCTGTTGACCCCTCGAAGGTAGAGGCAGTAAGAGATTGGGATAGGCCTGTGCATGTTACAGAAGTAAGAAATTTTCTAGGCTTGGCAGGTTACTAGACAATATTTATCAAAGATTTCTCCAAGATTGCGGTACCCTTGACTAGATTAACTCGCAAGGAGAATCGATTTGAGTGGTCGGAAGATTGTGAGTGGAGTTTCCAAACTCTGAAGGACTGTTTAACCACTGCCCCTGTTTTAGCTTTGCCCTCTGGAGAGGGAGGATTCGAACTCTATATAGACGCTTCAGGTATTGGCTTGGGTTGTGTGCTTATGCAGAATGGCAGGGTAATAGCTTATTCATCGAGGCAACTGAAGAAGCATGAAGAGAATTATCCCGTCCATGA
The DNA here is from genome assembly GCA_022559845.1 of Amorphophallus konjac. Lineage (NCBI taxonomy): Eukaryota > Viridiplantae > Streptophyta > Magnoliopsida > Alismatales > Araceae > Amorphophallus > Amorphophallus konjac. The sequence goes on along the minus strand of CM040118.1, from coordinate 165,308,986 downwards.
CTTGGAACTTGCTGCAGTGGTGTTTGCCTTGAAAATTTGGAGGCACTATTTATATGGAGAAGCTTTTTGTCACGCCCCGAGCCTTTATTACAGCGGAAGACTCGTTCGAGGAACGCGAATAGCCGACATGGTAAGCCTCTTGCAAGCAAGAACGATCAGAGCGCAAGGTAATCACACATAAGAATGCAATCGCACAATATTTACTCAACTTCAACTTTCATTAATAATCAAATCCAATATTCGAATACAACCACTAATTCAACTTCCATCATGCTAGGCTCAAGAAATAAAAAATTACATAGACTCGATCTAAACAATGTAAACTTCCTAAGTCCTCGCTCATTCTTTATTCATTCTCAAATCCGCTACTTGAACATTCCGAATCCGAACCCGACTCACTTCCATTTCCTGAAAAAGAATGAAAATAGGTAATGAGCACACTTACCCAGTAGGTATCTTCGCATCAATATGAAGGCATCTTAAAGTAATTAACGTTTTTACTCTAGAAGAATAAGGTAAAATCATATGAATGCGATCAATCATGCGATTAAACCAAAGTATGTAAGATAGAATGAGAGCAAGTATGAACTAGAAGGAATGTTATAAGAACATGATATGGCCTTTCATGAACAAGAATGTAACGAGAATGTACTAGTAAGCCACATAATCATCACTCCATTATCTTTTACTTCTGAGCAAGTACTTCGTGAATTTCTGTGGAATATCAAGAAAGTCATGTATAAGTATCAATCATGTTGTATCGTGGGTCTTCACTTATTTATAAAGAAAGTACTCCCAGTGTAATATGACGTCAGTAGCATCATACCCCATCGTTTATAATAGTATGTTTCTGACAATTAGCCGAGGGGACTAGCATAGAGCCCTTGAACACAATCAGTGCTCGATCGCATCTTCAAGTATAAATCAAGATTTTTCCACGCATGTAACAATAAAGTATGACCAAGAATGTACAATTCCAACAAGCTCTTGATAACAATAATTTAATGAATGAATACTTTAATAAGAATCATGAGAAATCAAGAATGACTTATACTATGTTATGCTTATGGAAATAAATCGGCAGCATAACGGTACATTCTTTATTTTCCATTCATTATATTAGGTTTCTTGATTAATATGATAAGTTCTAGATCATCAATAGTCCATTTAGAAACCTTGGAATATCAACCCTTGGGTCAAACCATGGGTTAACATATTTAAGCCTTGTGACGGTCTTGTACTGGGCCGTTACATAATGTGATGCTCCAGTATTGGGCCGTTACATTAGTCTGAATCCAGAACCAAGAAATCGGACTCAGTTAAATGTGACGGTCGTATATTGGGCCGTTACATGTGCCTGACGGTCCAATATAGATCCGTTACACTACTGATAACCAGAAACCTTAATAGTGTAATCTAATCAATTGGGTTTTAATGGTACAACCAACTCGGCGTCCTAGTAGGAATCCCAGGCTCTCGGAGAATTACGGAGGCCTTGCAACAAGATTTCTTAGTCCATTGGAAGGAATATCCAATAGAGAGGTCCGCATGTCCAAGAATAATGTTCCTATAGTGCAAAGTGTGAACTAATGGACATATACCTGAATATATGCCATGTACTTAGAGAAATGACTCTATTGATAGAGAGGATGTGTAACAATAGGAAATCATCATAAAACTCCGTCAATACATCATTGGAAAATCATGATTTAGAAACAAAACTATAAAATTTTGGCACATGAAATTAACATAACTTAAAATAACTTAAGATACCTTAATCATGCAATTTCTATTATGAATTAGTAAATAAACTTAAAGTCCTGATAACAGGTCCAAACTTAGCTATCTAAGCTTATTTATAAGTAAACTTAACTGGTTACCATTCTGCCTCGGGCTGACAGAACACAGGGGTCTGACGGTCTAACAAGAGCACGTCACAGTACCTGTGACGGTTTATCGAGGGGCCGTTACAGTAGTGTAATGCTCCTATTATGGTGCGTCAGAGACAACAGAGGAATTAGAATGCAATAGAGGGTGTGACGGCTTATCGCAAGGCCGTTAAAGTTTGTGACGGTCTAAGTATGATGCGTTAGAGTCCCTGCTAACAGTATAAAGAAATTAAACGACTATGATTTAAAACCATGTCATGTTTGAAAAAGATTTAACTACTCCAATCATGACAAAATGAAGTAAAGGTCATCTAGATGCATAGGTTGCAGTGAATTGACAAGATAATATCTTTGATCTTTGATTAGGGCTAAGGATATGTGTGTATGCATGAACCCACTAAAACATGAAATTCATAGTCTATAATGTATGAAATAAAGCACAATCAGAGGGCTTTTATCCCTAACAAGATATTTTTGTCAATCATGAGATAACCTACATTTTAACTAGGCTTTAAGCTTCTAATTTGAATCTGAAAATCGAGCCCTAGCTCTCCTTTTCCAGTGATTTTTCAGCAACTTCCTGCTGCTCTATCTCTCCAACCTCTTATCCTAAAGATGTGAAATTTTGAGGGTAAGAATATGAAACTACGGTGATCAAAAAGTTCTAAAGGATTGAATTCTAATTACCTCGTTTAGACGTCCTAATCTCTTGATCTTCAGGGGTCTTTTGCTCTGAATCCTGAGTTACTATGGTCGAACCAGTAACTTTAGAAGCTTCAATCTCCTTGGTTGCTTGATCTCCTAACATGAAATTTGAAGAACTATTAGTCTAAAGTATACTAAATAAAATCTTCTAAAGAACTTACCCGAAATTCTATCTCCTTACCTTGATTCTTTACGAGCCAAAAGTAAGGATCGCTCAGTTCAGAACTATGTCCTATTTATAGGGTTTTAAAGATTAGATCGATTCTAGAGTCCTTAATTGCCAGAATCTAATCCCTAAGAGTTCTTAGTAATGTTATAAACTCTCCCAAGTTGATCTCTTGCAGATAGGATCCTAAAGTTCTAATCTTTTTACTCATTCTTTCATTCACGGAACTGTTAGGGTGTAACGCATCAGTCTAGGTGCGTTACATGCATGTGGCGGTCGTACGATAGACCGTTACATACAACGTGGGCAGAATTTTAAATTAATAAAACTCTTTTATTCGTTTATCTAGTATAATTATCTATAAAATAGTATTTATCCTTAAAATATGTGAATAGGCTAAATAACCTTCTAGAATATGGGCCAAACTTAATGGGTTTGGTCCTTAGACCTTTTGGATCTTAGTTAAATAGGCTAGGTTAATTATTTGACACAATTGGGCCTTATAATGACTTATTAATCCAATAATCCATTTTTAAATCTATTTAGTCTTTATAAATTCCTAATAAATTCTAGAAAATTCAATAAATGATACTTTAATTATTACATAAATTCTGGGGCACTACACCCTCCCCCACTTAGAAGGATTTGGTCCCCAAATTCAATACATAGATTATGGAGAGTGTACTTTACAGTTGAATAATTCTGAAAATCTTTTTCGCATGGCTGCTTCGGTTTCCCATGTTACTTCATATGGCCATGTTTTCTTCCATTGAATCTTGACCATAGGAATAACTTTATTTCTTAGTTGACGCACTTCTCGTTCCAGAATCTTTATTGGCATTTGCTTGTACGTCATATCCTTCTGAATCTCCAGATTGTCATAAGTGATAATATGGTCAGGATCATATACATACTTCTTTAGCATAGAGACGTGAAATACGTCATGTACTCCTGCTAATTGTGGAGGTAAAGCCAGTCTATAAGCCACTTCACTGACCCTTTCGAGAATTTCAAATGGACCAATGAACCTTAGAGTTATTTGCCCTTAATGCCAAATCTCCAAATACCACGACCTGGAGAAACCTTGAGATACACATGGTCTCCTACTTGAAATTCCAAATCGCGTCTACGATTATCAGCATAAGACTTTTGCCTATCTTGTGCCATCTTTATTCTCTCTTGAATAAGCTTGATCTTCACTGCAGAATCTCTGATAATATCGGGGCCTAGGAATTGTGTTTCCCCTATTTCACTCCAACATATTGGTGATCGACAACTTTTTCCATATAGAGCTTCAAAAGGTGCCATTGGTATGCTGGCCTGATAATTGTTGTTATATGCAAATTCTACCAGAGGCAAGTGATCATGCCAACTACATCCAAAATCAATAGCACAAGCCCTGAGCATGTCTTCTACCACCTGATTCGTTCTTTCTGTCTGACCATCAGTTTGTGGATGAAAGGCTGTGTTGAAATTCAATCTAGTCCGTAGTGACTGTTGTAGACCCTTCCAAAACTGTGATGTGAATCGAGGATCTCTATTAGATATAATAGTGACAGGGACACCATGTAATTTGACAATTTCCTCAATGTACAATGCTGCCAGGATATCCACAGACCATCAACTTTTGATTGGTATGAAATGTGCAGATTTAGTCAATCGGTCTATGATTACCCATATACCATCGTGTCCACCTCTTGTCTTAGGTAACCCCATAATGAAATCCATCCTTATACTCTCCCATTTCCATTCGGGAATATTCAAAGGATGCAGTTTACCTGCGGGTCTAAAATGCTCTGCCTTTACTTGTTGACAAGTGAGACAGCGAGACACGAAATCAGCTATTTCTCTCTTCATGTTGGGCCACCAGAAATTTCTTTTAAGATCTTGATACATTTTTCTACCACCTAGATGAATGGTGTACTTGGAATTATGTGCTTCTTCTAGGATCAATTTCTTCATATCTTCATGATCTGGTACACACACTCGGCCCTTGAATATCAATCTTTCATCCTCCGTAATAGAGAAATCCGACCGTTGTTCAATATTAGCTTTAATTTCTAGTAACACGAGATCATCATTTTGTAACTTGACTAGATCCTCTATTAAGGTAGGTTGAGCTCAGATATTAGCCATGAAGCAATCTTCTTCCTTCCTGTCAATATCTAAGTTCAACTGAGCAAATTGAGGAATAAGATTAGTCATACTAATCATGAGACTTGATAGCATACCCATTGGTTTTCTGTTGAGTGCATCTGCTACAGCATTAGCCTTGCCAGGATGATATTGAATAGCAAAATCAAAATCCTTGAGATATTCCAACCATCTTCTCTGCCTCATATTTAGCTCTTTTTGAGAAAATAAATATTTCAAGCTCTTGTGGTCCGAGTAGACCGTAAACTTTTCTCCATAAAGATAATGGCGCCAAATTTTTAAGGCGAAAATGATAGCTGCTAATTCCAAATCATGCATAGGATAATTTTCCTCGTGACGTTTCAATTGTCTTGAAGCATAACAGATTACTTTTCCATTTTGCATGAGAACGCATCCTAAGCCAATACCTGATGCATCCGTATATACTTCGAAGCAACCACCATCCATCGGTAGTGATAGAATAGGAGCTGTGATAAGATGATTCTTAAGAGTTTGGAAAGTCTTCTCACATTCCCTGGACCAGACAAAAGGATTTTCTTTTCTCGTGAGTCTAGTTAAAGGAACTGCAATCTTTGAAAAATCTTTAATGAATCTTCTATAATAACCAGCTAGACCCAGAAAACTTCGTACTTCTGATACGGTCATTGGCCGGCTTCAATTCTTGACAGCTTCTACTTTAGAAGGATTCACCGCAATACCTTCTTTTGAAATAATGTGGCCTAGGAATGAAACTTCTTTGAGCCAGAATTCGCATTTATTTAGCTTGGAATAGAGTTTATGTTCTTTAAGTGTTTGTAAAGTTATTTTTAAATGTTCTTCATGTTCCTCCTTTGTCTTGGAATATATCAAGATATCATCAATGAAGACGACGATAAACTGGTCCAGATATGGCTGGAAGACACTGTTCATAAGTTGCATGAATGCTGCCGGGGCATTAGTTAACCCGGATGGCATTACCACGAATTCATAGTGGCCATAACGACTTCGAAAAGCCGATTTATAAATGTCTTCCTCTTTAATTCTAAGCTGATGATAACCTAATCTGAGGTAAATCTTAGAGAAATATTCTGCTCCTGAAAGCTGATCGAAGAGCTCATCAATACGCAGCAACGGATACTTGTTTTTAATTGTGAGTTGATTCAGTCGCCGGTAATCGATGCATAGCCTAAGAGAACCATCCTTTTTCTTGACAAATACAACCGGTGCACCCCAAGGGGATGTGCTAGGTCTGATGAAGCCTTTGTCTAGTAATTCCTGTAACTGCCTTTTTAATTCCTTGAGTTCTGTGGGGGACATCCTGTAAGGGGCTATAAAAATAGGTGCTGCTCCTAGGATGAGTTCAATAGTGAAGTTCACTTCCCTCTCGGGCGGTAAACTGGGTAATTCGGATGGAAACACGTCTAAGAACTCATTTATAATAGGAATGTCCGCGAAGATAATCGTCTTGGATTTGGTAATAATGACAGAAGCAAGAAAAGTTTCACATCCTTGCGAGATAAGTTTGCAAGCGTGAAGAGAAGATATGATAGTAGGATGCTTCGGGTACTTGATGCCAAGAAAAGAGAATCTTGGAAGACCGGGCTTTCAAAAGGATATAATCCTATTTCGGCAATTGATATAAGCATAATGATCTACAAGCCAATCTACCCCTAAAATGGCATCATAACCTTTCATGTCAAGGCATAGTAAGTTTACGGGGAGATTATGACCTTCTACTATCACTTCGCTATCAGGATAATAGTCGGTAAGCTTTGTTCCAGAACCTAAGGGTGTGGAAATAGCGAGATCTGAAGGTAAGGGGACTGATGCAATTGATAATATTTTTGTAAAAGTAGTGGAGATAAAAGAATGAGAGGCACCAGTGTCAAATAGCACAAATGTAGGATGAGAACAAATTTGAAGAGTACCTTCCATAAGCCCACCATCCCTGGGTGCTTCCTCTTCTTCTAGAACGGCATTGAGGCGAGCCTACCTCCTACGTCCTCCACCAGACGATTGGTCTTTCATAAGGGGGCAATTTGGCATGCGATGCTCCCTACTTCCACAACGTAAACAAGCGCCGAGGTGCTTCCAACACTCCTCAGTCGAATGGCCGAATTTTTCACAAAATGTGCAAGCCGTGGTGACCTGCTCCTTCTCCTCCTTGACTTTCTTTTGCTTATGGGAACTTCCACCATTCCCATTCCTGGATCTTTTCTTACTATCACGGCTCTTGTAGGGCTCCATGATGCTGAACTTTTCTTTCTTATAACGTCGATCTGAGCGTCGGCTGGATTCTTCTCCTTTCCCTTTTAATTTTTTGACTTTTTCTAAGGTCCTTTCATACAAATACGCTCGTTGAACCATTTCCGCATAAGTACGGATGTTTGGGGTTCCGAGCTACTGAATGAAATCGGGTCGTAACCCGTCCATGAACCGATTTGCCTTTAATAAATCGGTGTTGATAAGATGCGGTGCGTATGGTGCAAGCCTTGAGAATTGTAGTTCATATTCGGCAACCGTCATCATTCCTTGCCGAAGAGCGGTGAACTCCATAGCCTTTCTCTCTTTTACGTGCTCAGAAAAGTACTTGGCACCGAATAGGGTAAGAAAATCATCCCATGTATGAGGTGCATCGGCCGGAGGTGCTGGAACCGATTTCCACCATGTACGGGCATCTTTGTTGAGTTGAAAGGTTGCGAGATGCACCTTCTCCTGATCGGTGCATTGGATAACATCAAAGATACGATTCATTTTGTCTATCTAGTTCTCCGCTTCATCCGGATTAGAAGAACCATAGAAACGTGGAAGGTTTAAGCTCCGAAAGTTGTGATGTAAATCACTAGCCATTGCTCTTGCGCCAGCTTGCGCCATGGTTTGTAATGCCTGAGTGAGGCCAGTAACTGTTTGCTGCATGCCATCCCAATTTACGCGATGAGCCATGGTAATAATAAGGTACCTGAGAGAAAAATAACAACTTGTTATTTCTCATGGAATTGGAAGAAAAATCAATCTTAAAGCTGATTAACTATCTTATCCCGGTCTCTACCCAATTCGCACATGGGTGTGGAAATTTCTTCCTTAGTTCATAGGTAGGGGTCCTTAAACCTTGGACTTATCCTATGACATAACTCTTCTACCTAAGTCCTGAGACTTAGGCTCTGATACCAACTTAACTGTCATGCCCCGAGCCTTTATTACAGCGGAAGACTCGCTCGAGGAACGTGAACAGCCGGCATGGTAAGCCTCTTGCAAGCAAGAACGATCAGAGCGCAAGGCAATCACATATAAGAATGCAATCGCACAATATTTACTCAACTTCAACTTTCATTAATAATCAAATCCAAATAATCGAATACAACCACTAACTCAACTTCCATCATGCTAGACTCAAGAAATAAGAAATTACATAGACTCGATCTAAACAATGTAAACTTCCTAAGTCCTCGCTCATTCTTTATTCACTCTCAGATCTGCTACTTGAACATTCCGAATCCGAACCCGACTCACTTCCATTTCCTGAAAAAGAATGGAAATAGGTAATAAGCACACTTACCAAGTAGGTATCTTCACATCAACATGAAGGCATCTTAAAGTAATTAACGTTTTTGCTCTAGAGGAATAAGGTAAAATCATGCGAATGCTATCAATCATGCAATTAAATCAAAGTATGTAAGATAGAATGAGAGCAAGTATGAACTAGCAAGAATGTTATAAGAACATGATATGACCTTTCATGAACAAGAATGTAACGAGAATGTACTAACAAGCCACATAATCATCACTCCAGTATCTTTTGCTTATGAGTAAGTACTTCGTGAATTTCTGTGGAATATCAAGAAAGTCATGTATAAGTATCAATCATGCTGTATCGTGGGTCTTCACTTATTTATAAAGAAAGTACTCCCAGCACAATGCGACGCCAGTAGCATCATACCCCATGGTTTATAATAGTATGTTTCCGACAATCAGCCGAGGGGACTTGCATAGAGCCCTTGAACACAATCAGTGCTCGATCGCATCTTCAAGTATAAATCAAGCTTTTTCCACGCATGTAACAATAAAGTATGGCCAAGAATGTACAATTCTAACAAGCTCTTGATAACAATAATTCAATGAATGAATGCTTTAATAAGAATCATGAGAAATCCAGAATCACTTATACTATGTTATGCTTATGGAAATAAATCGGCAGCATAACGGTACATTCTTTATTTTCCATTCATTATATTAGGTTTCTTGATTAAGATGATAAGTTCTAGATCATCAATAGTCCATTTAGAAACCTTGGAATATCAACCCTTGGGTCAAACCTTGGGTTAACATATTTAAGCCTTGTGACAGTCTTGTACTGGGCCGTTACATAACGTGACGCTCCAGTATTGGGCCGTTACATTAGTCTGAATCCAGAACCAAGAAATCGGACTCAATTCAATGTGACGGTCGTATATTGGGCCGTTACATGTGCCTAACGGTCCAATATAGATCTGTTACACTACTAATAACTAGAAACCTCAATAGTGTAATCTAATCAATTGGGTTTTAATGGTACAACCAACTCGGCGTCCTAGTGGGAATCGCAGGCTCGCGGAGAATTACGGAGGCCTTGCAACAAGATTTCCTAGTCCATTGGAAGGAATACCCAATAAAGAGGTCCTCATGTCCAAGAATAATGTACCTATAGTGCAAAGTGTGAACTAATGGACATATACCTGAATATATGCCATGTACTTAGAGAAATGACTCTATTGATAGAGAGGATGTGTAACAATAGGAAATCATGATAAAACTCCGTCAATACATCCTTGGAAAATCATGATTTAGATACAAAATTATAAAATTTTGGCACATGAAATTAACATAACTTAAAATAAATTTAGATACCAATTTATAAAAATCTATAAAAATTATAATCATGTAGAGGACTAAAAATTTAGATAGTTTGTCTTCTGCAGGAAACCCTAAATAAAATTGGAAGCCAACCAAATTACGAGAATTAAGGCTAAATCCACGTTTAACTTTATCGGACCTTAGATCACCCAATTCGGACCCAATTCTCGATCAATTGAGCCCAGATCGGACCCAATCGAATGGCCACGATGTGTAGGTCATTTCCCCTCTATTTTCTCACTGAAACCGTAACTCCAAAATTCAAATTTTGAGGCGAGACGGCGGCGTGACCGAGTTATTGCGCGAATCGCGCGCAACCGAAGTTTGTGGGCTCTATCTTCGCGATCGATCCCTCTAGAGACCAATTAATCCTATAAAACAAGCCTTATAGCCTCCTAGCATTGACGTTTGGTAGCTGCGGCCGGCGAGGTGCGAGGACGAGGGCGTATTCCAGCGATCTTCGAAGGGGTTTTTCTATCGCTGCCGGTGGCGTCATCCCCCTTTGTTCTTCTTTTAAGGTAGGTTCTAGTGAACCAAACCCTAAGAATCATATACTACTAGATTCATCGTTAAGTTCTCTTTCCAATGATATAAAAGGCCCTAAAAGTTATTTAGTATCAAGAGAGTATTAACCATTTTAGTCGGAGCATGTCAAAACTAGGGTTTTTCATGTTTGTCCATGACTAATGTAGGGATTAGCAGGCGTTAAGATTTAATTGATCATGCTAGGATATGCATCTTGTTGTTCTCGTTCTATTGATAGCTCTTTGCCCAATTTTCATGCTCCCTATTGTGTGTATTGGTCGTTTAAGTTGATCCTAGTCAAGCTCGCCGGAGTTCGGCCATGCTGGTTTGAACGCAGTCCTAACAGGAACTGCTCTACATTGAACGGCCCCTCGATAGACCATGAGGTCTAGGGCTGTAGTTATTGTTTGACCGTTTAATTGGTTATTGCTTTCTAAAACTTTCGTGAACGAAAACGGACCAACGACAGACCGTCGAGTTGGGCAGGCGGTTCATCTCTAGACCGCGCAGAGACCCCAGCGGCCGCTCGATAGACCGCGTAGGGCCTGTATGGCTTTCAGGCTTGCATGACCAGAACGGCCCAGTGACATACCGCTAAGTCCCGTCCAGTTGTTCTGGGTAGACCGTCTAGGTCGCAGAATTGTTTTAAACATTGTTTTGTAAGCATGATTAGTTCTAGTTAAATGATGCTAATGATAGGGTAGAAATCCACAATAAGTTGGAACATATGGAAGCTAATTAATGTCAAATCTTGATTTGGGTTACTTTTATTCTTCTTCCAATCATATCACCTTCGTGCTTATCAAATTGTTAAAGCATGAACCTACATTATGGTTGTTAATGAGAATAATGATATTAGGAGTGTTCTGACAGTCACTCCACTCCGGTGGAACTGACTGACCGCTATATATTATTTTCCGATGCTTCATTAGCCTCAATTCTTGTAATGGTTGGGACTCTCCGCCGGATACTCCTTCTGTCGGACTAGGACCTCCATTATGAGACCTCTGTAAGCCCTCGCGAGCCTGGGATTCCCACTAGGACGCCAAGCGAGTTGTACCCCCCAAACCTGAACCTTGGACTAGATCGAATTGCGTGATTTTGCCCAGGCCCGGATTCGGGGCTGTCCTATTGTTAGCGACCTTTCTGGTACCGTTCTGTCAGTGAGCGGTCCAGTATTGACCGCTTGTGATTCTTAGCGGCCCTTCTGGGACCGCTCTGTCAGTGCACGGCCCAGGCATGGCCGCCTGAGTTCCTGAACGGTCCCTTTGGAGACCGTGTCCTGCTGGCTTGTGCGTCGACTTCAGTCGTGCGTCGACCTACTGGGTGCGTCGACCTCAGTTTGTAAACGGCTGTTATTGGACCATTCTATGTTGGGCAGCCCAATTAGGACCATTTTACCCTTGTTTATGGCCCAGGAACCCTCTCGTCCTGAGCGGCCTTCTTTTCACCGTTTTATTGGTGGAACGGCCCATCTAGGACCGTTTACGTCTCTAAACTCTGCGTTTTGTCCCTCCAAGCCCAATATTACTTGTAGCGGCCCATGTCAGATCGTTACTTGATTGTCAGCCTAAAGCTTGTTTCACGTGTTTCTTGTATGTTTCGGTGAGCTGAGCCCAGTTGGGCTTAAGTTTCTACTCTTGTTCTTCCAACCATGAACCTTATGGTTCCTACTCAATTATTGAAATATCTCTTTGATCTTAGAAATTAAGTTACATGGCTTGACCTTGAAATTCTTGGCCGACTCCAATGAATGTCTAGATATTACTTGGGATCTTGGATCCACCAAATCAATGCCAACGCATCATAAGGGCCCAGTCTGGTCCTGGGAAGAGCACCCAAAAAGTACTAGTGCCCCGGGGAGTTGTAATGACATGGCGAGGTATTGTACCGAGGGCATGACTAGCGTGTGTCTATGACATTCATTCCGTTATTAGATTCCTACATGGAATTTATCTTGATATGATATGCTTGTTACATGTTTGACCGATCAATTCCTTGAAATTGATATATCTATATTCAGTTCATTCTATTAGTTCATTCCTTTACTTCTCATGATAACTTGTTTTCTCGTTCTTAGTTAGCATGCATGCCAGTTAATTAATTGGTTAATTACTTAAACCTTGCCTGCTATTGCGTACTGAGCGTTCGCTCACCCAATTTTTCCCCCTTTTCAGGTAGCTCTGGTGATGACTCTCAAACTGATGGGGACGGGCAGGAGTGAAGTCCTTGGAGCGAGCCAGATAGATAGCCTTTCAGAGATGTCATTAGATAGATCGAGTCTGAGAGTTGTATTACTGTCCAAGAGTTGTAACTTGATTAAGTCGGTCGTTATGTAACTATGTTAAGTTGATGGTTATGTGAGAATTTCTTTGGTACTTTTTGTGTTGGTGGTTATTAACACTCGTTATGTTTAATTTGTTGGAATTAAATGGTTATTTTGGAAAGTATTCCTTCTCTTTGCTATGGTGTGGTGTTGAAGTTATTTAATCGCTAACGCAAGACACAACATGTCTAGAAATCAACATATTTTTAATTTTTACTACTCCATCTCGATATTCCGCGTCGGGGCGTGACATTTTCTCTTCTCATGAGTCAGTGCACTCCCGTAGCCATCCATGTATGTGACATTTACCCACTTTGCTCTATTGCCATTCTCTCCCTCTGCCTACCTTTTGTTTGAAACGATTTTTATACCCTCCTCCAAACCCCACTTTGGAATTTGGACCGATTCAATGGCTATGATTCCAAAGGGGTGAGGATCATCAGATTTAATCCCAAAATAGCCGATCATTTCCACGAACTCTGAACTCTGGAATTTTGATCACTCGTGGATCCCCGGGGGCTCGCTTCTTCATAGCCTAGACCTCGGGCGACTCCCTTTAAAAGGGTGAATATAATGATGCATAATTAGCATAAGTCGATCAAGATATAAAATTTCATCCCCCGCGCACACATATACATGAAAACGAACACCTCATCGCATTCTTGTGTGCTTGCATGTCATGGCGTCTCAGGTATATCAAATGGTATATGGAAGAAGTTTGGATTATGTCCAGGCAGAAACCCTCATTATGCGTGAGTCAAAAACTCTGCCACGTACCGGGGGACGTCCTTGCAAAATATAATTGAATTTCTTGCATGTACACGTATATTCATACATTTTATTCCCCTTCTCATACAAACATACCACAATACATAGGAAAATGAACTCAGGATGACAACCAAATCAAAAAAAGGACGGATGATGATGATGTACTTAAACTCAAAAGAAAGCCTCTATTTGGGCCTTCCGCGTTGGGTGCGTCGACACACTCAACAGGGTGCGTCGATGCACCCTTCTCAGGCAGAGCTTGAAAGCAGCTGGATGTCAAGAAAAATTGGTGTCCACATCAGACGTCGTGAATATAAAGAATCAACATCTGTTTGAACGGACGCCAATTAATCAACGCCTTCGCTAGGAGGCACCAATTCTTTGAATTAAAAAACTTAACTGAAAATAGAAAAGACCGAGAATTTGCGTCTATTTAGAGAGGCGCGCGTTAATCGACGCCCCTCTGGAGAGGCGCCATTTCATCAAACTAAAATTTAATAAGGAAATTCAAAAATTTGAATTAATGTCCATAGAGGAGATGCCAATTCCTTTGGGATAAAGAATTGTCACCCACCTGTCTGGATGCAAATTTCCAAAAAGCTAAAAAAAGGGGGGGGGGGAGATAAACAAGGAACTTAACAATGAAACACTGATGATAATAAAAACAATAATAAAATAATAAATAATGATAAAAAAGGAAGGAGGGCATAAAAATCCAATGGTGCATTGCCCAGGGTACCTTCCCTTTGACCTTCGGCACCGGAAACATCGATGATGCCTTCGCAAGTCACGTTTTGACCCCGCGGGCCACCCACATCATGGACAAAGCCCGACCTTGTACCGAGTCAATAACCTACTAATTTTTAACCATCTTAACCCGATTTAACCAAAATTATTTCATCTTTTTAATATCAAACTTGCCGTACCCCGACATACATTTGTCCTGGTATCACATATATATACTTGGGATATCTTTAGACCGGACTCCCGTCCAAACATAAAATGGTCGATATGCGGCCGATATGATTTTGAATACTATCTTGCACCCTAATGTAAGGGATTCTTTATAGTTTCAACTCAACTTTCACTCATTAATGAAAATTGATCTTTAGGCCATTTGGACTCTTATCTTGGCAATTAATCAGAGATTTTCCCCTCTTCGAGGAGATGTAATTAACGTCGTGACCTTCGTGGCATGGCAGGTGTCTGTCCCGACCTGATACCTACAATCATCTGGTCAGTCAGACGGAGCAAACCCTAGGCTTCGGACCACTCTAGTCTCAAAGCCTGAACACATTGTCACATATGTGACTGGCACGCCCTTGCACTTGATAAACTAATAAAAGATAAAATGATATCATAAAAATGATATAAATATCGAGTTCGTCCAACAAAGGTCTGCCGGATCGAAGGTGTGGCCACCGTCCAGGGCCTCCAGGTGAGGGCCTCAAGCCCCTTCCCTTTTCTTCTTCTTCCTCTGTTCTTCCCCTGCTCTTATTGGTGTGAACCGGCGCAAAAATAGGGTTCCGTGTGGACGGAACAGTGATGAGAAGTGACACTTCTCACGGGGGTTCAAAGAGGAGTTGGCCGCGCCTATTCAAAGGGGGGCATGAGGCCTTGTGCCGATTCACCTTGAAGGGAGAGGGCGCCGATTCATGGTGAAGTGTGAAGGGCCTTGGCACCGATTCAAGCTGGCCTTGGGGCCTTGGCCCGATTCACATGCAAGAGGGGGCCGATTCACATGCAAGAGGGGCCGCGCCGTATCACTTGGGTTTAGAGGGGGGGCCGATTCATAGGCCATGAAAGCTTGGTCGGTTCATTTTCAAGGGAGGCCACCCCCATTCTTTTTTCTTCGTTTTCTTCTCTCTCTTGCCCATTCCTCAAAAATAAAACATGGCAGAGTGTGAGTTAGCATCGGGAAAAGGGACAAATATTAACATGCGTCTCTTTTAGAGAGGTACTAATTCTTTTTAGCGTTGATTTAAGCACGCCTGGAGCGACATGAATTATTTTAAGTGGTAATCTTAGCATTAGTTTTAGCGTGCCCGAGGGGCGAGAGTTCTTTTAAGTGTTAATTGTAGTGTGTCAACAAATGCCCCCCAGCCGCAGGTGTCGCGAATGAGGGATGAGGGAGCAGGGCCTGTGGGTGCAGCCCGTTTGAAGCGTTAACTATTTTTTATTGACATTATCAGGAGAGCGGGCTGCGAGAGCCGAAGTTGAGAGAGCAAGCTGCAAGAGCCAAAGCTGGGAAATCAGGCCTTAAGAGCAGAGATTGATATATCAAGCTGCGAGAGGCAAAGTTGGGAAAGCAAGCCGTGAGGACCACAAGTGGGAGAGCTGGCTTTGAGAGCCAAGACTAGGAGAGTAGGCTGCGAGAGCTGAAATTGAGAGAGTAGGCTTCGAGAGCCAAAATCGGGGGAGCAAGCTGCGTAGGCCACAGGGCTTTGAGAGCCGAGATTAGGAGAGTAGGCTTTAAGAGCCGAAATCGAGAGAGCATGCCATGAGAGCCAAAATTGGAAGAGCAGACTTTGAGAGCCGAAATTGAAAGAGCAGGCCTTAAGAGCCGAAGTTGAGAGATCAAGCCAGGAGAGCCAAAAATTGGGAGAGCAGGCCTTAAGAGCTGAAAAATATCGGAAAGTAGGGTGTGAGGGCCAAAACCAGGAGAGCGGGCCGCGAGGGCAAAAATTGAGAGAGCAGGCTGCGAGAGCTGAAATTAGGAGAGCGGGCCGCTAGAGCCAAAGTTAGGAGAGCAGGCTTTACGAGTTGAGACCGGGAGAGCAGACCACGAGAGCCAAGGTTAAGGAAGCGGGCTGCAAGAGCCGAAGGATAGTCGGAGAGCAGGCTTCAGAAAGCCAAAATTGGGAGAGCTTTTATTCATTCTTTTTTTTCATTTATGTTTTTTTTTGTTATTATCTTTTTATTCAAGCATGCAGACATCGATTGACAACAAGCACACAAATGTAGATATATGTAGCATAGCTCCCCTCTATCAGGGATAGGATAAGGACGGTGCCCCTGATTCACAGATCGAGTGCGGCCCACGAAGCGTGCTTAAAGGAGCCGTGCATTCGCCGCGAGGACATTGCATAACTTATGCACGTAATTTAAATCATAATCTATACCCGAGGCAACTTTTCCATAGTGTGAAAGTGTAGGTATGTGGACAAAGCGCCCTAAACATAGGGATACGTTGGTTTTCCAAGTAACACTCGAGGGTTACTCTAGCGCCTACACATACGTTTTAGGCTTTTGACTTTTGGTACCTTCACACAGGCCCCCTTATTTATTTAGAATTTTAGACTTCACCGTTTAGCGCAAGTTTCCTCATGTGTCTCAATGGAGATTCCCGACTACTAAGATTCGTCGTTATCGGAATCTGCTTCACCATTTCACGCGAGTCTCCTCATTTGTCTCGGTGGGGATTCTCGGCTACTCATATTCACATTTCGCTTCTTCATCATCATTTTTTTTAAAGAAGAGGGGGCAGATAGCTTTTTCCTCACGATTGCCTTCCATGTGAGTGTAGGAATTTGAGCGTCCATAGAGTGTTAGGAAGAAAATATGGAATCCTTATGGTTGAAGACCGTTGAACACATTATGTGCAAAGGTGTGGGAGTGTTGTCTCGGGTATATCTTGTGAGTTATGCTAACGACTTAGCTATGACTCTTCCCCTTGACGCTCGCACCCATCATAATTGGGTTTTTTCCCTTAGCATACGTCATGACACACATGCATCCGGAATAGGGGCATTATTATTTAGCAAGGAAGTAAGGTACTAGAAAGTTCACAGGAAGTGTTTTATTCTATATTACAGACAAGCAGGCAAGTTGAACAATCAGGCATTGAAAACCAGGAGCACGCATGAGAGATTTTTATTTTTGCATACGCATATATCATTATTACATATGTATATTATATATGTATAAAATCAATGCCGAAGCAAGGGAGGAAAGGTTTTATGTGTTGAGGTAAGCCTCCGCGAGGCCAAGGGGTTGGCGGTAACCCAAGGAGGTTTGGGCCAAAGGTAGGGCAGTGGGCTTTGACAGGATGTCTTAGCCGGAAATAGGGTAGCAGGGTTTAATGGAGAGCCCAAGCGAAGGGCATGAAAGTGGGCTTCGACGAGAGGTTTGTGCCAAATTTAAGGGAAGCGGGCCTCTAGGCTGGAATCGGGGGACGTGGGCTATACAAGCCAACGTCGGAGAAGCAGACCGGGTAGGCCAAAGGGTAGCAGGAAAGTAGGCTATATATGCCAAAATCGGGAAAGCAGGCCGGGTAGGCCAAAGGGCAGCAGGAAAGCAGGCTATAAACCAACATCGGGGAAGCAGGATGGGTAGGCCAAGGGGTAGCAGGAAAGTAGGATATATATGCCAACATCGAGAAAGCAGGTCAGGTAGGCCACAGGGAAGTAGGAAAGTAGGCTATATAAGCCAACATCGGGGAAGCAGCCCTCATGAGTCGCAAATCAAGGAAGCAGGCTGCGACAGCCAAAAGATAGTGGGAGAGCAGGTCGTATACGCCAAAGATCGGGAGCAGGCTGCATAAGCCAAGGGATGTTGGAAGTAGGCTATAGAAACCAAAAGATATTGGGAGACAGGCTATGGACATCAAAGGATATTGGGGAAGCAGGCTGTAAAAGCCAAAGGATATCGAAAAGTGGGCTATAAAGCTGAGGATGTTGGGAAGCAGGCTATAAAGCCAAAGGATATTGGAAAGTGGGCTATAAAGCCGGGGATATTGTAAAGCAGGCTATAGAGCCAAAGGATATTGGAAGGAGGCTAGCAAGCCAAAGGATATTGGAAGCAGGCTATAAAGCCGAAGGTAATTGGGAAGTAGGCTATAAACGCCAAAGGATGATGAGAATGGCAAGGCAGATCTAGAAGGGGGGTGAATGGATCTGCCCCTCTAAGTAGATCAATAAAAAATTCAAGCACCAACTAAAGACGATGGAGGAACTAAACAATTGAAAAGAATTCGGGTTACAGGCCAGCGAGTGAATCAAATGACAAACACTTTGTGTGCAGTAGATGAGAAACCTGAATTGGGAGTGAATTAACAGTATGCGCAAATATCATTACACAACAAACTTAAGGAATATCAAGGACCGATGAGGTCTAATTACACAGCACAACCTTTTAATATACCAGAAGCTCTAAGATAAGAATGGGGATAGAGGATAAGGATTTCAAACCACAAATACACTGAGATTTTTTAGGTGTTTCGATTGCTTCCAGCATTCTACGTCCACCCCTCACCTGATCCGGATGAGGCTTCCCTTGCACAAGCAAAAACACAGAACAATTCCATTACAGCAGCTGATCACACAGCTTGCCCCTGGAGGAACACCCTCCTCCCTTCCTCTGAAAGCACAAAAGGAAACTAAGCTCAGCAACCTACTGAACACATTCCTAATTCTACCCCAGTAGAATCAGTAACACTGATCTGAGGCAGCACACGAGGACCCATCCTCGCACCCTGGTTCACAGACCAAATCGTGATCAGTTGTGAACTGAACACACCTCCGATCAGTGCAGCAATGCACTACCAGAGAAATACTGGACAAACTGAATCAAAAGGAAAACACAAAGCAAAGCATAACTCAAAGTACAACAGAAGAAAAAACAAATGTAGCTCTAAATAGGATTCGAGAGCTTTCTCTGATATGTATGAATGAAAATGCCTTCTCTCGAATAGGGCTGCGATCCACTTTCTTCTTCTTTCTATCTCTCTTTTTCTCTGGCTCAGGGAGTGACTTTCTCTTCCTCTCTGATGAAATCTCGTTCTCTTTGAAGGCAACAGCCCTCCTTGATTCAAAAGCTTGGTCAGTATATATAGAACAGAGGCTCTGGAATTTTTCAAGAAAATAGAATTAATTTGCTAATTTTCCTTTGGTACAATTGGCAAAGTGGAATATTCTCTCTCTCAGGAATGATCTGTAAACGTGACAGGTGTCCTTGGATCACGTGTCGATCATGGAGGTCGAAGACATGATGTCCACTTAAGTGACTCATGTGATTTTGGCCCTTTTTTTGCTTTGGGGATCTATTTGTCACAGTTAACAGCCATTTGTCACCCTTATTAGACATTTGTCTGCCTTGCAACCTATTTGTCACTGGTATCATCTATTTGTCACCTCTAATGGCCATTTGTCATCTTTACCAGTCATTTGTATGCCTTGCAAGCTATTTGTCACTGGTATCATCTATTTGTCACCTTTAATGACCATTTGTCACCCTTACCAGTCATTTGTATGCCTTGCAAGCCATTTGTCACTGGTATCATCTATTTGTCACCTCTAATGGCCATTTGTCACCCTTGTTCACCATTTATCAGCCTTGCAGGTCTATTTGTCACCGGTATCTTTTATTTGTCACCCCTACTGGCCATTTGTCTTCCTTGTGATCCATTTTTCACCTTTATTCGACATTTGTCAGCCTTGTGAGCTATTTGTCACCCTTGTTCATCGTTTGTCTCCTTTGTGAGCTATTTGTCATCCTTATGAATGATTTTTCACCCTTGCTTGATATTTTTCACCCTTATGAGACATTTGTCACCTTTGTTGATCATTTGTCACCCTTATGAACGATTTTTCACCCTTGCTGGAGTTGTAGGCTTAGCAGAAAATCCTTGGCTACGTCGACTCCATTTCAACATGGGGTCGACTCCACTTCTTCATTTTCATGCTTCTAGCTTTTAAGCTCTTCATCCAGCCTGATCTTTGTCCAAGGTTGACTTCACTTCATAGCTTGTTGACTAATGCATGCAGGCATCTTGCTTATGCGTTGACTTCTTCTTCTTCTGAACTTCTACAAACTTGTTCTTCAAAAATTCACATGTAGAACCTCATCAAATACATGACATCATCAAAATCAAAGAAACATAAAAATGAGTCATAGTTTTGACATCATCAAAACCACAGGGACACAACATTCTCCCCATTTTTGATGATGGCAACACTATGGGTCATTATGATCAAATTGACATAGTTAGCGAAATTCAATGAAACATAGTATGCACAAGACAATCCCCAGCATAAACATCCATCTCCCAAAACATACATCTCTATGATGGCAACCACATGAGTCATTGAGCTTATGAGTTAAAGGTTGGATTGAAAAAATAATGTCTTGAGAAATTAATGTCCCTTGAGAGGACAGTTGGATCATACATTAACCCAGCAGGGTATGCAATGAGTAAAAAAAAGAAAAAATGAGGACCACTCTATGATGACACTCTATGATGACTTTATGATGACTATGAATGAAATGATGCAATCTGTTGTGCCCCTTAGGCACAAGCATGTGCTATGGTGATTTGATGATAGCAATGCTATTTTGTTTTGATGATAGCAACAAAGTGAGTGCATTTCTATGCATCCTTTATCCTTGAGATCCTTGAGCATTCTGCATATGATAGCAACATGAATGATGATGAAATGATGTTTTGAATGCATTATTCTGTTTTGAATAAATTGCATTAATGTGTTCCAGCATACATTGCATTTCCCCAGTTTTGCATGTCTGTACATTGCATTTGCTCATGCCTTAGAGTCTGTACATTGGATGTGTCACAGACAAAGTCTGTACAGTGAGCGTCTCATTGGTGAAGTCTGTACACTCACCAGTTGAACTTCAAAGTCCATACATTGGACTGTAGCTTGCACGAAGCTAAGCCCATACATCGCTCAAGTCTGTACAGAGTCCAGCGTCTTAATTTGCGTCTCATGCATCGTCTCTCAAGCATTCAAAGTGTGTACATTGAATAGCATGCATTTCATGAAGTCTGTACATCCTGTGTCTCTACTAAGCTTCAAAGTCTACACATGGTTCACCGTCTTATGCATAGTCTGGACAGTTGTGGGTCGACGCTCCCTTCTGATGGGTCGATGCCCCCTTTGTTTTCCAAGTCCATACATTGATCTTCATATTCAAAGTCTGAACATTGGTCAAGTCCACACATTGTGCATTCTGACTTGAAGTCTATACAACGCTACATTGGCCAAGTCTATACACTGCATTGTTGATTGTTGGCAAAGTCTGCACATTCTGTAGTTCAACGTTTGCATGCATGAAGTCTGTACATTGCATTGTCTCAACTTGCGTCTCACGCATCTAAAGTCTGTACAGCCTATTGTTTCAGCCAACGTCTCATTCAGTGTTAAAGTCCATACAGACTTCAGCATATCGTTCATGAAGTATATACATCGGACTGTTCATGCCTTCATCATGAAGTTTGTACATTGCATGCCCTCCACCAAGTCTGTACCTTGGTCGGTGGCAAGTCTGTACATTGGCTTATCATTTGCTTCCAAGTCTATACATCACTGTAGCTTTCACGAGACGAAGTCTGTACATTGGACTATTGGGTAAAGTCTATACATCCTCTAGCTGGAACTGTGCAAGTCTGTACATCACTGCTTTGCCAAAGTCTGTACATTGGCATCTTTTCCTACGTTGCACTTCCAAGTCTATACATTGGCACTTTTACCTACGCTCTGTTCAGCAAGTCTATACAGTGGTTGCTTTACCGACGTTGCCTTGCCAAAGTCTACTCACTGTGAACTTCCAAGTCTGTACAGACTTTACCTTGTTCAAGTCTGTACATCGTCCAGTTATCTTTGGCATGTCTACACATTGGAAGTCCATACATTCAGTTGTCTTGATCTGGTCAAGCCTGTACAGAGTTTCCTCAGCTAAGTATACACATTACTTCACGACGTGAAGTATATACATGCCTTGTTCAAGTCTTCACATGATGAAGTCTATACACTCAACTCCTTCACACTTCAGGAAGCCTGTACATCCTTCAATGCATTGCATGCATCGTTCGTGAAGTCTGTACATCAAGTGAAGTCTGGTGAAGTCTATACAGCGCCATTTTCTCTTAGAGTCTCATGCATATGTGAAGTCTGTACATTGCATTTGCATTCACAACGTCTTCACACTTGAAGTCCATACATCGTCAGTTGTCTGTCAAGTCTTCATATTGCTTAAGTCTGTACAGCGGCTGCTTCACATATGAAGTCTGTACATCGTGTAGCTTCATGTATGAAGTCTATACATTGTCCAGTGCATTGCATACATCATTTCATGAAGTCTGTACATTGGTCTGCATTGCATTGCATGAAGTCTGTACATTCATCTGCATTGCATTGCATGAAGTCTATACACTGGCTGCTGCATTCTCATGAAGTCTACACATCCGATAGTGTAAGTCTAAACATCGCCCAGTGTCATGCTTGCAAAGTCTGTACAACGCTTGCTTTACAGACTCAAAGTCTACACATTGGTAGTCTGTACATCATTCGTGAAGATTGAACATTGAGCAAGTGTATACATTGGACGAGTCTGCATCGTGCCTCAGTCATGAAGTCTATACATTGTCTGTCTTCATTAAAGTCTCACGAAGTCTGTACATCGTGGCCTTTGTGCTCCAAGTCTACACATCATGGCACGTCCGAAGTCTACACATTGGAAGTATATTTCATTCATGCATCAATGGGTCGACCCCCTGATTAGATGAGTCGACGCCCCTTTAGACTTCTAAGTCTATACACTGTGTTCATGCATTGTTCTCATCCAAGTCTACACATTGAATGTTAGCATGCTCGCACACACTAAGACCATACATTGAATAAAGTATGTACGTTGCTGTTGAACAAAGTCTGAACATTGCTTCAGCGTTGGCTTCCGCCAAGTCTATACATCGACTGGTTCTTAGTTGGGCCAAGTCTATACATTGCCCAGGCTGCATAACGTCAAGTCTTTACATTGAACTCTATACATTGCATGCAGTTGCGCTTCACAAGTCTACACATTGCTGCTCTTCACAGCAAGTCTATACAATGCATTGCTTCCTTAAAGTCTGTACAGGGTTTATACTTAACCTGATAAGTGTTCTCGTTTGTCTGACAGGTGCTCTACTCGTGAAGCTCAATGAAGGGCACGTGATCCGAGGCTGGAAGGGTTGACAGGAAGATGACACGTGGCCAAAAGTCCTGGGCGGGAAATGTGGAGAACACACGCCCTAGCTGCTGGTGCTACTACTGCTGCTATATATACGAGTCTTCTTCATCAAGAGAAGAGAGATCGAAGCCTGTGAGTTGAACTAGAAGAGTAGAAGCAGAGAGCCCTTCGATCCAGCAAAAGAGAAGAAAAGGAAAAAGAAAGAGGAAGAGAAGAGAAAGAGAAGAAGAGCAGAAGATTAAGAAGAGAAAGAGAGAGATAAAGAGCTTGAGTTGAGAAAGAGAGAGAGATAGTCTTTGTCTGGCTTTTGGATCAAATCCAAGCCAGATCTGCTCCTTCGAGAGCTACTGTATTTGTGCTTCATTGTTTCAGCTTTTCGTTGCTGCATCATCTTTTATTTTCTTCTTATACCTTTCTTCAAGCTGTTAGTCAGCGGTTGCAGTGGTGGATTCCACTGGACAGCAAGCTGTGATGCTCAGCGTTGCAGAGGTGGACTCCTCTGGACAGCAAGCTGTGATGCTTAGTGGGATGGCAAGCTGTGAGGCCCAGCAGTTGTAGGCAAGCTGTGATGCCCAGCGGACGCAAGGTGTGTTGCGCAGCAGTAAGCCACACTCGGGTTTTGAGTGTGGGGTGGATGTAGGTCTGCTGGACCGAACCACCTAAAAACTCCTATTGCATTGTGGTTTGTTTTGTACAATTGTGCTTCCGCTAGATGAATGCATAGGGGCGCTCCAACTGTTTGCTTATAGGTTCAGTAGATGAATTGTTATGTTTTTATTGTGAGTGTTTTAATCTGTCAAGAGAGCGAAATCTTATTTTGGGCGAAAGTTTTTAAAGGGCATATTCATTCACCCCCCCTCTGAATACATAGCATCGAACCCAACACTTGGTATCAGAGCGGGTTGTTGTGCATAGGATCTAACAATCCGCAACAGATCCTGCATTGTTTTGGTGCATTTCAAAGTGGGTCTCTTGAAATTGTGTTTTGCTTCATTGACTTGTGCTTTATTTTGATCATCTAGTTTTAGTACATTTCGTGTCATTTATTTTACTGTGCTGAATCTGTTTGCCATCTGTTCTAATGGCTCGACCTTCGGTTTATGATGGTTCTAACCTCGATAGCTGGCTAGGAGGCCTAAGTGTGTACATAGACTCCATTGGTCCAAATTTGTGGAGTCTTATAACTAAAGGCCCACACCGATAACCTCATGATGAGACCAAATGGTCTAAAGAGGACAGAGTGAAGGACCGTGAAAATACCATGATTCTTAATATCCTGAGAGCTGCTGTCAATACTGATGTATATACTTTTGTTTTCAGGTGCACATATGGAAAGGAGAGTTATGACAGAATCACTTCTGCTCATAATGATCATCAGGACAGCTGCTTAATGGCCAACCGGGATAATGAAGATTCATCATCTCAGGTAAGCTTTGAATCTGAAGAACTTTCAATTGATGATCTATGGAATATAAATGAAGAGCTTACTGAAAGATGTGAAAAATTGAAATCTGAAAATAAAAAGTTGAAAAGGAAATGTGATAAAGCAAATTTGAAAGCTTCCTGTGAAAACTGTCCAAATTTGAAACAATTTTATGATGCATGTACACTAGACGTTCAGAACCTTAAGAAACAAAATTATTCTCTAGAAATTGAAAAATAAACATGCTTGGACAAAATGTCAGGAATTGAGAATCAGCTGAATGATAAGAAAAATGAGCATCTAAAAAGCATGCAAGAACTTACTGAAGTCAATTCTTAATTGTACAAGCTGAAACTTGAGAATAAAGAATTTCAAAAGAAAAATGAAAACCTTATGGCTATAATAAATGAAATCAATGGGAAGGTTCACATTCCTCTTCTGCTGAATCAAACTGTAATATGTGCTCAGCTCTAAGAGAACGTAATGAAGATCTTTATAGTGAGAATGAATGGCTGAGTAAACAAATTATCTCACTTAAAGAGGATCACAAAAACTTGGTGGCTGAGAAAATTAGAGTGGAGGAAAGAGAAGAGGAGCTAGTTGAAAAGCTGGAGCTGATGTCTGGAATTGGAAAATGCAATGAAACAGTCATGAAGCTATCTGAAGATAACAAAGAACTAAGAGAACAAAACAAGAAACTGATGGTTTTAAATACTGTTTTCTCACATAGGTTTCTGACTGTCGAAAAAGAAAAATCTGTTATTAAGGAAGCTCAATCACAAAGACTTGAGGAGGAAAACACTGAACTGAAAGCTGAAGTTGAAAATTTAAAGTTGTTAAATACTGGCCTATCTGAAACACTTCTCACCTTAAAGAAGGGAAAGCTCACTTGTGATGAAGAATCACAAATGTTGAACAGTCTAGAATAAGAAATTGAGAAGTATAAAACTGCAAATAAAATCTTAAGTGAATGTGTCAACTGCAGTGAACAGGAGATAGCCAGTTATGAGCTTCATATAACATCTTTGAAAAATAAGATTCAGGAACTAGAAAAATCAGCATCCAATTCTGCCAAGAATGAAAGAAAAGTAAAAGCTGTTGTGAAAAGGAAGGATGACAATTCAAGAAAGGGGACAAGCTGTAGTCCTGATGTTAAGGAAACTACCAGCAACCAGCTATATACTACCTTTGTGCATAGTTCTGATGTAGCTGGTACCTCAAGGCAATCCCAAAAACAAAATGAAAAGCAGAAGTCACCTTCAAAATCTGTCTTTCAGTTCAAAGCCCAAAAAATTGAAAAGCAAACAAAACCTGTTGAGAATAATCAGAAATTGAAAAGAAAGAGTCAAACAAAGAAGGCAAAGAATATTTCTGGTTATACTATGAAACTTGTTAGCTCTGCTGAATCTGATGGGTCAATGCAAAATGTTCATGCTTCTTGTACTCATTCACATGCATATGTGAATTCATCTGATAGAAACCATGCCCCTAGGAAATCTGATGCTTCTTGCTACTACTGTGGTAGGCATGGTCATTATATGGATGACTGCAGTATGATGAAAAGTGATGATATGATGCATGATAAATCTTTTTCAAATACTCATCACCACCCCAAAAGAAACATGTCTGTTTCAAACCAACACATCATTTGTTATAATTGTAACAAACGTGGTCATAAAGCTGTTAAGTGTTGGTTTAGGCCTGCATGGGGATATAATGGCTCAAGAGGTAAGCACTCAAGGTGCTTCGAATGTGGAAGGCATGGCCACACAGTCAAAGACTGCTGGCATGCTCAGCGAAGTAGATTCAATTCTAAATCTATAAAATTTCCTGCTCCTAATGTTGTTGATAAGAAGAAAATTGAATTCATGAAAAGGATTTGTTACTGCTTTAATTGTGGAAAACCTGGCCACAAAGCTTCTGACTGCTGGATGGCAGGTTATGGAAAACAATATGTTCATGCCAACAATAGAAAATTTCATGTTAATGCACAAAGACTTCATGCTAATAACTGTGTGCATAACAAGAAATCAAAGCATGTTGCTTCCTGTTATTATTGTGGGCTATTTGGACATTCTATGGTTGATTGTTTTCTGATGGAATATGATGATAATTCTGCTAAGAAACTGTTCAGAACACCTGTCAGAGTAAATGCAGGACCCAAAGCTGCTTGGGTCCCTGCAGGATCAAAATGATCATAATGTTGCAGGTGTGCCTTGGGTCAAAGAATAAACAGGGGTTAACAAACCAAGGCACTCAAATGGAAACCCCATGATTCAACTCTTCGGGTTAGTTCTGAACTTTGTTTTAAATTCATCATCTGAAATTGTTATTTTGCTTGTTTGATTTTTGATGCTCTCTTCTTGTCTAGCTGATCAGTCTGCATTCCAGACTCAGCTATTGAATTCATTTCTGCATATATCTGATGCTCTTCTCTTGCCATATGTTGAACTGAGTTTGAATGATTCTTTAGTGTAGACAGTTGATGCATTATATAGACTTTGTGTCAATGCAATTGTATGATTGTTGTTAAATGCATAACTTGCACTGAGTTTGAATGGGTCATTTAGTGCTACAGTCAATGCATGTGTCCAATGTCTGCATACATAAATTGCATGACTGTCAAGAAATTTGTTCAATGCATATAGGACAGCCACTATCAGAAAAAGCGGGATTTCAGACGGAAATTTCAGACGGAAATTTCCGTCTGAAATTTGTGACGGATTTTTTTCCGTCGGAAATCCCGTCTGAAATTTGCAATTACACACCGAATTTCAGACGGAAATTGTGACGGAAAATATTCCGTCACAAATTTCAGACGGAATTTGGGACGGAAAATTTAATCTGTCAGAAATTTATGACCAAGAATTTGTGACGGCCACATTTGTGACGGATCCGTCTGACAATCCGTCACAAATGTGTCTTCTCACGGATTTTCAGACGGAAATTAATCCGTCACAAAATGTTTGTGCCCCCAATCCGTCGCAAAGGCACATTTGCGACGGATTGGGGGCGCAAAAATTTTGTGACGGATTAATTTCCGTCTGAAAATCCGTGAGAAGACACATTTGTGACGGATTGTCAGACGGATCCGTCACAAATGTGGCCGTCACAAATTCTTGGTCATAAATTTCTGACAGATTAAATTTTCCGTCCCAAATTCGTCTGAAATTTGTGACGGAATATTTTTCGTCACAATTTCCGTCTGAAATTCGGTGTGTAATTGCAAATTTCAGACGGGATTTCCGACGGAAAAAAATCTGTCACAAATTTCAGACGGAAATTTCCGTCTGAAAATTCCGTCTGAAATCCCGCTTTTTCTGGTAGTGAGCTTTGCACTGCATCTCTTTGCATAACCCTGGTATATCAAATGGTAAGTTACTAAAAGGCAGGGAAATCTGCCCGGAGGTTCTTACTATGTGTGAGATGGTCCTTGAGACCAGGTACTCCGCCAAGTACCAAGGGTCTAGTTTTCATATAGAGTAGTGTATTGCATAGCATTAAATTTGAAAAATCTGAAAAAGGATAAAAATGCTCATGACTTGGATGCATAAACTTGAATTGATTGCTTACTTGCCTCATGTATCACTGGTGCATAATCTGCATGTAGAACAGTTCATTGCATAGCATACGGTTGCATCTTGTTGTCAGGGGGAGCTGAGAGTTCTGTTAAATTCATTGAATCATTGCTACTTCTCACTGTCCCCATTTAATTCATTCATATTCTTTGACATCAGTTGCTTTTGGACCATAATGCATATTGCTATCATTTCCCTAACCTTCACTGAACAACAGTATTGCCTCTTGTTTAGTGAATTGAGTTATGGTTATTACAATTATTCATTTATAAGAATCACTCTTACAAATTGAAAGGAACTAAAGGTTTAAGCTTTATAAATTGAAGAGTTAAGTGTCTGCCTTCAGAATTTGAGATAAAAGAAAACTTTTATAGCTCTTAATCTTTGTCTCATGATTAAAATAGAAAAAGTTTTTTTAATACCTGAAAATGGTAAACTGGAAATGTCTAGAACAAGTGAATAAGAGTATGTAATGTTTTTTAAACAATCACTCTAAAAGAAATAAGGGCAACAGTAAATAAGAACATTAATGTAAAGAACTGAACATTGTGACAGAGCAATGGCAGATTGCGCTAAGAAACTGTGATCTCTTCCAAAGAAGCAGGAGAACTCACATGTCATGAAGTGCTTCAAGCTAACTCTGTTCATAGGGTCAAATCTATAGGGGGAGTCCTCACCAAGTAACTGGGGGCACTGGCCTCTGATCAAGGTGTGCCTTTAATGTCAAAGGTGAAGATAGTCACTTGTAGGTTTTGATCTGAAATAGATCTAGTAGTTTATGCCTAGTAACTGGGGGTATCTGCCTCTGATCAAGGTGTACACCTAATGTCAACAGCATAAATGCCACTGGTCTATTCACTTAGCTCAGTTTCGGAAAAATTAAAAAGTGAAAAAATAATCTGCTGTAACCCTTCGAAAATCAAAAGTCATTGAGTGAAAACTGTTTTTCTCAATACATATTCAAGTTGCCTTTCTTGATCTTCCATGTTCAATCATAAAAGGGTATTATTTTTACTTCTCTATTAAAACCATGTGCCTCAGATTCATTGTTATAAATGGAATCTAAAACTCTTTTTCAGGAGTCAGCTGTTTTACTCTAGATTTATCACTGTTAAACTTGAATTTTTGTCAAAATTGTATATTGTTGATTCTTATACTTTAACAGTTGTTTATAATCATGCTCCCTTTCTGAACCAATGCTTATGCTGTTGTCAAGTGACCCTCCTACCTTCTCTACCTTTGTATATCTGTCCATATTCCTTCTCAAAGGGGGAGCAATTATTTAGGGGGAGAACTAGTTCAGGGGGAGTCATACATTCAGGGGGAGAATGAGGTGCTCTAAGGGAATTTGCATGCATACTACCATGTTACACTCATGTTTATACTGTTTTTCTCTTTTTGATTATGTCAAAGGGGGAGAAAATCTTGGTGACTTACTGTCACTTTGTTGCCATCATCAAAAAGGGGGATAATGTTGTGCCCCTTAGGCACAAGCATGTGCTATGGTGATTTGATGATAGCAATGCTATTTTGTTTTGATGATAGCAACAAAGTGAGTGCATTTCTGTTCATCCTTTATCCTTGAGATCCTTGAGCATTCTGCATATGATAGCAACATGAATGATGATGAAATGATGTTTTGAATGCATTATTCTGTTTTGAATAAATTGTATTAATGTGTTCCAGCATACATTGCATTTCCCCAGTTTTGCATGTCTGTACATTGCATTTGCTCATGCCTTAGAGTCTGTACATTGGATGTGTCACAGACAAAGTCTGTACAGTGAGCGTCTCATTGGTGAAGTCTGTACACTAACCAGTTGAACTTCAAAGTCCATACATTGGACTGTAGCTTGCACGAAGCTAAGCCCATACATCGCTCAAGTCTGTACAGAGTCCAGCGTCTTAATTTGCGTCTCATGCATCGTCTCTCAAGCATTCAAAGTGTGTACATTGAATAGCATGCATTTCATGAAGTCTGTAGATCCTGTGTCTCTATTAAGCTTCAAAGTCTGCACATGGTTCACCGTCTTATGCATAGTCTGGACAGTTGTGGGTCGACGCTCCCTTCTGATGGGTCGACGCCCCCTTTGTTTTCCAAGTCCATACATTGATCTTCATATTCAAAGTCTGAACATTGGTCAAGTCCACATATTGTGCATTCTGACTTGAAGTCTATACAACGCTGCATTGGCCAAGTCTATACACTGCATTGCTGATTGTTGGCAAAGTCTGCACATTCTGTAGTTCAACGTCTGCATGCATGAAGTCTGTACACTGCATTGTCTCAACTTGCGTCTCACGCATCTAAAGTCTGTATAGCCTATTGTTTCAGCCAACGTCTCATTCAGTGTTAAAGTCTATACAGACTTCAGCATCTCGTTCATGAAGCATATATATCGGACTGTTCATGCCTTCATCATGAAGTCTGTACATTCCATGCCCTCCACCAAGTCTGTACCTTGGTCGGTGGCAAGTCTGTACATTGGCTTCTCATTTGCTTCCAAGTCTATACATCACTGTAGCTTTCACGAGATGAAGTGTGTACATTGGACTATTGGGTAAAGTCTATACATCCTCTAGCTGGAACTGTGCAAGTCTGTACATCGCTGATTTGCCAAAGTCTGTACATTGGCATCTTTTCCTACGTTGCACTTCCAAGTCTATACATTGGAACTTTTACCTACGCTCTGTTCAGCAAGTCTATACAGTGGTTGCTTTACCGACGTTGCCTTGCCAAAGTCTACTCACTGTGAACTTCCAAGTCTGTACAGACTTTACCTTGTTCAAGTCTATACATCGTCCAGTTATCTTTGGCATGTCTACACATTGGAAGTCCATACATTCAGTTGTCTTGATCTGGTCAAGCCTGTACAGAGTTTCCTCAGCTAAGTATATACATTGCTTCACGACGTGAAGTCTACACATGCCTTGTTCAAGTCTTCACATGATGAAGTCTATACACTCAACTCCTTCACACTTCAGAAAGTCTGTACATCTTTCAATGCATTGCATGCATCGTTCGTGAAGTCTGTACATCAAGTGAAGTCTGGTGAAGTCTATACAACGCCCATTTCTCTTAGAGTCTCATGCATATGTGAAGTCTGTACATTGCATTTGCATTCACAACGTCTTCACACTTGAAGTCCATACATCGTCAATTATCTGTCAAGTCTTCATATTGCTTAAGTCTGTACAGCGGCTGCTTCACATATGAAGTCTGTACATCGTGTAGCTTCATGTATGAAGTCTATACATTGTCCAGTGCATTGCATACATCATTTCATGAAGTCTGTACATTGGTCTGCATTGCATTGCATGAAGTCCATACATTCATCTGCATTGCATTGCATGAAGTCTATACACTGGCTGCTGCATTCTCATGAAGTCTACACATCCGATAATCTAAGTCTAAACATCGCCTAGTGTCATGCTTGCAAAGTCTGTACAACGCTTGCTTTATAGACTCAAAGTCTACACATTGGTAGTCTGTACATCATTCGTGAAGATTGAACATTGAGCAAGTGTATACATTGGACGAGTCTGCATCGTGCCTCAGTCATGAAGTCTATACATCGTCTGTCTTCATTAAAGTCTCACGAAGTCTGTACATCGTGGCCTTTGTGCTCCAAGTCTACACATCATGGCACGTCCGAAGTCTACACATTGGAAGTATATTTCATTCATGCATCAATGGGTCGACCCCCTGATTAGATGAGTCGATGTCCCTTTAGACTTCTAAGTCTATACACTGTGTTCATGCATTGTTCTCATCCAAGTCTACACATTGAATGTTAGCATGCTCGCACACACTAAGACCATACATTGAATAAAGTCTATACGTTGCTGTTGAACAAAGTCTGAACATTGCTTCAGCGTTGGCTTCAGCCAAGTCTATACATCGACTGGTTCTTAGTTGGGCCAAGTCTATACATTGCCCAGGCTGCATAACGTCAAGTCTTTACATTGAACTCTATACATTGCATGCAGTTGTGCTTCACAAGTCTACACATTGCTGCTCTTCACAGCAAGTCTATACAATGCATTGCTTTCTTAAAATCTGTACAGGGTTTATACTTAACCTGATAAGTGTTCTCGTTTGTCTGACAGGTGCTCTGCTCGTGAAGCTCAATGAAGGGCACGTGATCCGAGGTTGGAAGGGCTGACAGGAAGATGACACGTGGCCAAAAGTCCTGGGCGGGAAATGTGGAGAACACACGCCCTAGCTGCTGGTGATGCTGCTGCTGCTATATATACGAGTCTTCTTCATCAAGAGAAGAGAGATCGAAGCCTGTGAGTTGAACTAGAAGAGCAGAAGCAGAGAGCCCTTCGATCCAGCAAAAGAGAAGAAAAGGAAAAAGAAAGAGGAAGAGAAGAGAAAGAGAAGAAGAGCATAAGATTAAGAAGAGAAAGAGAGAGATAGAGAGCTCGAGCTGAGAAAGAGAGAGAGATAGTCTTTGTCTGGCTTTTGGATCAAATCCAAGCCAGATCTGCTCCTTCGAGAGCTATAGTATTTGTGCTTCATTGTTTCAGCTTTTCGTTGCTGCATCATCTTTTGTTTTCTTCTTATACCTTTCTTCAAGCTGTTAGTCAGCGGTTGCAGTGGTGGATTCCACTGGACAGCAAGCTGTGATGCTCAGCGTTGCAGAGGTGGACTCCTCTGGACAGCAAGCTGTGATGCTCAGTGGGATGGCAAGCTGTGAGGCCCAGCAGTTGTAGGCAACCTGTGATGCCCAGCGGACGCAAGCTGTGTTGCACAGCAGTAAGCCACACTCGGGTTTTGAGTGTGGGGTGGATGTAGGTCTGCTGGACCGAACCACCTAAAAACTCATATTGCATTGTGGTTTGTTTTGTACAATTGTGCTTCCGCTAGGTGAATGCATAGAGGTGCTCCAATTGTTTGCTTATAGGTTCAGTAGATGAATTGTTAAGTTTTTATTGTGAGTGTTTTAATCTGTCAAGAGAGCAAAATCTTATTTTGGGTGAAAGTTTTTAAAGGGCATATTCATTCACCCCCCCTCTGAATACATAGCATCGAACCCAACACAATCGAGTCCTCTCCCCCTTTGACTTCATAAAAAAAAATATAACTAGTGTTGAGGACTGTACTCTGAGTGGCAGAATCAGTAAGGTCACAGACTAAGGAACATCTTGCCTGCAAAGACCATCCTTGAGGAACATGAGTATTGTAGCCAAATTAATCTGACTGGTTTAAAACTAATAATCCAGAAAGGCGTAAAAAAGGATCTGAAGGTTCTGTATACATTAGTAATGGAGAAAGAACAATGTGATATATTTGTCTAGAGAGTGTATCTGCCATCTTTACTGATCAATTTCCAGAGACTCCTCTAGGATAATCTACCATTAATATTGAGGACAAACATCTTAGACCAATCTATGCTGCACTCATTTTGGGTTTCACTGTCATAGTTTTAGTTCTTTCAACAAATTTTTCTATGTAGAAAGTTTTCCTCATTTGAGCAATTCGGTTGAATCCACACCTTTTGACATGAGGAGACACATTGTTTAGATGCAGGAATCCCCAGTTACTCAGTGTGGTAACCTTTTTGCCTCTATAAAGAATACAGTTAACAAAAGTAGTGTCTTTTTACGTGAGGCACAACATGTCTTAGGTGAAGTGACCCAGTTACTCAACACACTATGTCATTGCTCTGTCATGATTTTTCATGAATATAATTTTGAATCAGAGATAGTTTGATACCTCATGACACAATTCACTTCACTTCGAGGTGAAGGATGATTGCTTTCTCAGTAAACCAAAGCCATTGCTCTGAACTTTTTGTTTTCCCCTTGAATTGCAAGAGATTGTTTGAATGTTTGAAGACAATACTAAACATGAAGATTATCAATCTAAAGTTGCCTCCCTACTCTCGAATTTCAAGCTTTTAGAGATCCTGAGGACACAATGTTTCAGGAATGTTCTTACCCCATTAATTCTGTATAGAGATTTCCTTCGGAAAACTTTTGTTTCAGTCTTTACAGGGTCATGGATCTTAAACAACTGGATGTAACATGGCAATCATACTTGAGTCTTGTCCATTAAAGAAGGTTCTGAAATCAGAGATCCTAGAGTCTGTAAGAAGACTGTTGGAGACTCAGAATTATCTCACCAAGGATTAGAAAATTAGAATTTATTAATGATATGCAGAAAACAACTTATGTTGACGCCATACTTAGAATGAGAATTGTCTCAAATTTCACAACCTTTCCTGATAAAACTGAAATGACTGACAGAGAACTAAAATGGCTGACTAACAGAAGACAGAAATGGCCAAGATTACTCCCCCTGACAATCATAATTTATGAACACACAGATTTGAACAACCCTAAAGACATTGAACAGACCAAATAGCTTTATCTCCATCTGACTGCATGAATTAACTTCCCTTGGTACTTGGTGGAGTTATAACACTCTACGTGTTGTGACAACTTCCAGACAGTCTTGATCTATCTTTCAAGAGACCACAATTTGATATACCACAGGGTTGTTTACTACAAGCAATGAAGAAGAAGCAAGATTTCACAACCTACAGATAAACAGTGGGGCTGACTCCCCCTCACTTATTGCACGGACAGACCAAGGCTGACAAGCTGACTGATAACAAAAAGAGGTTACTTGCTCAAGTAGATCTGAAAAGACCCAACTCTCTTCTCAAGGTAGAAAATTTTTCATGATCCAGTGGCTTAGTGAAAATATCTGCAACCTGATGTGCTGTGCCTACATGAATCAATTCACAATTTTTCTTTGAGACCTCATCTCTTATAAAATGGTGTCTAATGTCAATGTGTTTTGAGTGAGAGTGTTGAATTGGGTTTTTCAGACAAGTTTATAGCACTGGTATTATCACAGCAGATGGGTGTGTAGCCAAGATCTACATTGTAGTCTTATAGTTGGTGTTTGATCCAGATGACATATGTGCCACAACTCCCAGCAGCTACATACTCAGCCTCAGCAATTGAGAGGGCTACTGAGTGTTGTTTCTTAGAGACCCAAGAAACCAGACACCCACCTAAGAATTGACAGTATCTACTAGTGCTTTTCCTATCTAATTTACACCCAACATAATCTCCATCAGTGTATGAAATCAAGTCTAAATTTCATGATGCAAGAAACTATAAGTCTAAGTTGTGAGTGCCAGCTATGTATCTAAAGATTCTTTTAATAACAAAAAAATGTGATTCTTTAGGATTGGCCTGAAACCTAGCACACAAACACACACTGATGTGGGACGAGATCACGGACATGACAAGCTCGTGACTGTCCCTTAACGAGGGAAGCGTCGGACGTGCGCGATTGAGAAACCGGCAGTGAGCTAGGGTGGTCGGCTCTCACTTGTGCCCGGATCGGGTCACGGGACGGTCACGCTCTCTCTCGCAGCAGCGGTGATATAAATAGAAAGTGAGCTAATTACCCTATCATGCTCTCTAGCAGCGGCATAAACAAGCATATATGGAAATAAGTGAAATGCCAAGCAAGGAGCGAATACGATACCTCCAAGCGCTCAGCGTGGGGACGACGGACCCGGTCGAAGTCGTACTCCCGGGATAGTTAATACATAAAGATTACAGCAATGAGTTACAGCCCACTCCACGCAGGGAGGTAAAGGGTGACACAATGGGGTCCGGGAGGACCGATTTCGGGTTGACGGGCGGCTTCTCGCGTAGCTTCGGCCGCACACGTACTCGCGCCTGTGGGGCCCACTTGCTGTCCGGAGGGGCCGTGTGGAACCCGGTGGCACCGCTGTGGTGGTGGATGCCTGGATGAGCGCTCCCTGGAGTGGAGGCGCGCTGGTTCGCCGGCCGGAGGCCGGGCGGCTCCGTTCGGCGCCAGTCAGAATAACCGGCCACGGATCTGTAACTTCTGGTTTTCAGCGCGTATCCCGGCGAGAATGGGCGCTGCGATCAGCCCCGATGTCGGATCGACACGAGACTGGCGCCGTTGGAAAGCTAACTTCAAATCCTTCAATCTAGGCCTGAAGATGTGGCCTGAATCTACACAGATCTAGGTTTGAATGAATTTTCAACTTCCTGTTGTACAGTAGCCGAACACTCAGATCTGTAGGGCTATTCTCTGAGAACTGCCTTTGACCGATATGTGAACGTCCGACTCTGAAGTGGTGGTCTTCAGCAAAGTTGTAGGAAATCCAGCTAGGAAAACGGTAAAACTAGTTTGGACAAGATTTGATGTGGCTACGAATTGATAAGATTTTTTAACTGGAAGTAGGTCGGATCTGGAATCTGGCTGAAAGCACTGTAGCAGAGATAGAACACGAATTTTGAAAAATGGATATGGGGCAGATCAAAAATCAGGAAACATGGTGGATGTAGGGGATGATAGACAAAACTCCCAGTAAAATAGGGAGGGTTTGAAAAAAATCAAAAAGAGGGTCGGAGGTGAGAAACACAGGGCTGCTGTCACTGTAGACAGAGACAAAATAGATTTGGGGATGAAAGATGCACGAAAATGGAAAATTATGAAATGGAGGAGTCTGGACGTGAAAATTTAGGTGGAGGTGGGGATTCAAGGTAAGAACACACTCTCAAAATTTCAAATCCATCTGAGCTCGTGGCGGATAGCAAGAATTCGTGGAAGTCACCTCTGTCCCGCAGGACAGAACCTTGACGATGGCTCCGTGGCGGCTCGTAGGCGGCACGAACGGCGGCGGCGGCGGCACAGATGATCATCGGAGATAGAGGGGAGGGGATAGGAGGTAGAAACCACTCTAGGACTGGAGGTTGGAGGAGAGGAACCAGGGGGGAGGAGCTGGGGGCGCAAGAAGCCTTTGGCCTTTCAACAAATTTTCTGAATTTTCACTAATTTTCACATGAAAATACAAGCTTATATACGATTCCAACCAAATCCATCCTCAACCCTTGGATATAGGGGTGGGGATTGAAGGGCTGTGATGAGGTGTGAATAACACACAAAAACTAATAA
The DNA here is from genome assembly GCA_022559845.1 of Amorphophallus konjac. Classification (NCBI taxonomy): domain Eukaryota; kingdom Viridiplantae; phylum Streptophyta; class Magnoliopsida; order Alismatales; family Araceae; genus Amorphophallus; species Amorphophallus konjac. Next base: position 165,271,661 of record CM040118.1, on the reverse strand, counting down.
AAAAATCAAGGGGAAGGGGGCGCACCATTGACCATGTGTAAGGTTGAATGGGGTAGGTGGCCAACCTATTAGAATGTTGACCCCTTTAACCCCATGTGTCCATATGACCAGCCCACCCTTCTAGATGTCCACCTAGGAAGGTTGACTAGGCCCACAAGGTGACATGGACCAATGGGAAAGGGCTGAGGGCCCCCTAGCTGGACGTACTACCTAATTGCACAAAAACCCACACAATCCATGAGAATGACTCATTGGCTTATAAAGCCTTACATTTGCGTACATACTTTCCCAAGGATATAAACACAAATTAAAAGGACATAAATGCAAAAGAAAAAGTACATGCTCGGCGTCGATTCCCATCAACTCTCCCCGGGTGGGAGGAACTCGACCCCGTCGAGTAGGGGTATGGATGCTCGAGTACTCCGACGGATCCGTCACCGTGCCAAGTAACGCGGGTACGCTCCACTCCAAGTGACCGTCACCTGCTCGTTCCATATATACTCGATATGCACGAACTGCTATGGGCTAAAGGTGGACACACCAGGTGGGGCACTCTCAAAAGGGAAGGGAGCAGCTCGAAGACTCACTAGGAATCACCGCTGAGTCCCTATAGGTGATTGATCTGGGCATAGATGTAGAACCGATCCCATACTCATCGAGTGAGTCCAATCGCCTCTTACTCATAAGAGAATGACAACGAGCTTGCACAAGACACATGCAAACGCTCAAACTACACACAAACCATGCAAACAAACCACACAAGGAAAACACACCGACTCAACTGTGACCCTAGACACACCTAATGTTAGTCCGACCCGTTCATGGGTGACGGCGGACTAGGACACCCGAATGTGTGCCATGCATGCATTTGACGTAACCGGAGGTTGACGTCATGAGGAAATCCTAGACATACTACGATGCACCAATCATGGACATTGGGCTTGGATGCGGGAAGTCCGGGAGGTGCGGGTGGTTTAGAGGGATCGGGGAAACCAAAGTCTTCCTTACCCCCGAATGATGGTTCGGACCTATGGCTATGTGGAGTTTGCTTGGCCCGAGTGGAAAAGGTGGGATAGTGAACTCCGCGGAAGAAGGGTAGTGAGTATGAAAGCTCGGGAGGTTCACTATTGAAGGGGTCAAAAGGGTCGAAGAAGGTATGACCCCATGAAGTGGATTCTCCCATGACTCGGTCCCAATTTAAGAATTCATAATCACCGTCATACATTGTCAGCGGTGGGACGACGGACATGTGTAGAAAATAGGACTCCCCCCTTGGGTAAAAGGGAATGAAGTCAGACTCGGCCGGCATCGGGAGGAGTAGAAGAATCTCCGTGGTGACACACCCCACGGTGCACACGGAGGTAATGGACCCTAAGGCTGGATGGGTGAAGCTAAGACTAGCGGGTTGGTCAAAGCCTCGGGCCAGTAGGTGCGTCAACTTCCATTGTGAATCTAATCCCATGACAAGATCATCCAACGTGTCAACATGGTGACTAGATCGAAATGTGGTATGGAAGGAATTCACCGGCACTAAAGGGAGGATGGGGTCCATAGGTGGGAAGGGAGGTGGGACCAAGCCATCCTTGAGCCAACTAAGAAGCGGCTCGGCTATGAAAAGCGTACCTATTAGAAGCACGGGTGGCTGGGGCTTGGGTGGCTCCAAATGAGAGGGTTCCGAATTAAGATCGGAAGGTGAGGGTGACAATGGAGCACTCTCGGGTGGTGAAGGAATTAGGTTAGGTAGTCCGATCGGCTTAGGACTCGGTTGGGAGGTAGATGTTTGCCAAAGGGTTCAACCTCTAGAGCGAAAAAAATGAGACTCAAAGGGCTCGACCTCTAGAGCGACCTTATAAGATTACGCCAATGAGAACGCGTCGCGGACAAGACATTCAAGTTGGAAGTTAAATCGCAAACCTCTCCGGAACTGAAATGCGGTCGTGGTGCTCTCCTCTCCTAAGCCATATTCCAACCGGTACTTATCATAGTCCTGGATGTACTCGGACACGGACCTATCACCTTGGACGGGTCGACATGGGTTGGCCATTGGTGCCGAAAAGGTGGGAATGGATCCCTAGGAATGGGTATGCAAGGCCATTTAGACAAGACACTAGACCGACTATGCACGGTTTGGGATGCATGCACACTAAGGACAAGACACCAAGACTCGGCACGGGGCGGAGTTAATCGATTCGAAGATCACTCGCGCAAGTGTGTGACTTTCTCGATAGGCGTAGCCTAACGTTCAGACAACACCTTTTTATATACTGACTAATGGTATGCAAATGCAACTCCTAAGACCGACTTAGACACTTAGACTTAAATGACACTCTTTTTTTTTGTTTTGGACACCCTAGACTCAAACTCGCTCTGATACCAAATTGATGTAGGACAAGACCACGGACACGACAAGCTCGTGACTGTACCTTAACGAGGGAAGCGTCGGACGTGCGCGGTTGAGAAACCGGTAGTGAGCTAGGGTGGTCGGCTCTCACTTGTGCCCGGATCGGCACGGGACGGTCACGCTCTCTCTCGCAGCAGCAGTGATATAAATAGAAAGCGAGCTAATTACCCTATCATGCTCTCTAGCAGCGGCATAAACAAACATATATGGAAATAAGCGAAATGCCAAGCAAGGAGCGAATACGATACCTCCACGCGCTCGGCGTGGGGACGACGGACCCGGCCGAAGTCGTACTCCCGGGACAGTGAATACATAAAGATTACAGCAATGAGTTACAGCCCACTCCACGCAGGGAGGTAAAGGGTGACACAATGGGGTCCGGGAGGACCGATTTTGGGTTGACGGGTGGCTTCTCGCGTAGCTTCAGCCGCACACGTACTCGCGCCTGTGGGGCCCACTTGCTGTCCGGAGGGGCCGTGTGGGACCCGGTGGCACCGCTGTGGTGGTGGATGCCTAGATGAGCGCTCCCTGGAGTGGAGGCATGCTGGTTCGCCGGTCGGAGGCCGGGCGGCTCCGTTCGGCGCCGGTCGGAATAACCGGCCACGGATCTGTAACTTCTGGTTTTCAGCGCGCGTCCCGGCGAGAACGGGGGCTGCGATCAGCCCCGATGTTGGATCGACACGAGACTGGCACCGTTGGAAATCTAACTTCAAATCCTTCAATCTAGGCTTGAAGATCTGGCCTGAATCTGCACGTATCTGGGTTTTAATGAATTTTCAACTTCCTGTTGTACAGTAGCCGAACACTCAGAACTGCAGGGCTATTCTCTGAGAACTACCTTTGACCGATATGTTAACGTCCGAATCTGAAGTGGTGGTCTTCAGCAAAGTTGTCAGAAATCAAGCTAGGAAAACGGCAAAATTGGTTTGGATAAGTTTGGATGTGGCTACGAATTGATAGGATTTTTGAACTGGAAGTAGATCGGATCTGGAATCTGGCTGAAAGCACTGTAGCAGAAATAGAACACAAATTTTGAAAAATGAATATGGGGCAGATCAAACATCAGGAAAAATGGTGGATGTAGGGGATGATGGACAGAACTCCCAGTAAAATGGGGAGGGTTTGGAAAAATCAAAAAGAGGGTCGGAGGTGATAAACACAGGGCTGCTGTCACTGTAGACAGAGACAAAACAGATCTGGGGATGAAAGATGCACGAAAATGGAAAATTACTAAATGGAAGAGTTTGGACGTAAAACTTTAGGTGGAGGTGGGGATTCAAGGTAAGAATACACTCTCAAAATTTCAAATCCATCTGAGCTCGTTGCGGACAGCAAGAATTCGTGGAAGTCACCTCTGTCCAGTAGGACAGAACCTTGACGATGGCTCCGTGGCGGCTCGTAGGCAGTACGAACGGCGGCGGCGGCACAGATGATCACCGGAGATAGAGGGCAGGGGATAGGAGGTAGAAACCACTCTAGAACTGGAGGTTGGAGGAGAGGAACCAGGGGGGAGGAGCTGGGGGCGCAAGAAGCCTTTAGCCTTTCAACAAATTTTCTGAATTTTCACTAATTTTCACATGAAAATACAAGCTTATATATGATTCCAACCAAATCCAACCTCAACCCTTGGATATAGGGGTGGGGATTGAAGGGCTGGGATGAGGTGTGAATAACACATAAAAACTAATAAAAAAATCAAGGGGAAGGGGGCGCACCATTGACCATGTGTAAGGTTGAATGGGGTAGGTGGCCAACCTATTAGAATGTTGACCCCTTTAACCCCATGTGTCCATATGACCAGCCCACCCTTCTAGATGTCCACCTAGGAAGGTTGACCAGGCCCACAAGGTGACATGGACCAATGGGAAAGGGCTGAGGGCCCCCTAGCTGGACCTACTACCTAATTGCACAAAAACCCATACAATCCATGAGAATGACTCATTGGCTTATAAAGCCTTACATTTGCGTACATACTTTCCCAAGGATATAAACACAAACTAAAAGAACATAAATGCAAAAGAAAAAGTACATGCTCGGCATCGATTCCCATCACACACTGAATTGAATGTCAGGTCTGGAAGCAGTGAGATAGTGTAATGAGCCAATCATACCTCTGTAAAGTTTTGCATCCATGGACTTACCTGACTCATCAGCATCCAAGGATGTATTTTCTCCCATTGGTGTAGCCATGTTTTTCAATTTGTCCATGTCGAATCTTTTCAAGATTTCCATTGCATACTTGGTCTGGCTAATGAAACACCCAGCCTTCGTTTGTTTAACCTGCAGACCAAGAAAGTATTGCAACTCACCAACTAAGCTCATTTCAAATTCTTTTGACATTAGATTTAAAAATTCATCAGAAAGTTTAGAACTTGTAGAGCCAAACACAATATCATCAACATATACCTGAACTAGGATGATTTTCTGATTCACATTTTTGGTAAAAAAGGTCTGATCAACCTTACCTCTGTAGTACCCTTTACTGAGCAGAAAATCAGTCAATCTGTCATACCAAGCCCGTGGGGCTTGTTACAGTCCATACAATGCTTTATTTAATCTGAAAATATGGTTAGGCAGCACAATTGATTCAAAACCTGGGGGTTGCTCAACATAAACTTCCTCTTTTATGATGCCATTTAGAAAGGCACTCTTTACGTCCATTTGTTGAAGTCTTATGTTATGAGAGCAAGTAAAAGATATCAAGATTCTAATGGCTTCCATCCTAGCAACTAGTGCGTAGGATTCATCAAAATCCACCGCCAATTCTTGATTATACCCTTTGGCCACCAACCTAGCTTTATTCCTAGAGATTATTCCATCTTCATTGACTTTATTCCTGAATACCCACATGGTTCATATGACAGAACAATTTTTAGGTCTGGGAACCAAAGTCCAGACTTTATTTCTTTCAAATTGACCCAATTCTTCATGCATGGCATTTATCCACGATTCATCTTTTAAAGCTTCTTCTAAGGTTTTAGGTTCAATTTGGGAGACTAATGCTACTAGGTCCTAATTATTGATTTCTCTGTGAAAAGATCTAGTCCTAGGGGGATCATGAAGATTTCCAATAATATTCTCAGCAAGATGCTTTTTTAGAAATCTAAGATTATTAGAGGACTCACCTTGTTCGGTCGACTGAGAAATTGGTTCGGTCGACCTACCTTGCTCAGGAGCGGACTGTTCAGCTTGTTCAAAGAATTCTACATTTTTCTTTTCTTCCAGAAACTCTCCATCATCTTTTGATTTCCTATCATCATCACTTATGTCAGTAGAGTTAAGTGTTACATCAAATATCACATGAGGGGATTCCTTTACTGACTGATCATGAATGTTAAAAACTCTATAAGCTCTTGACAGTTCAGAATACCCCAAAAAGATCCCTAGACTGCTCTTGGCTTCAAACTTATTTACATCCCTTTTATCATTGTTGTGAATAAAACGCTTGGAACCAAAGATTTTGAAATAAGCCAAGTTTGGTCTCTTACACTTCAACAATTCATATGGGGTTTCCTTGTGGACATGTCTTACCATGGCCCTATTGATTATTTAAGAAGCTACATTTGCAGCTTCTACCCAAAATTTCTGTGGAAGTTGACTTTCAATTAACATGGTTCTGGGGTCCTGGGAGAGGAAAACTTATGAGTCAGTCCTTCTTTATTGCAGAAATCTAAAAATAGTGTATTTTCAAACTCCCCCCCACTACCTTCATGTTTTATTTTGTTGAAGAAAATTTGGAATTCATAAAATGCATCATTTTTGTGAGCTAGGAAGAATATCCATGCAAACCTAGTGAAGTCATCCACAATCACATACCCAAATCTCTTGCCATTGAAGCTTTGAGTTCTGATAGGACCAAATAGGTATGCAGGAATTCTAATGGTTTAGATGACAGAGATTCAGTTCTTGTTTTGAAAGATTTTCTGGTTTGTTTTCCTAAAGCACATGCATCACAGATTTTTGAATTTGTTTTGAAATTGATTTTAGGCAAGCCCCAAACTAAATCATGCTTGACTAAATTATTCAAAATGTTATAGCTAGCATGGCCTAATCTCCTGTGCCAATTGAAGGCATTATTATCAGAGTTGGCAGTCAAACAAAGATTAGATGCATAATTATCATCTAAGTCTACTATGTAGACATTGTTTATTCTATGGCCTATGAATTTTATTGATTCTGAGTTGATTTCAAAATTTTTGCATGGATGATTATCAAAAATAACTTTGTGACCCTTATCACAAAGTTGACTAATGCTCAACAGATTATGTTCGAGTCCATCAACAAGTAAAACTTTCTCAATTGTGTTTGAGGGAAACTTACCAATGATGCCTAATCCAATCGTCTTACCTTTGTTTTTCCCTCCAAACTTGACCATCCCACCTACCTTCATCTCCAGCTTGCTGAATTTAGTCTGGTCTCCAGTCATATGCCTCGAGCAACCACTCTTTAAATACCATCTGTTGTACGTGACTGCCAGGCTAACATGCAAGACACATTATGCAAAGAATTTTGGAACCCAAGACAATTTGGGTCCACATATATCATTAAGGCTCTTCAGCAAGTTTTTTGGAATCTAGATTTGTTTTACAATTTTCTTAAACTTCAGATTTCCTGTGTTGGTACTCTTGTTGGTAGCAACAATGGGGTCTGATTTTACCCTGGCATCCTTGTTAAATTTATTATTACTCTTGGCTCTGAAATGATTTCTAGACTGGTTGATGAATTTCCTTTGACTTTGGAAGGCATATGAGTTGAAGACATTTTGAAAGTAAGGAGGGTATGACTTCATTTGTCTATTCACATTAGATTTTCTATTTGTAGGAAAATGGGTCCAGTCAGAGTGCAGTGTTGAGTTATTTTTCTCCTGAGAATTCTGAGTTTTGATGTTTTGGCTAGACTGGGTGTTCCAGTTGATAGCTCTTATTGTGTTAGCAAAGTTTCCAGCTCCTGAATTTTGGACATTATTGTTTGAGCTGGATGGAATGTCCATCTTTTCTTTTCCTTTGTCTTGATAGAATGTAATTGTTTTAAATCCAAATGGTTTCTTATTTGAGGGATCGAAACCTATACCTTCTTTATTAAAATTGATCTTCATTCCTAGCATAGTGTCTAGGTTGGATTTCCCTTGAACAAACTTTTCTAGTGTAACCTGTTTATCTTCCAGATCTTTTTGAAGTTTTTCACATGTTTTCTGAAATTCAGAGTTAGCCCTTTTTACAGCTTCGTACTTCTCAATGACTAATTTATTCTTTTTATGCATTTCCTGAAACGTCAATCTAAATTCATCAAATTGTTTCTGAATGTTCTCATTTTTTGCTTTTAGATTTTCATTTTCATTCCTGAGTGAGTTGAGTTCTTCCACTTCTGTTTTAAGCTTTTTCTTTTCTTTTTCAATCAGATCTTGATTCTCAAGTGCAGTATTCAATTTTCTTTTCAACACTCTATGTTCTTTACTCAGGCCCTATTTGATTGCAGAATAGGTTAAGCTGATAAGCTAAACCGTAGGTAGGGTATTCCATAAAATATATCAAAATACTTTGATTGAGAGATAAGATAATCCGAAATATCTTCTCGAGAATTGTGAAAAAGTGTAACCCTCCTTGTTCCACCTTTTCGGTAGAACAACTTATCCCGGGATAAACCAGGATAAGAGCCTATATATCCTAACTCAAATGGAATACCTTGTATAAGCAACCAAAGTGAATAGGAGAACTTTCAGTAGGGCATCCCGGTTTATCCCCCAAACAAACAGGGCCTCAAGGAATTGAACTTATCAAGAAGATCACCATATGCATCTTCCCAGTCATCATTAGAAAAGTTTTCAAAAAGATTGTTTACCTCCTCGTCGCTTTGAGCCATAAGACACAGGCCTTCTTCCTCTCCTTTAGAATATTCTCCTTCAGTGTCTTCCTCCTCATCACTCCAAGTGCACAGCATAGCTTGAGGTTTCTTCTTCTTGGCCTTGGGATTCTTCCTCAGCAATTTCGAGCAATCTCCCTTCATATGACCTGCCTTTTTACACTGATAGCAAATGATTTTATCAGAATTCTTGTTATTATCAGACTTAAAGTTTGAACTCTTACCTGTCTGCTATGGCCTTCATTTTTTGAAAGTCTTACCTCTGGTTTTCAAGAAATTTTGAAACTGTCTGGTGAGATAGGCATGTTCAGAGTCATCTAAATCTGAGAAATTCTCAAAGTACTCACTACGTTCTTCATTACTCTCACATCCCTTGAGAGATATTGGTTTCTTCCTATGCTCCTCTACATTCTATTTAAATTTGATTTCATATGTCATTAACGAGCGAGCCAATCAAGGCATCCACTGTCAAAGTGGACAGATCCCTAGAATCTTCAATGACAGTGGCCTTAATATGCCACGCTGGGGGAAGGTACCTGAGTATTTTTCTAACAATCTCACTATCAGTATAATCCTTGCCTAGAGCCTTAAGATTATTAGTGAGTTGTGAGAGTCTTGAAAGCATTTCATTAATTGATGGGAATCGACACCGAGCCAGTACCTTTTCATATTGCATTTATATCCTTTAGTTTATTTTTATATCCACGGGAAAGTATACGCGCAATTGTACGGCTTTATCGGCCAATGCGTCACTCCCATAGATTGTGTGGGTTTCTATGTAATTTGTCAGTAGGACCAGCAAGGGGGCCCTCAGCCCTTTCCCATTGGTCCATGTCATCTTGTGGGGCTGTTCAACCATCCTAGGTGGACATCTAGAAGGTTGGACTAGTCATATGCCACATGGGTAGACAAGTGGCCCATTTTGTCCAAGGTAGGTCACCTACCATTCAACCTTCCATTCAACCTCCCCTCCTAGTCAATAGGCCGCCCCCCCCCTTGCATATTATATTCTTCTTTTTTGTGTTTGTGGCATGCAATCCCAGCCCTTCAATCCTCTTCCCTAGATCTAAGGGTCCACATTGCATTTGATGTAAACCATATATAAGCTTGTATTTTCATGTGAAATTCAATGAAAAATCAGAATTTTTGTGTGTAAGCAAGGAGCTTGGTGCGCCCCTCTCTCCTCCCCTACTATTCTTTCCTCCCCAACCCCAGATCTAGAGTGTTTCTACCTCCTATCCCCTCCTCTCAACCTCCGGTGATCGTCTGTGCCGCCGCCGCCGCCGCCGCCGTTCGTGCCGCCATCGAGCCGCCTCTGCAGTTTTGTCTTCATCCGACCATAGCAGCTTCTACGAATTGTCTGTCTTAGCCACGAAATTGGATTGATCTGCAATTTTTATGGTGTGTTCAGCCCTTGCATCCCAAGATCCAAATAAATTTTCACGCCAAAATTCCATCGTTTAGTAGTTTTACATTTTCATCCAACCTGTCATCCCAGATCTTCCAGGTTTCTATCTACAGTGATAGAACCTCTGAGTTCTCCCCCTCCGACCATCTTTTTGATTTGTCCAAACCCTCCCAATTTTACTGGGAGTTCTGTCAATCACCCCCTACCTTCACAAATTTTCTTAATTTTTTATCAGCCTTCTATCTATTTTTAGAAATTCGTGTTCTTCCTATGATATAGTGTTTTTAGTCAGATCCCAAATCCGACCACCCTCCACTTCAAAAATTAGAACAAATCACCACCACCTCCAAATCCAGATCACAAAATAGTCCTGATTTTCTTGTTCGATTTCCTAAAACCTTGCTGAGGAACACATCTTCAAATTCGGACATCTACTTCACGGTCAAAGGCAATCAACAGGAAAGTTCTTTCCAGATCTGAGTCTTCGGTTACTGTACAACAGCAGCATATAAAATTCGCCAACACAAAGTACAAATCTGGTGAATTTTTTTGAAGGCCACTAGATTACAGTACTTCGAAGCAGCTTTCCAACGGCTCTGATCTCGTCACATTCCGACACCGGTGTTGATCGCCACGTCCGTTCTCGCCGGAGCGCGCGTTGAAATACAGAACCGGCAGATTTCCGATCAGTTTTTCCGACAGGTGCCGAACGGAGCCGCCCGGCCTCCGGCCGGCGAACCAGCGTTGCCGCCAGCCTAGGGAGCGCTTCTCAAAGTGTCTCCACTACAGCGGTACCATCGGGTCCCACACGGCCCCTCCGGACAGCACGTGGGCCCCACGGTCGTGAACATGCGTGTAGCCGAATCAACACACGAAGCTGCCCGTCAACCCGAATTCGGTCCTCCCGGGCCCATTTGTATAGCCCTTTACCTCCCTGCGTGGAGTGGGTAGTAATTCATTTGCTGTAATATGGTGTATTAATTGTCCCGGGAGTACGAGTTTCGGCCGGGTCCGTCGTCCCCACGTCGAGCGCGTGGAGGTATCGTCTTCGCTCCTTACTTGGCATTTTGCTTAATTTCATATATGCTTGTTTATGCCGCTGCTAGAGAGCATGTGTAGGGATATCTAGCTCGCTTTATCTATTCATTACCGCTGCTGTGAGAGAGTTCGACACCGTCCCGTGACCCGATCCGGGCACTAAAGAGAGCCGATCACCCTAGCTCATTGCCGGTTTCTCAACCGCGCACATCCGACGCTTCCCTCGTTAAGGGGCAACCGCGAGCTTGTCGTGTCCGTGGTCTCGTCCCGCATCAATTTGGTATCAGAGAGAGTTTGAGTCTAGGGTGTCCAAAAAAAAAAGTGTCATTCATTAGTCATTTACGTCTAAGTCGTGTTTAGGGTCATCATTGTTTTAAAACAAACAAAAAAAAGTGTCTTTTGCATTGCATCCCTTTACTCGGTATATCAAAAGGTGTTGTCCGAACGTTAGGCTACGCCTATCGGGAAGGCCGCACATCTGCGCGAGTGACCTTCGGGTTGATTACCTCCGCCGCATACCGCGTTTTGGTTAAGTCTAGGCGCATCATTTTGCATTAGTGTGTTTTGCTTTAGTCGGCGTCTTCTAGTCGATGTGTTTGCATGCCCACTCGTCGGGGTACTCAGTACTCATCCCCACCACCACCTATGGCCAACCCACGGGATACCTCGGGAGACTTCCACTCCCTACAAGAGGCGATGACGGCCATTATGACTAGGTTGGACCAATCCGATGCTAACTTTCGGACTTTCTCTGATAATATGGATGGTCACCTTAGAGCCATGGAGGGGCGCTTGGAGACCTCCGACAGGTCGGTCCAAGACCTCGTTGGGCGGTTAGATAGGATGTCACACGGGGACCCTCTAGGGGCAGCCCAAGGCCCACCCGCACCTCCTCCCGCGATGGCCCAAGTCCAACCCGCTCCCATGGCCCAAGTCCAGGCCGCTCCCGCGGCCCAAAACCAGCCACCACAGGCTCCTCCACCCGCCCTTCCTCGGGTTCCCCAACTACCGCACCGTGACCTTGGTCTCGAGGACTATGGTTCCGACAATGCCTATGAGGGATATGGTCAACGTCGTCGTGGTTTTCAGCCACAATGAGATGAGGATGATGATCGGGTCCTTAAGACCATGTGAGCGGACCCTCCCGCTTTTTACGGGTCTTTGGATCCGAAAGTCTACCTAGATTGGGAGTTCGGCATGGACCGTTACTTTGAGTGGTATGATATGTCGGAGCGTCGAAGGGTCCGATTCGCCACCATGAAACTTATGAGGCAGGCACAAACCTATTGGAAGAATGTGGAGAGTCTGCTACTTCAGCGACTAGAACCCCCGATCGACACATGGGCCGAGATGAAGAATAAACTTCGGAAAAGTACCTTCCTACCACATACCGCCAGCGACTCATCGATAGATGGCAAAGTCTTAGCCAGGGAGACCGGTCCGTCTCCGAATACATCGCGGAGTTTGATGAGTACTTTCTACGATGTGGTGTCACGGAGGAGAGTACCATGCCCGTGTCCCGCTTTCGACGTGGTTTGCGGCCACACTACCAGTATGAGCTTTTCCGCCGCAATGCCAAGATGTTGGAAGAGGCATACCAGGTTGCTCTCGAGATGGAGCAGTTTGAGGGAGAGTTCGAGTCTAGCCATCGGTTGGGCCCCACCCCTCTCCGTAGTACCGAGCCCCGTCACTCCATAGGCCCACATCAGCGGCCTCCCATGGCTCGACCTCAGGAGCCCACCCGTCAGGAGCACTTCGATCCACGGCCTCGTCCTCCTCCACCCCGGGATCTATTCCCACCCCAACCACTGGCACCCGTTGCCCGTCCCCCAGCTCCTATAGCCCGTCCTCTGGCACCGGCACCCCCTCCACTATTGTCCAAGGCACCTACATCTCCCCCTTTGCTGCCTACACCCCCTACCCGACGGGATGATAAGGGTAAGGCCCCTTTTATAGGAGAGAGTAGTCGGTCGAGAGTGCAGTGTTTCCACTGTCACGGGTTTGGCCACATTGCCAGTGAGTGCCCCGCTCGCACCACCCTAGCCCTAGGTGTTGGAGAATCTGTACCTCCCGAGCTTGAGTATGTCAATTACGTGGCCGATGAGGCACTAGCCGATGAATACTATGCCTTGGGGGAAGAGCTGGGCGACTCTCCGGCCGCCCAGGATGCCGCCACCTAGTGGGCTTGATGCTACCACCTTAGTCTCGAGTTGTGCATGAGTCAATGTGTTTTCTTTTGTGGTTTGTTTGTGTGGTGTGTTTCGAGTCGATTGTTGTATGTATTGCATGGTAAGTCTGCATGAGTCTTGTGCAAGCTCATTGTCGGTCTCTTATGAGTAAGAGGCGAGTGGACTCACTTGATGAGTATGGGGTCGATTCTACATCTATACCCGGATCAGTCACCTATAGGGACTCAGCGGTGATTCCTAGGGAGTCTTTGAGCCGCTTCCCTTCCTTTTGAGAGTGCCCCACCCGGAGTGTCCACCTTCAGGCCATAGCAGTTTGCGCATATCGAGTATATATGGAATGAGCAGGTGACGATCATTTGGAGTGGAGCGTACCCGCATTACTTGGCACGATGACGGATCCGCCGGAGTATTCGAGCATCCCTACCCCTACTCGACGGGGTCGAGTTCCTCCCACCCAGGGAGAGTTGATGGGAATCGACACCGAGCTAGTACCTTTTCATATTGCATTTATATCCTTTAGTTTATTTTTATATCCATGGGAAAGTATACGCGCAATTGTACGGCTTTATCGGCCAATGCGTCACTCCCGTAGATTGTGTGGGTTTCTATGTAATTTGTCAGTAGGACCAGCAAGGGGGCCCTCAGCCCTTTCCCATTGGTCCATGTAATCTTGTGGGGCTGGTCAACCATCCTAGGTGGACATCTAGAATGTTGGACTAGTCATATGCCACATGGGTAGACAAGTGGCCCATTTTGTCCAAGGTAGGCCACCTACCATTCAACCTTCCATTCAAGCTCCCCTCCTAGTCAATAGGCCGCCCCCCCCTTGCATATTATATTCTTCTTTTTTGTGTTTGTGGCATGCAATCCCAGCCCTTCAATCCTCTTCCCTAGATCTAAGGGTCCACATTGCATTTGATGTAAACCATATATAAGCTTGTATTTTCATGTGAAATTCAATGAAAAATCAGAATTTTTGTGTGTAAGCAAGGAGCTTGGTGCGCCCCTCTCTCCTCCCCTACTGTTCTTCCCTCCCCAACCCCAGATCTAGAGTGTTTCTACCTCCTATCCCCTCCTCGCAACCTCCGGTGATCGTCTGTGCCGCCGCCGCCGCCGTTCGTGCCGCCATCGAGCCGCCTCTGTAGTTCTGTCTTCATCCCACCACAGCAGCTTCCAAGAATTGTCTGTCTCAGCCACGAGATTGGATTGATCTACAATTTTAATGGTGTGTTCAGCCCTTGCATCCCAAGATCCACCTAAATGTTCACGCCAAAATTCCATCGTTTAGTATTTTTACATTTTCATCCAACCTGTCATCCCAGATCTGCCAGCTTTCTATCTATAGTGATAGAACCTCTGAGTTCTCCCCCTCCGACCATCTTTTTGATTTGTCCAAACCCTCCCAATTTTACTGGGAGTTCTGTCCATCACCCCCTACCTCCACAAATTTTCTTAATGTTTTATCAGCCTTCTATCTATTTTTAGAAATTCGTGTTCTTCCTCTGATACAGTGTTTTTAGTCATATCTCAGATCCGACCACTCTCCACTTCCAAAATCATAACAAGTCACCACCACCTCCAAATCCAGATCCAAAAATAGTCCTGGTTTCCTTGTTCGATTTCCTACAACCTTGCTGAAGAACACATCTTCACATTCGGACATCTACTTCACGGTCAAAGGCAATCAACAGGAAAGTTCTTTGTAGATCTGAGTCTTCGGTTACTGTACAACAGCAGCATATAAAATTCGCCGACACAAAGTACAAATCTGGTGAATTTTTGTGAAGGCCACTAGATTGCAGTACTTCGAAGCAGCTTTCCAACGGCTCTTATCTCGTTGCATTCCGACACCGGTGCTGATCGCAGCGTCCATTCTCGCCGGAGCGCGCGCTGAAATACAGAACCGGCAGATTTCCGATCGATTTTTTCGACCGGTGCCGAACGGAGCCGCCCGGCCTTCGACCGACGAACCAGCGTGTCGCCAGCCCGGGGAGCGTTTCTCCAAGTGTCTCCACTACAGCGGTACCACCGGGTCCCACACGGCCCCTCCGGACAGCACGTGGGCCCCACGGTCGTGAACACGCGTGTAGCCGAATCAACACACGAAGCTGCCCGTCAACCCGAATTCGGTCCTCCCGGGCCCATTTGTATAGCCCTTTACCTCCCTGCGTGGAGTGGGCAGTAATTCATTTGCTGTAATATGGTGTATTAATTGTCCCGGGAGTACGAGTTTCGGCCAGGTCCGTCGTCCCCATGCCGAGCGCGTGGAGGTATCGTCCTCGCTCCTTACTTGGCATTTTGCTTAATTTCATATATGCTTGTTTATGCCGCTGCTAGAGAGCATGTGTAGGGATATCTAGCTCGTTTTATCTATTCATTACCGCTGCTGCGAGAGAGTGCGACACCGTCCCGTGACCCGATCCGGGCACAAAAGAGAGCCGATCACCCTAGCTCATTGCCGGTTTCTCAACCGCGCACATCCGACGCTTCCCTCGTTAAGGGGCAACCGTGAGCTTGTCGTGTCCGGTGTCTCGTCCTGCATCACTAATGGTCTCATCATGCTTCATTTTAAACATTTCATATTCCGAGATTTGCATGTTTACCTTGGTGGCTCTTACCTGGGACGTTCCATCGTATATCAATTCCAATTTGTCCCACATTTGCTTGGCTGATCTACAGGCAGACACCCTAGAGTACTCGTTTGGATGAATGGCGCACTGCATCACATTCACTGCACTCCAGTTAACAGTGGATAAGCAGATTTGTTCTCTTGTCCATCCATTTTCATCTTCTGGGAACTGAAATGGGCCATGGCATACAACTCTCTAGATTTCATGACTTTGTGGTTGCAGGAATACTTCCATCATGTTCTTCCAATATAGATAATTAGAGCCATCAAAAAATGGTGGTCTATTGATTAAATGCCCTTCAACTAGAAAGCTGCGAGCATCGGCATTCCCAGATCTTCCCAGGTCGTTGGACCACATTGTGGGAAACCTGCTCTGATGCCAACTTATGAGAATGGCAAGGCAGATCTAGAGGGGGGGTGAATGGATCTGCCCCCACTAAGTAGACAAATAAAAAATTCAAGCACCAACTAAAGATGATAGAGGAAGTAAACAATTGAAAAGAATTCTGGTTACATGCCATCGAGTGAATCAAATGACAAACACTTTGTGTGCAGCATATGAGAAACCTTAATTAGGAGTGAATTAACAGTATGCGCAGATATCATTACACAACAGACTTAAGGAATATCTAGGACCGATGAGGTCTAATTCCACAGCACAACCTTTTAATATACCAGAAGCTCTAAGATAAGAATGGGGATAGAGGATAAGGATTTCAAACCACAAATACACTGAGATTTTTTAGGTGGTTCTATTACTTCTAGCAATCTGCATCCACCCCTCACCTGATCAGGATGAGGCTTCCCTTGCACAAGTAAAAACATGAAACAATTCCATTACAGCATCTGATCACACAGCTTGCCCCTGGAAGAACACCCTCCTCCATTCCTCTGAAAGCACAGAAGGAAACCGAGCTCAGCAACCTACTGAACACACTCCTAATTCTACCCCAGTAGAATCAGTAACACTGCTCTAAGGCAGCACACGAGGACCCATCCTCGCACCCTGGTTCACAGACCAGATCGTGATCAATTGTGAACTGAACACACCTCCAATCAATGCAGCAATGCACTACCACAGAAATGCTGGATGAACTGAATCAAAAGGAAAACAAAAAACAAAGCATAACTTGAAGTACAGCAGAAGAAAAAATAAATGTAGGTCTGAATAGGATTCAAGAGCTTTCTCTGATATGTATGAATGAAAAAGCCTTCTCTCGAACTGGGTTGCGATCCACCTTCTTCTTCTTTCTATCTCTCTTTTTCTCTGGCTCAGGGAGTGGCTTTCTTTTCCTCTCTGATGAAATCTCATTCTCTTCGAATGCAATAGCCCTCCTTGATTCAAAAGCTTGGTGGGTATATATAGAACATAGGCTCCAGAATTCTTATGGAAAATAGAATTAATTTGCTAATTTTCCTTTGGTCAAATTGGCAAAGTGGAATATTCTCTCTCTCAGGAATCATCTGTAAATGTGCCAGGTGTCCTTGGATCACGTAACAGTCACGGAGGTCGAAGACACGATGTCCACTTAAGTGACTAATGTGATTTTGGCTCTTTTTCTGCTTTGGTGATCTATTTGTCACCGTTAACAGCCATTTGTCACCCTTATTAGACATTTGTCTGCCTTGAAAGCTATTTTTCACCGGTATCATCTATTTGTTGTGACTCCTATGTGTTGATGGTGTTGACATGTAACTTTACTTCATATGGCAACACATTGTTTTGATTGATTGGCAACACTGTTTATGTTTTGATGAAATTACTTTATCAGATTGTCTGTGTGTTATATGCATGTTATCTTGTTTTCACACTGAACACACACTCAAAGTCTCAAAGTCTATACATCGCTGATTGGGCATCAAAGTCTGCACATTAGCATCAGGTACATCGCTGTTGGGCATCAAAGTCTGCACATGAGCATCAGGCAGCAAGTGTGTACAACACCCTGTGTACGCACGACAAGTCCATACACTAGTTGCACATTGCACAACATGCGAAGTCACCAAGTGTGTACATTGCATAGCATGCAGGCGTCAAAGTCCATACATCCACAGTGCATTGGCCAAGTCTATACAATGTCCATCTCATTTAGAGTCTAAGGCAAAGTCTGTACATCGGTCTTTCACCAAGTCTGAACATCGTCTGTCTTTGTTAGCGTCTCAGGCATTGGGCAAAGTCTGTACAGAGTCCAGCGTCTCATTCACCGTCTCATTTAGCGTCTCATTGCATGGGCTAAGTATGTACAGCATTCAGTGTCTAGAGTTTCATGAAGTCTGTACATCAGACTGTTACAGCAAGTCTGTACATCATCCGTTTTCCTTAGCGTCATTGATCTTTCAAGTCTATACAGACGTTCTTTCAGAAAGTCTATACATTGGACTGCCAGTCTTTACCTACGTTCAGAGCCTCAAGTCTATACAGCGGTAAAGTCTGCACATTGTGCTTTGAAGCTCAAAGGCTGTACATTGGCTTCACATCTACAAGTCTGTACATTGGCTTTGCATCTACAAGTCTGTACATTGGTTCAGATGTTTCAAGTCTATACACTAGCTTATTCTTCAAGTATATACAGCCTGTCTTCACGTTCTAAGTCTATACATCGTTCCTCAAAGGCTAAGTGTATACATTGTCCATATTGCATTACATGCTTTATATCAAAGTATGTACAGCATGCCTTGTTGTTCACAGCCTTCAAAGTCACATTGTATTGTGTCAACGCAGTGCATTGGCATGTAGTGAAGCGTCAACGCATTGCATTGTGCATGCCCTTCAAAGTCACATTGTATTGCGTCAACGCAGTGAATTGGAATGTAGTGAAGCGTCAACGCATTGCATTGTGCATGCCCTGGCAAAGTCTATACATCGCTTGTATTCATTTGAGTCTCACTGAAGTCTACACATTGCATCTTCTTACTGAAGTCTACACATTGCACCTTCATTTGCGAAGTCTGTACATTGCATTGATCTTCACTTAGTCTATACAACGCAGTTCTTCTGATAAGTCTATACAGAGTGTTATTTAATCTGATCATCCGATACTCTGTCTGACAGGGATTATCTACTGAGATTGCTGACATGGCTCGTGATCCCAGGAGGATGAGGTGTGCAGATGCTGACACGTGGATGGAATTGTCTCAAATCTGGAGAATTCCTTGGGCGGGAAAACGTGGAAGCCACGCGCCCTTATCCACCTGCTGCTGTTATATATATCAGTCTTCATCTTCTGAAAAGGCTGATCGAAGTTGGCGAAGTATATACATCCAGTCTGAAGCAGCAGCCACCGAGATCCACTGTGAGAGAAGAAAAGCAGAGAAGAAGAAAAGGAGAGAAGAAGGAGAGAGGAGATGAGTTGAGAGAGTTATTGTGAGAGCTTGTGAATCAGTCTCTTGGTCCAGTTACCAGAGCTGATATTGCTCAACTTTGAGCTACAGTCGTTTTGGTTTTCTTCCATTCGATTGTGTGTTTTGTTTGTTTTCAGTCTTGCTATTTTCTCTTTGAAAACTCTTGTTCTATCAAGCTGTTAGTCAGCGGTTTCAAGCTGTGAGGCAGCGGGTTGCAGAGGTGTTCCTCTGGTCGGCTAAGCTGTAGTGCCCAGCAGAGCAAGCTGTAATGCTCAGCTGTTGCAGAGGGTGCTCCTCTGGTCGGGATAAGCTGTAAGCCCCATTCGTTGTTGGCAAGCTGTAGAGCCCAGCAGATTGAAGCTGTGTATCAGCAGTAATCCACATTCGAGTTGAATGTGGGGTGGACGTAGGTCGGATTGACCGAACCACCTAAAAGCCTTGTGCCTCTCGTGTGTTTGATTGCTTGTTCAGCAGATCTTGTGTGTTTCCTTCGGTGCATTGGCTGTGCTCGTTTAGTGTTCTTCTAATTCCGCATTTGATTCTAGGCCTAATTTTTAAAATAGCCTGTTGATCTATTCACCCCCCCTCTAGATCCACATCCTGTGGTGATAGAGCTTTCCATCTAACTTCAACATTTGGTATCAGAGCTAGACTCTTCTACATGGACTTACCGCCCGAAGAGGATAAGCACAGATAGACGGAAGAGGGATGATAGCTGAAGGACACTCCACATCCAAGCCCCCATACTTCGATGGAACCAACTACGCATACTGGAAGCACCGTATGCAGGTATTCTTGAGGGCTAAAGATTATGAAATTTGGAAGGTGGTTAGCAAGGGACCTTTCGAGCTGTCCCCAAATGAAGATGTATGGACCAAGGAGGAAATTAGAAGGTCCACGCTCAACTGGAGTGTAATCAATGCAATCTAGTGCTCTTTGCATCCCACCGAGTTCTCACGAATATCTGCCTGCTCCTCAGCGAAGGAAATGTGGGATGCACTTGAAGTCATCTATGAGGGAACTTCACAAGTCAGAGAGACTAAGACTAATCTACTGGTTTCAGAATATGAAGCTTTCAAGATGAAGCCTAATGAGACGATCAAGGAAATGTATGCTCGGCTGACTATTATCACAAATGGTCTCAGAGGCTTCGGGAAAAAATATTCTAAGTATGATGTAGTCAGGAAGATCTTCCGATCCTTGACTCCAATTTGGCACACCAAGGCCACAGTTATGGAAGAGTCAAGAGATCTGTATAATACTAAGGCAGATGAGCTGATCGGATCTCTAATGGCTTATGAGATGAATATGCCGAAGATAGAGGAGGCTGACAGAAAGAGGAAGCCTATAGCTCTGAAGGCTGGTGCTAGCAGATCCAGTCAATCCAGCCCCAACGGATCATCAATTGAAGAGAGCTTGTCTGAAGAAGAAGTGGCAAATGCTGATATTGCCATGATTACTAGGGAATTCCGGAGATTTCTTAAGAAGGAAGGAAGAAGATTTAGCCGAAGAAATCCCAATAGTGGCCGCCGAGACACAAGGTATAAATCAAGCCCTGTAAAGAAAGCTGAAACTAATGTTTGCTATCAATGCAGGAAGGCGGGTCACTTTAAAGCTGAATGTCCGACAAATCAGAACCTCAAGGATAAGTCCAAGAAGAATAACACAAAAGGGAAAGGTATGGTGACTACCTGGAGTGATGAGGACGAGGGATCTTTGAGCGTCACTTCGGACAGTGAAGTTGAAGCTGAGAAGCCAATCTGTCTCATGGCAACAAGCTCAGAAGATAGAGAGGAAGAATCTGATGAGGTATCCTCTCGCTATGAAATTTTTACTATTACTGATTGGATGGTTGCTTATGATGAACTTACTGATAGAGTAGATGAGGTCAGAAAAGAAAACAGGCATCTACGAATAAAAATTAAAATCATGCAAAATGATACTTCATTGTCTGATAAAATTACCTGCTTAGAAACTGAAAACAGTAAGCTGAAACTCACATGTTCTGAATTTGAAGAAATCAATAAAGAACTAAAAATGTCTAAGGAAGAAAATGTGAGATTAGACAATGAAATTGATGCATGGAAACTGAAAATTCAGAATTATGAAAATGAGATAAAAATTGTTTCTGGAAATATGAAGCTGTCCTCAATGTGAATAATGAGTTGAAAAAATCTATTGATGAAGTTCAGAAAGATAATGAGGATAAGCTAAAAACAATTGAGAAAATGACCCAAGGATCTGAAAATTTAGATGCATTATTGGGGTCAAAGGTAAATTTCAGAAGAGAGGGACTAGAATTCAACTCTAGTGCAATTAAAAGCTTTGGAATGAAAACTATTTCCTTTGTTGCACAAAAGGAGAAAGGACCTCTGATCAACATGAATTCTAATAATGCTGTAAAGACAAATTTGAATCTGAAAAGGTTAAATGCAGAGGAGAAGGGCAAACTGAAAGTAGGTGAGCCTAGTAGAATTGGGACTTCCAAACCTAGCTCTAGTGCTCAACCCAAGGTTAGGGGTCAGCCTGCTCAGGTAAACAAAACCCATGTCAATGCCAAAAAGTCTTCACCACCATCATCACAGAAGAGGACCCAACCAAAACCTATGAATAGGTCAGCAGGGTCAAGGGTGCAGGGAAGACAAAATATTTTCAGAAGTCAGCCCAACAAATTCAATCCACCTAGAGTTCAGTCCTACTACCCCACACAGCCAATCTATCCTAATGGGCGTGGGTGGACTAGAACTCAAGGGATGTATACAGGGTATGTTCATCAACCTACACACTTTTACAGACCCTATGTTAGAAATTGGGAAAATGGGTATGGTAGTCGGATGCCTAGGAATTACCAACATTTCCACAGCCAGCCCAGGAACTACTATGGCCAAAACTTTATGAATGCAACCTGACCGAAGCATTGGCACAATAACAACAATTCTGTGAATAACTCTGTTGGTGCAAATAAAAAGAAAATCAAGAAAAACAAGAAAAGGTAAAATAAAAAGAAATCTAGAAAATCCACTGAACAGAACTGCTTCAAACAAATGTGGATTCCTAAAAATCTGCTTTCTTGTTTTAACTGCTTTTCATCTTCATTGGAGCCCAATCAGACTTGGGTTCCAAACTCTTTGCCCTAATTGTGTGTGCAGGTATGCCTGGCAGCCAAGAGCAACTTGTGGTACTTGGACAGTGGCTGCTCCAGGCATATGACAGGAGATAAGGCCAAGTTTTGCATGCTAACTGAAAAGCTAGGAGGCCTTGTCACCTTTGGAAGTAACACAAAGGGTAGGATCATTGGATCAGGTAAGGTAGGTAAGTGTTCTACCTGCTGCATTGATGATGTTATGCTGGTTGAAGGGTTAGCTTAAAATTTACTTAGTATCAGCCAGTTGTGTGATAAGGGTCATAAGGTTTTATTTGATTCTCAATGCTGCAAGGTTTTTGAACCTGATTCAGAAATTGTAAAATTCTCTGGAAAAAGGATAAATAACACATACATGATAGATCTAGATGATATTCAGCATTCTAACCTATGTCTTACTGCCAATAGAGAAGATTTAGCATTTTTATGGCATCGTAGCTTAGGCCATGCTAGTTATACCATTTTGCATAAACTAAACAAGTATAGCATGGTTAGAGGACTTCCTGAAGTTTCCTTCAAGAAAGAGAATAAAATCTGTGATGCATGCACCCAATCAAAGATAACTAGAAAGTCATTTAAGTCTAGAACTGAAAATCTATCTTCCAAACCCTATGAGCTGATACACATGGACCTTTTTGGGCCAACCAGATCTGTCAGCTTATCAGGGAGGAGGTATGGATTTGTTATGGTAGATGACTTTTCAAGGTATACTTGGGTTTATTTCTTATCTAATAAGAGTGATGCATTCTCAGAATTTCAGGAGTTCTGTATAAGAATAAATCAGAAAATTAAAAATATTTTGACTGATCATGGAGGTGAGTTTGAAAACTCACACTTTGAAGAATTTTGCCGGTCAAGTGGGATTCATCATAAGTTCTCCTCACCCAGGACACCTGAGCAGAATGGTGTTGTCAAAATGAGGAACCGAACTCTAGTAGAAATGGGCCGAACTCTCTTAGTTGAAAGTCAACTGCCAAGAAAATTCTGGACTGAAGCAGTCAACACAGCATGTTATGTAATTAACAGGGCAATGGTAAGACCTTCCACCCAGAAAACCCCTTATGAGATTTTGAGAGGTAAGAAACCTTCAATCGCCCACTTCAAGGTCTTTGGTTGTAAATGTTTTATACATATAAATGACAAGAGGGACCTTGATAAATTTGTGCCAAAAGGTGAACCAGGAATCTTCCTCGGTTATTCTGAAAACACCCGGGCTTATAGAGTGTTCAATTTAAACTCAAAAATTGTTGAAGAATCTCCACACATTATCTTTGATGAAACCTTGATGGAAACCAACAATGGTTATTGCAAGAACAAAGATGGAAACATTTTGAAAGATGAAAACTCTGCAAACCAGTCTGATGGTGAGGAAGATAAAGAAGAGCAAAATGAAGAAGAACCTGAAGTTCAGGGGGAGGTAAGTGAAATTCCTGAAACTCAGATTGTTAATATTAGATATCTTAAAGATCACCCTGTGAATAATGTCATTGGCAATCTGAATGATCCCCCTAGAACTAGAGGTCATTTTAGAATTCAGAATGAATTAAATGCATATGCTCTTGTCTCTTAAATTGAACCCAAGTCCATTGACTGTGCCCTCAAGGATATGCATTGGATTAATGCCATGCATGAGGAGCTTAATCAGTTCGACAGGAACAAGGTGTGGCACTTGGTCCCACCTCCTGATCATGGAACAGTCATAGGGACTAGGTGGGTCTTCAGGAATAAATCTGATGAATTAGGGAATATTGTTAAAAATAAAGCCAGACTTGTTGCTCAGGGGTACAACCAGGAGATTGGTATTGACTTTGAAGAGTCATTTGCCCCTGTAGCCAGATTAGAAGCTGTTAGAATTTTATTAGCTTATGCATGTTCCCTAGGTATAATCCTCCAGCAGATGGATGTAAAATTTGCATTCTTGAATGGGGAAATTAATGAGGATGTTTATGTTAGACAGCCCCCTGGATTTGAATGTCTAGATTTCCCTAATCATGTTTACAAATTAAATAAAGCTCTCTATGGTCTTAAGCAAGCTCCCAGAGCTTGGTACGACAGGTTGAGCAAGTTTCTCACTGATCAAAATTTCACTAGAGGAGTAGCTGATCAGACCTTGTTTACAAAGGTGAGTCATTCTGAAATTCTTATTGTACAGATTTATGTGGATGATATCATTTTTGGGTCAACTAACCCCAAATTGTGTGAGGAATTTTCTAAAACAATGACTAATGAGTTTGAAATGAGCTCAATGGGTGAGCTCAAATTGTTTCTTGGACTGCAGGTTACACAAACAAAGGATAGAATGTTTATCACTTAGTCCAAGTACACAAGGGATCTACTCAAGAAATACAAGATGGATAACCTTAAAGAGGTAGCTTCTCCAATGGGTACCTCTACAAGCTTGGATGAAGACAGTAAAGGTAACCCATTTGACCAGAAGTTATACAGAGGTATGATCGGATCCCTTCTCTACTTAACAGCATCTAGGCCTGATATTCAATTCGTTGTAGGATTATGTGCTAGGTTTCAGGCCAGTCCTAAAGAAAATCATTTTAAAGCAGTGAAAAGGATTTTTAGATATCTGCTAGGCACCCAAGTGCTAGGATTATGGTATCCTGCTAGGTGTGAGTTAGAGCTTCTAGCTTACACTGATGCTGATTATGTTGGGTGTCGAGTAGATAGAAAAAGCACTAGTGGCTACTGTCAATTCCTTGGTGGCTGTCTAGTATCTTGGGCATCTAAGAAGCAACACACTGTAGCCTTGTCTACAGCTGAGGCTGAATATGTTGCAGTAGGTAATTGTGCTGCCCAAGTACTTTGGATTAAGCACCAACTAGATGATTATCAGATAAAACTGGAATGTATTTCAATTCTATGTGATAATACTAGTGCCATATGCCTTGCTAAAAATCCTGTTCATCATTCTAGGACTAACCACATAGAAATAAAACATCATTTTCTGAGAGATGCTGTGAACAAAAAGGAAATTGAACTGGACTTCATTGAAACAGACAAACAAGTTGCTGATATCTTTACTAAGCCACTTGGAAATGAAAATTTTAAATTTTTTAGACGAGAACTTGGCTTGTGTAAATTTCAGCATAATGAATGAACTCTTTGTTGACTTGAATAAAATTTTTGAGCTACCTTGAATAATCTTCTGATTTGGACTTGCTGTTGATAGATTGAATAAAACTTTGTGAAAGTTAAATGTGCAACAGACTTATGATAATGCATGACTCTCATATTTTTCTATTGCACTCATGATCATCATTGCATATATATGTCTAGATGCATGATATGTCCATATTTCTGCATGGGTCATTTTGCACGATAAGATAGTCTGAGTAAGCATGAACTTCAAAAATTATCTGATCTGTCATCTTTTGCAAAAATTGCATGCATATAGACAGGGGGAGTCTTGTCAGAATTTCAAGGTGAACTGCTGCGTCGACGCTGCTATAATGTGGCGTTGACGTAGTGAACTAGATCTCTGAATATCTCTGTCTCTTTATTCTGATGAGTTGACGCTGCAATAGCATGGAGTCAACGCACTGACACTATCTCAGTGTCTTATACTGTTGCCTCTTCAACTGATGCGTAGACGCCTTGAACTCCCAGTGTCGACGCTGTCTATTCAATTCTTGACTCTGAATGATTGAGTCTGACAGTATGACAATCTTTTAGTCAGTTCTAATCTTAAGCTATAGAAAACAGATCTCTTCTTTCATAAGAACTTTAATTGCTTAAAGACTGACATAATGGTTTAAAATTTATAATCTTTAGAGTTGAAAGACTACAATCAGTAAATAAGGATGCTGAAAATTGATAAAGCTCTCAACCTTATCTTATTTCATGTCAGACAAAGCTAATTATATCTGAAATCTGAAAACTCATCTGAAATCATGTTAGAGAAGCTAGGTATGTGTATTGTCATTAAACAAGTCATTCTGAAACAAATAAAGGGCAGCTAAGAAAGATATTGAAAAACATTGAAAATTATTTGAAAAATAGCATTGACAGAGCAATGATTGGTAAATCACTGAGAAACTGAGTGATCCATCAAAGAAGTGGACACCACTCATGTCATGAGGTGTATCAGCTATCTCTGTATAAAATGATCAAAACAGTAGGTTGTGTTCACTGAGTACCTGGGGGTAACTAGCGTCTAATAAACGTGTACCCTCACAAAAAGGTGTCAATCAATTCTACTGAATCTGATCATAGGCAAGATGGTCCATCATGTTGAGTATCTAGGGGTATTGGCGTCTGATAAACGTATACCCTTACGCAAAAAGACTTTTGGTACCTGAATACCCTAAATGAAATAATACTGAAAAATGCTGTTCCTTCAAAGAAATTTCATGGATGTCAATTGTTTAATTTCAATACATGACATAGTTTCTCTTAACACATTTTACTGAGTCTATGAAAGTAAGATATTCTGAAACTGAATCCCTCATGTAAATATGACTCTAGTTTATTGTTTTATCATGCACATCTACCTTATCCAATGAATGTAGTGCATAAACTCTCATTTTTATAACCTTTAAACCAGAATTTCAATTTCTAAGCCGTTTCTCGGTTCATATGACTGAAGATTCTGTGCTTTAGTTGCTTAAATTCTGAACTACTTACTAAGAATGCCAGTCAGCTGAACTTTCTTTTTCTTCACTTGCACTCACTTTCCCTCCTATTTGTTGATGGCAAAGGGGGAGAATATTGTCTGAATTCATTCTTTCAGTTCAGGGGGAGAATTCAGAATTGAGAATTTTGCATTCAGGGGGAGTGTATGCATCTGCATCATGGTATGGCAAAAAGGAAAAAATTTGTTATCAGGGAGTTGCTTACATTTTGTAGCATGCAGCATGTCATTCATAGCATCTACATGCATCTGCATAACAATCTGAATAACAAATCATGTCGTTCATCAAAAATTACATCTGTATGACAGGATGTTGCTACTCTACATGATAGGGGGTTGCCATCATCAAAAAGGGGGAGATTGTTGTGACTCCTATGTGTTGATGGTGTTGACATGTAACTTTACTTCATATGGCAACACATTGTTTTGATTGATTGGCAACACTGTTTATGTTTTGATGAAATTACTTTATCAGATTGTCTGTGTGTTATATGCATGTTATCTCGTTTTCACACTGAACACACACTCAAAGTCTCAAAGTCTATACATCGCTGATTGGGCATCAAAGTCTGCACATTAGCATCAGGTACATCCCTGTTGGGCATCAAAGTCTGCACATGAGCATCAGACAGCAAGTGTGTACAACGCCCTGTGTAGGCACGACAAGTCCATACACTGGTTGCACATTGCACAACATGCGAAGTCACCAAGTGTGTACATTGCATAGCATGTAGGCGTCAAAGTCCATACATCCACAGTGCATTGGCCAAGTCTATACAATGTCCGTCTCATTTAGAGTCTAAGGCAAAGTCTGTACATCGGTCTTTCACCAAGTCTGAACATCGTCCGTCTTTGTTAGCGTCTCAGGCATTGGGCAAAGTCTGTACAGAGTCCAGCGTCTCATTCACCGTCTCATTTAGCGTCTCATTGCATGGGCTAAGTATGTACAGCATTCAGTGTCTAGAGTTTCATGAAGTCTGTACATCAGACTGTTACAGCAAGTCTGTACATCGTCCGTCTTCCTTAGCGTCATTGATCTTTCAAGTCTATACAGATGTTCTTTCAGAAAGTCTATACATTGGACTGCCAGTCTTTACCTACGTTCAGAGCCTCAAGTCTATACAGTGGTAAAGTCTGCGCATTGTGCTTTGAAGCTCAAAGCCTATACATTGGCTTCACATCTACAAGTCTGTACATTGGCTTTGCATCTACAAGTCTGTACATTGGTTCAGATGTTTCAAGTCTATACATTAGCTTATTCTTCAAGTATATACAGCCTGTCTTCACGTTCTAAGTCTATACATCGTTCCTCAAAGGCTAAGTGTATACATTGTCCATATTGCATTACATGCTTTATATCAAAGTCTGTACATCATGCCTTGTTGTTCACAGCCTTCAAAGTCACATTGTATTGCGTCAACGCAGTGCATTGGCATGTAGTGAAGCGTCAATGCATTGCATTGTGCATGCCCTTCAAAGTCACATTGTATTGCGTCAACGCAGTGCATTGGCATGTAGTGAAGCGTCAACGCATTGCATTGTGCATGCCTTGGCAAAGTCTATACATCGCTTGTATTCATTTGAGTCTCACTGAAGTCTACACATTGCATCTTCTTACTGAAGTCTACACATTGCACCTTCATTTGCGAAGTCTGTACATTGCATTGATCTTCACTTAGTCTATACAACGCAGTTCTTCTGATAAGTCTATACAGAGTGTTATTTAATCTGATCATCCGATACTCTATCTGACAGGGATTCTCTACTGAGATTACTGACATGGCTCGTGATCCCAGGAGGACGAGGTGTGCAGATGCTGACACGTGGATGGAATTGTCTCAAATCTGGAGAATTCCTTGGGCGGGAAAACGTGGAAGCCACGCGCCCTTATCCACCTGCTGCTGTTATATATATCAGTCTTCATCTTCTGAAAAGGCTGATCGAAGTTGGCGAAGTATATACATCCAGTCTGAAGCAGCAGCCACCGAGATCCACTGTGAGAGAAGAAAAGCAGAGAAGAAGAAAAGGAGAGAAGAAGGAGAGAGGAGATGAGTTGAGAGAGTTATTGTGAGAGCTTGTGAATCAGTCTCTTGGTCCAATTACCAGAGTTGATATTGCTCAACTTTGAGCTACAGTCGTTTTGGTTTTCTTCCATTCGATTGTGTGTTTTGTTTGTTTTCAGTCTTGCTATTTTCTCTTTGAAAACTCTTGTTCTATCAAGCTGTTAGTCAGCGGTTTCAAGCTGTGAGGTAGCGGGTTGCAGAGGTGTTCCTCAGGTCGGCTAAGCTGTAGTGCCCAGCAGAGCAAGCTGTAATGCTCAGCTGTTGCAGAGGGTGCTCCTCTGGTCGGGATAAGCTGTAAGCCCCAGCCGTTGTTGGCAAGCTGTAGAGCCCAGCAGATTGAAGCTGTGTATCAGCAGTAATCCACATTCGAGTTAAATGTGGGGTGGACGTAGGTCGGATTGACCGAACCACCTTAAAGCCTTGTGCCTCTCGTGTGTTTGATTGCTTGTTCAGCAGATCTTGTGTGTTTCCTTCGGTGCATTGGCTGTGCTCGTTTAGTGTTCTTCTAATTCCGCATTTGATTCTAGGCCTAATTTTTAAAATAGCCAGTTGATCTATTCACCCCCCTCTAGATCCACATCCTGTGGTGATAGAGCTTTCTATCTAACTTCAACACTATTGGTCACCTCTTATGGCCATTTGTCACCTTTACCAGTCATTTGTATGCCTTGCAAGCTATTTGTCACCGGTATCATCTATTTGTCACCTCTAATTACCATTTGTCATCCTTACCAGTGATTTGTATCCCTTGCAAGCTATTTGTCACCGGTATCACCTATTTGTCACCTCTAATGGCCATTTGTCACCCTTGTTCATCATTTATCAACCTTGCAAGTCTATTTGTCACCTGTATCACCTATTTGTCACCCCTGATAGCCATTTGTCTTCCTTGTGATCCATTTTTCACCTTTGTTCTACATTTGGCAGCCTTGTGAAGTATTTGTCACCCTTGTTCATCGTTTGTCTTCTTTGTGAGCTAGTTGTCATCCTTATGAACAAATTTTCACCCTTGCTTGATATTTTTCACCCGTGTTTTATCACCTTTGTTGATCATTTGTCACCCTTATGACTGATTTTTCACCCTTGCTGGAGTTCTAGGCTTAGCAGAAAATCCTTGGCTGTGTCGACTCCATTTCAACATGGGGTCGACTCCACTTCTTCATTTTCATGCTTCTAGCTTTTCAGATCTTCATCCATCATGTTCTTTGTCCAAGGTTGACTTCACTTCATAGCTTGTTGACTACTGCATGCAGGCGTCTTGCTTTTGCGTTGACTTCTTCTTCTGAACTTCTACAAACCTGTTCTTCAAAATTTCACATGTAGAACCACATCAAATACATGACATCATCAAAATCATAAAAACTCATAAATGAGTCATAGTTTTGACATCATCAAAATTGAATTTCACTAACTATGTCAATTTGATCATAATGACCCATAGTGTTGCCATCATCAAAACCACAAGGACACAACAAAGGATATTGGGGAAGCATGCTATAAAAGTCAAAGGACATCGGAAGCAGGCTATAGAGCCGAAGGATATTCGAAAGCGAGCTATAAAGCCAAAGGATATTCAAGAAGCCGACTATAGATGCCAAAGGATATTGGGGAAGTAGGCTGTAAAAGCCAAAGGATATCGAAAAGCGGGCTATAAAGTCGAGGATGTTGGGAAGCATGCTATAAAGCCAAAGGATATTGGAAAGTGGGCTATAAAGCCGAGGATATTGGAAAGCAGGCTATAGAGCCAAAAGATATTGGAAGCAGGCTAGCAAGCCAAAGAATATTGGAAGCAGGCTAGCAAGCAGAAGGATATTGGAAAGTAGGCTATAAAGCCGAATGATATTGGAAGCAGGCTATAAAGCTGAAGGATATTGGAGGCTATAAAGTCGAATGATATTGGAAGCAGGCTTCGACCGAAAGTCTAAGCCGTTGATTTGTATTGATTATTGCGGTGGGACAGATGAATTAGTCTTGATATCGGGCTTTGGCCGTGATGGCTAGGCCGAGAGATAGGATAGCGAAAACATGTATCAACGGGCTTTGGCCGTAATGGCTAAGCTGCAGAATAGGGTAGGTGTTGACTCGACAAAATTTTGAAGTCAACGAACTTGGCAAGGGCGTGGGCCCAAGCCAATGATAGCACGATCGGCCAATGGGGGCCAGGGGTTGGTAACCTCCAACAATACTTTCCTTCTTGTTGATCGTCATCATTTTCATTTTTGTTATCACGTTTCTTTTCTTTTCTTCTTTTCTTTTTTTTTCCAGCATCGTCATCATTATTCATTTTTCATCATTGCGTTACATCATCATCGCCCGAGGGGGAGGAGTCATATTCTTCCTATTACATGAAGCATAGCAAATAAGCCGTCCGAACGAGGAATTTAAATCGGCCGTCAAGCAGCCAGCACTCATAGCAGGTTGCCCAAACATTTTTTATAACCCCAGCGGGCCCTTAGCATGCCCTGATAGTTTCATATCTTCAACGGGCCTTTAACATGCCCAAACAACTTTACAGGTTCAGCAGGGCCTCGATATGCCCAAATAATTTTACAGCTTGAGATGCCCCCAGATCGGGGTGAATAAATAGAGGAGCTGCTTAGAGCATGTCCTTGCATTGGGTAGCTTGTCCTCTTCACGAAAAGGCATGTAGATAGAGAGTAGCAGGGGATCCGGTCATTGGACTCCACCATTTTTCCTTCTTCATCTTCGGCTCCCCAAGCAGAACCAATGGTGATAGCTTTTATGTCTTCTTGTAGCGGCAGCCCCAGGACGGGTGTATTATTGAAACAACCTTTGTTGCCCCCTCTTATAACCTGTGAGGGGTTGAGGAGAGCGGGAGCATATCTCCATTGAAGTGAGCTATTGGTATTCTCCACCACATACTGGAGTATGTACAGCATCAGTTACACTTTGCCGGGCCTTTTAATTTGAACAAGGTAAGTGTGACAGCCTCTCCTTCACAGCTTCATCGTTTGGTTGCCGGTCCCGAGATCGACTGACCCCATTTTTGAATCGGCCGGCTTGTGGGAAGCCGAGGGTGTATTGAGTAGCAGAGCAGCAGTTCTTTTCTTCGTTTCTAGTATCTGCCCCCAGGATAGAGCACTAT
The DNA here is from genome assembly GCA_022559845.1 of Amorphophallus konjac. Classification (NCBI taxonomy): domain Eukaryota; kingdom Viridiplantae; phylum Streptophyta; class Magnoliopsida; order Alismatales; family Araceae; genus Amorphophallus; species Amorphophallus konjac. The sequence goes on along the minus strand of CM040118.1, from coordinate 165,239,842 downwards.
TCACATCTTGTATTAATTTGTCCGACTTTTTGCAATAGCTCAAGGGGCTTGAAACACCCTTTAGAGTCTGTGTTGTTTCGGCTGATACAAAGAGGCCTTATTGGCCGCCATCTTAAAGATGGGCATTTGATGAGGGCACGACGGTTCCACCTTATATTCGCCCATTTGTAATTCACCTTTGTTGATCAGGCCTTCTATGATGTCTAATATGTAGCGGTCTTCAATAGAATGCCCCAACCCTCGATGGTAAAGGCAAAATAGGAGATCGTCCTTTCTTTCGACATCATTTGGTCTCTTGGGCTATGGGAGTGTCACCTTGCCATATTCGCGGGCCCACTCGAAGAGGATCTGAGTCTTGTCCATTGGAAAGGAATATGGTTTCATCATTTTACCCCTTAGTGAGAATCTCCGCTCGAGGGTCTTAGTAGAGAAAGAGTCAGCCACATGTTTCAATTTCTTCTGTTGTTGCTCGAAGGCTTCAAAGTCAGCAGTGTTTATTTCTTCTTGTGCCAGCGACTCATCAGCTGGTTTATCCTTATGACTTGGGGTAGCAGCAACCGGGCAATGCTTCGCCAAGAGGGCCTCAATATTTGTCGCAAGATCGTTCAATTGCTTTAAGGATTTGATTTCGACGCCAATTACCCTCAGCAAGTTGCCCATCTTCATACTGCGTTTGCACATTTGGATAGCATCCTCGTGGTTGGGTGGATGTCTGCATCTCATACTGAGATTCATCCATTGTTGAATATAATCAGAGGCAGACTCATCAGCCCTCTGCTCGGTCATGTATAGTGTCACCTTGGTGATTTCCTCCTCAACCAGCATCATTCTAGCAGTACGCTCCACCCTTGGCTCGTCCATCGTGACCAAAGCTATCGAACTCTGGTGCAGGCCAGCTGGTTGTAAGAGTGGGGTTATTAATGGCATTGCGCGAGGCATGTTAGCTACCTTCTAACATGCCAGAGATGTTGAGGGACGCTTGGAAGGCGCGTGATGTAGCTACTGAGAGGGGGTGCCCCCTGCATAATCATATGTTATTTGGGGCATAGTCGGCCGTGGTGAGGTTTTGAACGGCTCAATGCCACCCTGCGAAGCCTCGGATGATGACCCAACCTGCCTGGGTATAGCTAGGTATAAACCCATTTTGCTTAATCTTCATTTCAACACTTCAACTTCTTGAAGCTTCTGATACGACTCTGCTACTATGGCAGGGTCAGGTTGGGGAGAGCCAGAAGTGCTGCCTTCCGTTTCAATTTTAAGTGGGACCATCGACAACTTATTATTGTTGTCGGAAACGTCCCATCCCTCAAGGATTGACATTTTTGCTCCCATGCTCTCACGTAAAGGAGGGGTGTAATAGCGCGCCTCTTTGTCAGGTGATGGACAGCATAATTCTTCATTTTCTTATTCAGTAGCTCGGCTCGTGTTGGGCAAGGTAGACAATGTATTACAAGAGAGAACAATGCCCCCCCTTTTATTCTTTAGCTTCTTCTTTTCATTCTCCTTTGCAGCTGGCATCTGCCCTTCAGGTAGCTACTGGTATAGAGATATCATATTGACTACCCTTTTTAGATCGGGCAATTCATGAGGGCGTGGAGGATCCACTTTGTGGTCTCCCATTTGCAGCTCCCCTCTCCGAATTAGCCATTCAATAGCATCCTTGAATGGGTAGCAATCTTCAATGGAATGCCCGATCATCTGGTGATACGGGCAGAAGCAGGGATCGTCTTTTCTTCTAGCATCTCCCGGTCTCTTTGGTTCCGGGAGAGTGACTCTATTGTATTGAATGGCCCATTCAAACAAGGCCCGAGTCCTCTCCTTAGGGAAGGAGTACAGCCTTTTCATTTTGGTAGGCAAAGATGGGCATTCCTATTGTTCATCGGGCTCAACAAGGGGAGGGTCGGCAACCCCTTTATCTTTATTTTTCTGTGGCTCGAACACCTTGAAGTCAATCGTGTAAACTTCCTTTGGCACTGGCATCAAGTGGTGGAATGCTCGGACGAGCTTTTACAGGAATTTTAAAATAGAATGCTGGGATGTGCCGGAGTGCAAGTTCTTGAGCAGCAAGGCAGTACCAGTATTCGACATTGATGAGACACATCTGTGAAGGCTCTTGTTCCAGAGGCCCAAGAAAGTAGGGGAATACATTCAGGCCCCAGAAAGCTACAAAGAAACAGGCTCAGAAACCATTGCCGGAGCTACCGGTTGTTGATGAGGAAAATTTTCTTCAGACCCTTAAAGGGTTGAGCCAGGTGGGGGATGCTCGGCTAGACATGCAACAATTCCCCCTGCCTGTAGAGGAGCCCATGCCTTCTGTCATCCCGTGGCATTCGGAGGTGGACCGACATTGCCCATATCGCACCTTCGTACGGAAAGAAGACCGGACTGATACATATCATCGCCAGACCTCGTGGCTATTTGTTCTAATGAATATTCGTGGTCTAAATATCAATAGTCTGACTAAGGCAATTTTGGGCCAGCAACTTTTTGTCACTTTCAAATATGCAAATGGGTGGGGCATGGACCACCTCAATCTGTTGTCTTGCTTCTCGGTAGCATCCTGACCTTGTGCATTTGGCTGATCGCGGTGAAAGAATCGGGAATGTATGTTGACTGATTCGAGAAGCGTCCTCCCGGGACAAAGAAGTTGCCTTGTACTATTGGCCCCTCTCCCATATTTACACAAGCCCAGTGGGTATTGAAGGGGCGAGATCTCGCGCAGGATCCTGAGCGGGCTATGGATCACCAGAAGATGAATCTGCAAGATAGGGAAACGTATCAGAGGGCCCAGGGGATCTCCCTGGGGCAAAACCCTCCGATGGCTAAGTCAGTAGAGCTATGGTGGAAGCAATAATGGGGGGAGGAGAGAGCTGATGCGCGAGAATCCTCTCCACCAAAGGGTGAAGCGAATCGTGCTCAGGAGCTTAGGGTGTGTGAATGCTTAGTTCATCTTACCATCTTCCGGAGGGTATCCCTTGCTTAAATAGTGCGCCGCCTTCAGGAGTCCTGTAAGCTGAGGGGTTCCCGGCAAGAGTTACGTCTTTAACGGGGGCTTTCATGGCCTGATCGTGGGAACGTTATCCCCTTGGAGTCCGACGGCTCCCCTGACTCTCCCGCTGGCGGAGGACTCTGAACGGCTGCACCTGCAGATAATCAACCGGCCTTACCGAGCCTCGGGGATGCTAGCTCATATCCGAGCGATAGGCATGGCCCGGCGAGGGTGGGGTCGGATAGGTCGGCTGGAGCCTATCTCTCTCGGACGGGGAGAGGGCTTTAGGACGGACCTTCCTTGGGACCTGACCGTTGTCTCGGGCCCTCCGAGCCTAGAAGGCCGCCGGGGAGAGTTAGTTCCTCGAGTCTTATTTATTGGGCTTTTCTCCCTAAGTGAGCCCTGTGGGCTATCACTCGGGTGGGCTCGCCCGGTTGGACCTTGTGGGTCTTGTTGGGCTGCCTTTGTGGTGGGCTGCGGAAATCCCCCTCTCCACTTGTCCCCCTCCTACTCCCGAGCCAAGGAGGCTCGGATGAGTATTTTTTCGAGGCTTTGGACCGGCATGGCTCAGGTGGGTGGAATTCCGTTGGCGTTATGGAGCCGCTTATAGCGGTCGCCGAGGCTCATAATGATGATCCTGACGGATTCGAAACGAAGGGCCCCCCCCTTTTTCCCGGAGCACGGAACGGCGCGCCGCCACCCTCAGGGGTTTATAGGGGGCGCTGTTCATCGTTCTAGGCTTCCAGGGTTTTAGGCTTTCCTTGCTTCTTGATGCGCCGTGAGAGCACAGCGGAGACGCGGAGCCTTGCGGCGGCGTTCGAGGAGTTGGCGAGGATAACCGCAGAGGCGGTCCGACAACTTCCTTCTCCCCCGGAGTCTTCGAGCTCGTACGAGGGATCTCTTCCCGACTCGATGGCGGATCAGAGTCCGGAGCTTGTGCCGGTGAGGCGGGAACCCGTCCCCAACTGTAGTGAGTTGGGGGAAGCGGAGGTGCGGAGGCTGGAGCATCGTTTCCGCCTGCCTCTCAGATACAGCTTTGCCGCCGCCACTCCGTACGAGACGAGTCTGGATGATCGTGATGAGCTCATTTGCACCTTCCTTCTGGCTTGGAAGAGTGGATTTCGGCTCCCTTTCGATCCTTTCGTGCTGCAGCTTCTTAATTTTTTCCGGTTGGTGCCTATCCAGTTGGTGGCCAATTCATATCTGCTGCTCTCGGCCTTCCGGATTCTTTATCGTCAGCGCGACATTTTTCCTTCTTTGGACCTCTTCCACTTCTTTTTTGAGTTGAAAGCGCACCAGTCGGCAGGGAAAGGCTTCTACTTCATCCAGGCGCGGCGGAATAGGAGCTGCATCTTGCTTGCGGTGAAGGACTCCTCGCACAAGGGGTGGAAGAGCCAATTCTTCTGGGTGAAGGCGGTGGCGACGGACGAGATCTGGAGATGCCGGACCTCACCCAACTTTCACCCGAATCTGCCCCTTCGCCAGGAGGAGTTCCCCCCCCACGTGGAGCAGCAGGCTGCCCGTCTGCTAGAGAATCATCAATCGACCGAGGAGCTGGTGACGCCGGAGAACATCGAACGGTGTCTTCTCTCACGGTTGACGTCGATAGGTACAGCTCTTGAGGCTCTTTTTCGGGGGTGGTAGCTCTTTTCCTCCTCCTGACCGGGGCTTCTTCTTGTTGCAGACGTGAGGCGGGAGCCTCTGGAGGAGGCGGCCGAGGTCATCGATCTGGGAGATGACTCGGCAGCCGATGAGCCTGATGCCCCGGTGGGTCGCGTCCATGCCCGAGATAAGGGCAAGGGGGCGGCCCCCGAGGGGATTTCTCGATCGACCGGCTTGAAGTGCAAGGATCCCCTGGCGGGGAAGTTGCGGGAGGCCGCGAAGGCCAGGAAAAGGGCCAAGAAAGCCGGTTTTCCTACCGCCGTCGGGGGCGATTCTGGCTCGGCGGCGCTCCCCCCTCGGGGGCAGGATGGGGCCGACCCCTCCGGGCTGGCTCTCCCATCCGCCGGGCGAGAGGGGGCCGAGGAGACTAGGGGCCCCGCAGAGGGAGGTGATGGGTCGGCTCTCCCCTCTGTGGGGGTAGAGGGGGCCGGTGCCGGTGTGGCCGGCGATGGGACCGAGGGATTGGTCGACGCGGATGGGGGTTCGCCCGTGAGGGCGTCGCAACCCCAAGTGCCGGCAGTTGCTGGTGCGGTTGATCCGGCGGCGCCGGTCGAGGGTGGGGGTTCGCCCGGGGAGGCGTTGCAACCCCAACCGACCGTGGCGCGCAGGGCGGTCAACTTCGCTACCCGAACAGGGTCTTCTGGCGGGGTGCCCAGGGTGGAGCAGTCCCCTTTGCCGGAACCTCTGGTCAGGCTCGGTATCTCGGGCGACTTGTACCGGTTCTGCCGGTCGATCGCCGAGAGGGGGGGAGAAAGGCGCAGCACTCCCGCCGGAGTCCTTGATGTCCTGATGGAGGGCGGCCTGGTCATAGCTCGGACAGCGGCCGTGATGGCTGAGGCGCACGCCCGGACGGAGGCTGAGCGGTCGAGGCTCGCCTGGACCCTTGGTGGATGCGAGGGGAAACTAGCCCGGCTCGAGGGGGAGCATGAGGGGCTCCGGCGGGAGTTCCTCGCATTCAGGGAGTTGGCGCGGTCGAGCCGACGGGAAGCCGAGGTGCTGGCCGAGCAGCTAGCAAGGGCCCGAGAATCCCTCAAGAGGAAGAGCAAACGTCTAGAAGACGAGCGTCAACGTCACATCGAGCTGGACGGCCTCTGGGAGCTTGAGCGCGGTGAGCTACAGGATCGGGCGGAGGACGCAGAGCGCCTTCACGCTGAGGCCGAGGCGGACCGAGCCCGGGCGGAGGGTCGGACGATCGAAGCCGAGCGGAGGATGACCGAGCTAGAGGAGCGTCTGGCGAGGGCGGAAGAGCGTGCGGCCGAGGCGGAGCGGGCTCAGGACGGGCAGGTCGAGGCGGAGGCGATCAAGCGCTACAAAGACTCGGAAGCTTACTCGGCCGACCTGATTGAAGCTGCCCTACCCTACTACGAGGTAGCGCTCCGCCGGGGTGCCCGAAAGGGATTCAGGCAGGGCTATCGCCGGGCGATGAGCTATGCCAATGAGCACCTTGCCGGGGGTGATTTTCCTTACGGCCAGAGTTATGACTCGGATGAGTCAGCTTCCAGCTCCTCATCCTCGGCCGGGGAAGAACCGGAGGAGTCATCTCCAGCGGGGTCACCAACTCCGGAGGCTGCAGGAGGGCTCACGACCGGGACAGTTCTCGCATAGGCGAGGTCAGTGTCCGGGCCGGCCGTCACCGAAGGCACCGGGGGTGACGCGTCCCCTACTGCTGTTCCCGAGCTTCAAAGTGGGCCCGAGGCCTGATGTATTATGCTTTATTTTGCCCCTTCCCCTTTTTGTCTGTTTTTCCTTTTGTAAGAGGATTTCTTTATGGGAGGCAATAAAGGACTTACTTCGTTTGATCGTTATCTTTGCCGTGATTTGGCTGGTGTATCGGGGGCAGTTGGAAGGTGCCGATATTTTCTGCACCGTTCTCGCATGCCGATTTGGGGGACTTCCGACGGGGCATCCTTTCATTCCGCCATGCTTTGAAAGTCGAGGCGCTTCACGAATCCCGCTAGGGCGGGGGCCGAGGAATTGGAGGTGACCTTCCAAGGGAGGTCCTATAGCGTGTTTTCGAGGGGGGAGTCATTTAAGGCGCGTGGCCTCCCTTGGCCTATAAAAAGGACCGAAGGGTGCTCCTTCCCTCTTAACACTTAGGAATCTCGCCGGCGGTTTGCTCTTGTTCCCTCGTTTTCGCTCTGCGTTGCGCCGCCGCGATCGGAGCATGGAGGACCCTTCAGAAGATGACACCGCAGGCGACGGGGAGCGGCCGGTTCCAGCTGTCCTGGAATATCGGTCGGGTCCCACGGTCGTCGCGCGTGCATGAGACGGGTCCGACGGTCACCGCGCGGATCTGGAGAGGGCTTCGACGTGCGGGGGTACGCCGTTTGCCTCCTCTTGGCTCCGGCGAGGCTTCCGGGCGGACGCCGAGATGGAGGGAGGATGGGGGAGTTAGGGATGCCGGCCGCCATTCCCCTCCGTGGGAGGGGAGGAGGCGGCTCCAGTTCCTTCCTCACCTCTGTCCGCAGCCTCTTTCTCTCTCTTTTGTTCTTCATTTCTTTCACTCTTCGGGGGCTGCTTGCTTTCTGTTCGCCTCCAAAGAGTTGGTAGTTTGGCAGAGAGGAGACCTTCACGGCGCTCCTTTTTCCAGGTTGTTGCCAACTTGGAAGGTAGCCCTCCTCGCGTGAAAGGTGGCCTTCTCCTTGCTGTCCCTCTGTCGCCTTTGTCACGGTCCACCCGAGCCAACTGGGTCGACCATCTCTTGTCCGAGCCAGTTTCTACGCGAGGCAGAGTCAATGGCTGGATGCGAGAAGGTCAAGACCGGGTCGGTCGGGCGATGGCCATTTGCCGCGGTGCTAGATGGATTTTTGCTTTTCACTATGTAATGTACTGGCAGTTGCCTTTCTGATGTACCAACAGTTATCTTGAATGAATGCAAAAAAGGGGGTTTATTTTACCCGATTTGTCGATACAGTTTTCAGAAATAAAATCTGTGTAGTGTGGTTGCGTTCCATGTCCGGGGAATGGGTTCCCCTTCCATTGTGGCTAACCTGTACGCACCTTTCCCGAGCGTCTCGATCACTCGGTAGGGGCCTTCTCAGTTGGGGGATAGCTTGCCCGCCGCCTCCAGTGGTTGAGAGGCTTCGGTCTTCCTGAGGACGAAGTCCCCTGGTTGGAATTGTCTGCCTCGGACCTTGGTGTTGTAGTACCGAGTGAGGCGGCGCTGGTATTCCGTAGCTCGGACGTTCGCGATCTCTCGGAGTTCGTCTGCCAGGTCGAGGTTCTCGAGCAACTTCTGCTCGTTTACCTCGGGCGAAAAGCTGATCACTCGGGGAGACGGATTGGCGATCTCTAACGGAACGACGGCTTCGGTGCCATATACCAGCTGAAAAGGGGTCTCACCGGTTGCCGTCCTGGGGGTCGTTCGGTGCGACCATAGTACGCTAGGCAGTTCCTCGAGCCAGCTACCCTTAGCCTTGCCGAGTCTAGTTTTTATGCCCTTCAAGATGGTCTTGTTGGCATTTTCAACCAGCCCGTTGGCCTGAGGGTGGGCGACCGAAGTGAAGTGGTTGCTGATATTTAGGTCGGCGCATCTATCTCGGAAGTACCGAGAGTCGAATTGCCGCCCGTTATCGCTCACTATCACTCGGGGGATGCCAAAGCGACAGATGATCGATTTCCATACGAAACCCTAGACGACTGTCTCGGTGATCCTAGCTGTTGCTTCAGCCTCGATCCACTTGGTGAAGTAGTCGATGGCGACGATGATGAACTTCTTCTGGGATTGAGCCGTTGGGAATGGCCCAAGGATGTCGATCCCCCACCGAGCGAAAGGGTAGGGCTCGGTAAGGGTGATAAGTTCCGTGGTCGGCTGATGGACCAAATGGTCGAACCGCTGGCAACGGTCGCAATGTTGTGCGTAGGCCGTGCAGTCGCGCTGCAGGGTCGGCCACCAGTACCCCTGTCTTAGCAGGATTCTGGCCAGCGACCGACCTCCTGAATGTGCTCCGCACAGGCCTTGATGAATCTCTTCAACAGCTTGGCTTGCTTCGTCGGGACCGAGACACTTCAGAAGGGGCCCGGAGAACGATCTTCGGTAGAGAGCGTTGTCGAGGATGACGAAGCGCCGGGCTTGGTACTTCATTCGGCGGGCTTCCCGAGGGTCGGAGGGCTCCAGGGAGTCCCGTAGCCAGGACAGGTAGGGGGAGCGCCAGTCGCCGGGAGTGGCCGAGTCAATGGCGATGAGCTCCAAGTCTATGCTTGGGTGCTCGAGCTCTTCTAGGAGGACCGATCGTGTACCTTCCGGGTCTAGGGAGGAGGCCAGTCGGGAGAGAGCGTCCACCCGAGAGTTTTGCTCTCGAGCTATTCGGACTACCTCGAACTCCTCGAACTGCTGGGCCAGGCTCCGGACCAACTGTAGGTATTTGATCATAGGTACCTCCCGAGCTTCGTACTCGCCACTGACCTGGCTTGCAACTAGCTGGGAGTCGGTGTGGATCCTGACTCGCTCGGCCCCCATCCGTCGGGCCATGCGGGCTCCCGAGATAAGGGCCTCGTACTCGGAAGCATTGTTGGACGCCAGAAAGTTGAACTTTAGGGCGTATTGCAACTCTATTCCTTCGGGGGACCTTAGGGGGATCCCTGCGCCGCTACCGACCGAGTTGGACGATCCATCGACGAACAGCTCCCAGGTTGGCCCGGTTGCTGTCGGAGGCTTGTCCTCGACCGGAACGGTGCTCTCGGCGATGAAGTCGGCGAGTGCTTGTCCTTTGATAGCTGATCGCGGTCGATACGAGATGTCGTAGGCCCCGAGCATGATGGCCCATTTGACGAGTCGCCCCGAGGCTTCGGGAGGGGCCAGAATCTTCTTCAGTGGCTCGCCGGTTAGCACGGTGATGGGATGCCCCTGGAAGTAGGGTCGGAGGCGCTTTGCGGAGGTAACCAACGCTAGCACGAGTTTCTCGGTTGCGGGGTACCTCCGCTCGGCCTCGCCGAGCACCTTGCTGGTGTAGTAGACCGGCCTCTCGACTCCCGAGTTATTTCTGACTAGGACCGAGCTGACCGTTGATGGCGTCGCCGAGAGATAGAGCAACAAGACTTCGCCCGGGACGGGCTTGGAACGCACCGGGGGCGAAGCCAGGAACTCTTTGAGCTCGGCGAACGCTGTTTGGCATTCCCCATCCCATGCGAACATAGCAGATGCTATCTTGGGCCCCCTCATCAGCTTGAAGAAGGGCAAGCATCGTTCGGCCGCACGGGACAGGAAACGACTGAGAGCAGCGACACGCCCCGTCAGACGCTGGACGTCTTTAATGCATGTGGGCGGGCGCATGTCCAGGATGGCCTGGACCTTGTCGGGGTTGGCTTCGATCCCTCGCTGAGTGACCAGGAAACCCAGGAACTTCCCGGATCTCACTCCAAAGGCGCACTTGGCGGGGTTGAGCTTCATGCTGTACTTCAGGAGGGTGCCGAAAGTCTCGGCGAGGTCGGTGAAGTGGTCTTGGGCCCTCGGGGTCTTGATGAGCATGTCGTCGATGTAGGCCTCGACGTTCTGACCTAACTGTCCCTCGAACATGTGGTTGACCAGTCGCTGGTTTTTGGCTCCAGCATTCTTCAATCCGAAGGGCATCCGGGTGTAGCAGTACACGCCGTAGTCGGTGATGAAGGCGGTCTTCTCGACATCTTCAGGGCTCATTCGGATCTGATGATAACCCGAATAGGCATCCAGGAAACTGAGTATCTCGTTGCCCGAGGTTGAGTCAACCAATTGGTCGATGCTCGGTAGCGGATAGCAGTCCTTGGGGGTGGCCTTGTTCAGATCGGTGAAGTCTACGCACATTCGCCACTTGCCTGTAGTCTTCGGCACCAGGACGACGTTGGCTAGCCACGTTGGGTACAGGACCGGTCTGAAAAGACCAGTTTCTTGTCCCTTGGTGACCTGCGCCTTGATGATCGCCTGTTTCTCGGGCGCATGCTTCCTTCTCCGCTGCTGTACGGGTCTCACGGTGGTGTCGAGGTTGAGCTTGTGCGTCACAGTCTCCTCTGGTATACCAGGGAGTTGATCATCGGACCAAGCGAAGACCCGAACATACTCAGAAAGAAACTTCTTATATTGCTGCTGTTCCTCTGGTGGTAGGTCGGCGCCGATCCTTACTCCTAGGGCCGGGTCATCGTTCAGGAATACCATTAATAATTCGCCACCGGGTTCGGTGGTCACGGCTTTTCCTTCGACTCCCCTGGGTCCCTTATCCTTCCAGTCCGGCCTTGAGGCTTCCACCGAGATGTCGTAGCACCTTCTAGCCGTGGCCTAGTTACCTCGGACTTCCCCCAACCCGTTTTTGGTGGGAAACTTCATTTTTTGGTGATAGGTAGATGGTACGGCCTTTATTCGGCTGAGAATTTTTCAGCCGAAAATGGCGTTGTACGCTATCGTACCTTTAATCACTATGAAGTCCACTATGACCGTAACGGTTTTGGGTGGGGTGCCGATAGTGACCGGCAGGCTTAGGGCTCCCTCGGGGTAGGTGGCCAGGCCATTAAACCCGCAAAGGGGCGTTTAGATCGAGCGGAGCTTGGATGGGTCTTCCCCCATCTTGAGAAAACAGTCATAAGATAACACATCGGGGGCGCTCTCATTATCAACCAAAATCCTGTCTACATTACAGTGATTTATCGTGGCCGAGATAACGAGGGCATCGTCATGCGGGGTGCTCAGCCCTTCCAGGTCTTGGTCGGAGAAGACTATGACCTGGGGCTCCATCGGCGGGCCTCTGGGGGGCTCTAAGGCTTGGCTGGCCCGCTCGGCATGACGTTTACTTCCTCGGCTGGTGTCGCCGCCCGATGCCGCTCCTCCGGAGATGACGTTGATGTGGACCCCTCGGGGGGCGTTGTCGATCTCCTCTGCGGCGTCTCGGTCTTCTTTGTGCCCGGTCGTGAACCGGGCTAGATGCCCCAGACAGACGAGGCGCTCGATCTCATCCTGGAGCAGATGGCAATCCCTGGTGTGGTGCCCGTGGTCGCCGTGGAACAGGCAATGCTTGTCCCGCTTGCGGTTCTTCGACCTCATTGGCTCGGGCTGGCGGAGAAGTCCCAAGTCTTTGATGTCTTCTTAGATCTCGTAGACTGGCGCGGTCAAGGGGGTGTACCGCTCGTACTTTCTTTTGCGCTCTCCTTCTCGATCGCGCTTCTTACCTGAGCCAGGGTTTGGCTCGGAGGTCCGCTTCTTGTCCCCCTCCCGACCCGAGCCGGTTGCATCTCGGCAGGCGCTGAGTACTTCTTCGCACTCGGTGTGGCGCAGTGCCAGAGTCACTAGCTCGAAAAGGGTCGAGGGAGGGTGGAGGACAAGCTCGCGGAGAAGATTCTCGTCCCGGGTGCCCCCGGTCAGTGCGGTTGTGGCTGAGGCCACATCCAGGCGGGGGATCCTGAGGGCTTCCGATTTAAATCGGTGGACTTAAGTCCGGAGCCTCTCCCCTTGCGCCTATTTGAGGGCCAGGAGCCCCGCTACTGACCTTGGGGGGGCGCTACCTGCGAAACTCTCCTTGAAAATTCATCCGAATTGCCTGAAGTCTCGAATGGACCCAGAGGCGAGGGCCCGGAACCATGCCTGAGCACCTTGGACCAGGGTGGCCGCGAAGGCTCGGCATTTGATGGGATCCGACGTTCCATGAAGGGTCACCAGGGCGTCGAAGCTATCGTAGTGGTCGGCTGGGTCGCCCTGGCCGTCGTAGAGCTTGAAGGTTGGAATGAAGGCTCTGGGAGAGAACTCTGCCTTCAAGATGTACTCGGAGAAAGGGGATTTCTCCTCGTCCTCCGGGAGAGAGGCCTTCTGTAGGGCACGGAGGGCGCGCTCTTGCTCTACGAACCGCCTCTCGAAATCACGCAGCTGGAGGGACAGCTCTGGCTGCAGTCGCACCGTGGGGCTGGGGGGGGGGGGCGTCTTGGCGATCTCCCGGGGCACTAGTGCCCGGGCGCGGCGGCCTCGCCCCCTGCTTCCCTCTCCTCGGCGTGGAGGAAGCCTCTTGCTCCGCAGGCGGAGCATGCGAGGGTCCTCCGACGTTGTTGCGGAGGAGCTGTCGACCGCGGAGGGTGAAGCGGCCTCCGGTGGTGTGTTGCGTCGCACTCCTTCGAGGGGGACTTCCTGACGGGGCGCGGGACCTTGCGTCCCTGGCCGCTTGGGCCCTCATGAGCTCCACGAGGACGTCCATCTTTTCGTTGAGGACCTGGAAGGCGTTGGCGCCACCGTCGAGGGGTGCCCCTGTCTCCGCCGGGGGGGGTGGTGGCCTGTTGGTGGGGATGCTGGCGTTGGAGGGGGGGCTCTGCGAGACCCTAGAGGGGGTGCCTCCCACCGCCGCCACAGCCTTACCCGTCCCGCCGGCGGATCTCCTCCCTGAGCTTTTTCTCACCATCTTGGCTCTTCGTGCGTTTCCCACAGATGGCGCCAGATAAAGGGGCGAGATCTCGCGCAGGATCCTGAGCGGGCTATGGATCACCAGAAGATGAATCTGCAAGATAGGGAAACGTATCAGAGGGCCCAGGGGATCTCCCTGGGGAAAAACCCTCTGATGGCTAAGTCAGTAGAGCTATGGTGGAAGCAATAATGGGGGGAGGAGAGAGCTGATGCGCGAGAATCCTCTCCACCAAAGGGTGAAGCGAATCGTGCTCAGGAGCTTAGGGTGTGTGAATGCTTAGTTCATCTTACCATCTTCCGGAGGGTATCCCTTGCTTAAATAGTGCGCCGCCTTCAGGAGTCCTGTAAGCTGAGGGGTTCCCGGCGGGAGTTACGTCTTTAACGGGGGCTTTCATGGCCTGATCGTGGGAACGTTATCCCCTTGGAGTCCGGCGGCTCCCCTGACTCTCCCGCTGGCGGAGGACTCTGAACGGCTGCACCTACAGATAATCAACCGGCCTTACCGAGCCTCGGGGATGCTAGCTCATGTCCGAGCGATAGGCATGGCCCGGTGAGGGTGGGGTCGGATAGGTCGGCTGGAGCCTATCTCTCTCGGACGGGGAGAGGGCTTTAGGCCGGACCTTCCTTGGGACCTGACCGTTGTCTCGGGCCCTCCGAGCCTAGAAGGCCGCCGGGGAGAGTTAGTTCCTCGAGTCTTATTTATTGGGCTTTTCTCCCTAAGTGAGCCCTGTGGGCTATCACTCGGGTGGGCTCGCCCGGTTGGACCTTGTGGGTCTTGTTGGGCTGCCTTTGTGGTGGGCTGCGGAAATCCCCCTCTCCAGGTATGTATTTGATTATGTTGCTTTGTCTAGAGCAATCACCTCTTTGCTGTGTCAGGCTCTGATATATATATTTTTCTTCTTTTTACAGATAGACCAGACATTCAACAACAAGGCAACTATTGCCGAATAATCCTACAGGCTCAGAGGCCTCCACATTTTGATACTCGGGCTCCGACTCCCACCATGACTTCGTTGCCTCCCAGAGGCAGGGAGAAAAGAAAAGCATCACTGGTTAGAACGGCGGTCACACAGGCTAAGACAGCCCGTCAGGATGTGATCGAACAGGAGGCCTCCATGGCCACTACCATTGAAATTGCCCCGCCTTCCATGCCGTCTTTTGAAGAGTTTGCTACTTCCCGCACCTCACCATCCACGGTGGAAGGTATGTCAAGCATATGTATGCCTGTATTGATGATTCACCTCAGGGCTTACTCATAATTGTTTGAGTTCTGTATTTTGTAATAGCATCAACAGTTCCCCCGACCCAGATTGTCGAAGAGGTCGTTGGCGTAGAAGGAGCAAGTGGGGTTGAGGCCAAAGCCTCTATTCATAGTCCTGAGAGGGAGACTCTCCCTTCTCCCACTCCAACTGGTGAAGCAGAAGGTGAGTTGGACATCATTTTTTTTACTCCTTAGATCCCATGATTCCTTCTTTGTCGCATTCCCCTTTCGTGTCATGCTCCAGGGGTCTCTAAGATTTTACCCGAAGCTACGGTCCCGCTTTAGGATGCTCCTTTGCCTTTAAGGGGGCGACAGACGGCTTTGAAGGAGGTGGCAGCTCCTGCATGGTGCATCACGATACATTCACCTTCACGTCATGAAGCCGAGGCAGCTTCGGAGGCTAGTCAAGGTGGGCTTGAAACTGGGTGGCGGCTGAGTAGCGCAGTGGAGAGTTCTTCTGAGAGCTCATTCTCTCCCTCCGAAGAGCAAGTAGATTATGGTTATTCTGACGATGAGGGGGCCATTGAGGCTGCTGAAAGAAGCTCTCCGATCTCTTCTGCCTTAACAGCTGGGCTACCCATGTTTAGCTCGTTGAGGCTTCTTTTAGGGTTCCTAGCCCTAAAGCAGCTTCACCAAGAACAACTAGCGAGCCCGGTGTTGAGGAGCACCCTTCCAAACTTGTTACTGAGTCAACAGCACCAGAATTAGCAGCAATTGAGGTGAACCTCTTTCCACCTCTTGATTTCTCTACTTTTGTTCGGTGGGTAGAACTATCTAATTTTTCTTATTTTTATTGGTTTTTTAGGTGCCAATCATTCCTACTGCGACACCAGCTCCAGAAATTAGCAGTGCTCCCCTGGCCAAGGTGTCTAGCCCTCCATCTGCCGTGCCCACGACCTCAGAAGAGATTATGACTATACAGTGGCATGTGGCCATCAGAATACTACTAGGGGTCGAGACAGTGTCGGTGGAATTAGATGCCCGAGAAATCCCGCGGCTTGAGCTGAGGCATGAAGTTGACCCTGCCTAAATTTCAGCTTTCACCACTGCAGTAGTGCAGGTGGCAACTTCAGCTCCTCTGGGTATTGGGGAAGCATATGCTAAACTCGATACTGAGGTGGTTCCAGAACTTCCTAGCAGGATTGTGCCAGAAGAAACCATGCAGTGGGAAGTAGAGCCAACTAAACAAGGGACAGTGGTTGATGTAGGTGCCGCGGCATCAATGACGACTCTGCCATCTTCTTCCTTGGCCATTGATACTGATTTATGGGCCGCAGTTGATAATGAGGTTGAATTTCACCTCTCGTGAGCAGCATCTTTTTGCCTCATCTCTTCAGCCGAGTTGGTCTGGTAGAATCTACAGATACTGCGACAGACAGTGTTATCCCAGCCAGACTTGTCGTATGCTCAGTTGCGAGAGATAGCGGAACGCTTTTCAGTCATCTTCCAGGCGATGGGATTCCCATTAGGAATATGGACTCAGCGGGTAACTCTATTGCTGAAATTTGTGAACCGCCGAGATTATCTGGGGCGCGTTCTGGGCGACCGACTGACCGCCATGAAATTGCAAAGAGCCGAATGCTAGGCGGCTCTGGAACCCTTGAAGTCAACGGTGCAAGAGCGCCGTGAACTTATCACATCTGCATCTGAGCGTGCCCAGTTCTTGAAAGACCGGGCGGAGGAGCTACGAGCAGAGCTTGCAACTATCACTCAGGAACTGGAGTCTCTGGAGTAACTGGATGCCCAAAGCACCGAGGAAGTAACCATAGCAGAGGGTCAGATTGCCTCACTCCAGGAGGCGTTGAACAGGCTTCAGGTCGAAGAGGCCCACCTTCAAGAATAAATGGCGGCACCATATGTAGGGCTATTAGATTTTGAAGATATATTCCATCGGCCATAGCTGCCCTATGCTATCCTCTTGTACTCCTCGAGGGAGGGATCACATTGTACTTTCTTTTATCATAATAAACACTAACATTTCTTCATTGCAACTTTTATTTTCTCTTACGTATCTTACTGTTGTCTTCTCTATCATGCACCTCTGCATGTGCACTTGAGAATTGATGGCTTCGATGAGGAGAGTGACAGGGTATTCTGTCGCCTGGGAAGGGAACACCATGCATATGCGCAGGAGAGCGCTCACCCCTTCAGAGAAGGGATGAGGGAATCGCTCCACTACATTGCAGGTGCCTTGCAAACCAAAGCTGTAGGTGTGAGACGGAGAATTCGTTTAAGTGGCTCAGGATGCCGGAACAAGAGAAACCATTCTAGGTCTATGGGGTTTATTCGTCGGCATTGGGTAGATGGCAAAGCAAAGGGGATGGTTTTAACGGTGTAGGCATAAGGTCTATACTGGAGGGTTTAAGCATTGACCTTGATGATGATGTCAAAGTATCGATGGTATTTTATTCATCAACATCGCTAGATGCTGAGGCAATAAGGGTTTGTTCATCGACAGGGATGACAGGTCCAAGTCAAAACTTAATTATCGATCTTGTCGATGATGACGAAGATCAAAGGTAGTTCGTTCATCGATATTGGTTTAAATGCCAAAGCAAAAGGAGTTTGTTCATCGACGGGGATAGAAGGTCCGATTCGAAGGTTTGTTCATCGTTCTTGCCGATGAAGGCAAAGATCGAAGGTGGTTTGTTCATCAGCATTGGTTAAATGCTGAAGCAAAGAGAGTTTGTTCATCGACGGGGAAGGAAGGTCCGAGTTGAAGGTTCGTTCATTGATCTTGCCGATGATGGCGAAGATCAAAGGTAGTTCGTTCATCGGCATTAGTTTAAATGTCGAAGCAAAAGTAGTCTGTTCATCGACGGGGACGGAAGGTCTGAGTCGATGGTTTGTTCATCGATCTTGCCGATGATGGCAAAGATCGAAGGTGGTTTGTTCATCGGCATTGGTTAAATGTTGAAGCAAAGAGAGTTTGTTCATCGACGGGGATGGAAGGTCTGAGTCGAAGGTTTGTTCATTGATATTGCCGATGATGGCGATGATAAAAGGTAGTTCGTTCATCGGCATTGGTTTAAATGCCGAAGCAAAAGGAGTTTGTTCATCGATGGGGACGGGAGGTCCGAGTTGAAGGTTTGTTCATCCACCTCGCCGATGATGACAATGATTGAAGGTAGTTTGTTCATCGGCATTGGGTAGATGCCGAAGCAGAAAGGGTTTATTCATCGACGGGGATGAAAGGTCCGAGTCAAAGGTTTGTTCATTGATCTTTGCTGATGATGACGAAGATCAAAGGTGGCTTAATCATCGGCATTGACTAAATGCCGGAGCAAGGGTGATTTGTTCATCAACAGGCACAAAAGGTCCAAGTCAAAGGTTGTTCATCGATCCTGCCAATGATGATGAAGATCGAAGGTAGTTTGTTCATCGGCATTGGTTAAATGCCGAAGCAAAAGGAGGTTTATTCATCGATGGGGACGAAAGGTCTGAGTCGAAGTTTTGTTTAATGATCTTGCCGATGATGGCGAAGATCAAAGGTAGCTTGTTCATCGACATTGGTTAAATGGTGAAGCAAAAGGAGGTTTATTCATCGATTGGGACGAAAGGTCCGAGTCGAAGGTTTGTTCAATGATCTTGCCAATGATGGTGAAGATCAAAGGTAGTTTATTCATCGGCATTGATTAAATGCGAAAGCAAAAGGAGGTTTATTCATCAACGAGGACGAAAGGTCCGAGTCGAAGGTTTGTTCATTGATCTTGCCGATGATGGCGAAAATCAAAGGTAGCTTGTTCATCGGTATTGGTTAAATGCCGAAGCAAAAGGAAGTGGCTTTAGCAATATAGGCGTAAGGCCTATACCGAAGCATTTAAACATCAATCTTGACGATGGTGTCGAAAGATCGACGGAGGTTTGTTCATCGACATTGGGTAGATGTCGAAGAAAAGGAGACAATGAACAGACCATGTTTTTCCTTTCCTACCTCTTCTCTTTTTTTGTTATTACCACGTTACTGACCCACGCGCCCTTGCGGGTTTTCACGTGACAAGGTACCCTATTTTTCCCGCAGTGCCCTTCCGGGTTTTTGCCGCAATCGAGTTTTAGCAATTTTTGCCCTCATTCAGCGGGATACCGAACAAGTCTGGCGGGGCACCACAATTTTAAGCCCCATTTTTTTAACAACATGAACAAAGTTTGACTTGCTTGTGGGTCAAAATGTGACATTCGAGCCCAACGAACTCTCTCATTGACATGGGGTTAACGCCAATGCAAAGGAGAAAAGGTTTAAGCATCGATTCAGACTGAAGTTCTAAACCGATGATGGTGTATATGTAGCGGCTTAGGCACGAAGCCATTCGCCGGAAGATGTATATTTGTTGACGTGGGGTTAACGTCAACGGAAAGGATGAAAAGTTTAAGCATTGATTCAGATGGAAGGTCTTAATCAATGAAGATGTATACACAGCGGCTTAGGCACGAAGCCGTTCTCCAGAAGATGTATATTCATTGACGCGGGGTTAACGTCAACGCAAAGGATAAAAGGTTTAAGCATCGATTCAGACGGAAGGTCTAAACTGATGATGGTGTATATGTAGTGGCTTAGGCAGGAAGCCGTTCACTAAAAAATGTATATTCGTTGATGTGGGGTTAACGTCAACGCAATGAATAAAAGGTTTAAGTATCGATTTAGATGTAAGGTCTAAACCGATGATGGCGTATATGTAGCGGCTTAGGCACGAAGCCGTTTGTTGAAAGATGTATATTCGTTGACGAGGGGTTAACGTCAACACAAAGAATAAAAAGGTTTAAGCATTGATTTAGACGGAAGGTATAAACCGATGATGGTGTATATGTAGTGACTTAGGCACGAAGCTGTTCACCGAAAGATGTATATTCGTTGACGTGGGGTTAACGTCAACGCAAAGAATAAAAAGGTTTAAGCATCGATTTAGACGGAAGGTCTAAATTGATGATGGTGTATATGTAGCAGCTTAGGCACTAAGCCGTTCGTCGAAAGATGTATATTCGTTGACGTGGGGTTAACATCAACCCAAAGAATAAATAGGTTTAAGCATCGATTTAGATGTTAGGTCTAAACCGATGATGGTGTATATGTAGCGGCTTAGGCACGAAGCCATTCACCGAAAGATGTATATTCGTTGACGTGGGGTTAACGTCAACCCAAAGAATAAAAAGGTTTGAGCATCGATTTAGACGGAAGGTGTAAATCGATGATGGTGTATATGTAGTGGCTTAGGCACGAAGCCGTTTGTCAGAAGATGTATATTCATTGACGTGGGGTTAACGTCAACGCAAAGAATAAAAAGGTTTAATCATCGATTTAGATGGAAGGTCTAAACCGATGATGGTGTATATGTAGCGGCTTTGGCACGAAGACGTTCGCCGAAAGATGTATATTCGTTGATGTGGGGTTAACATCAACTCAAAGAATAAAAAGGTTTAAGCATCGATTTAGACGGAAGGTCTAAACCAATGATGGTGTATATGTAGTGGCTTAGGCACGAAGCCGTTCACCAGAAGATGTATATTTGTTGACGTGGGGTTAACGTCAACGCAAAGAATACAAAGGTTTAAGCATCGATATAGACGGAAGGTCTAAACCGATGATGGTGTATATGTAGCGGCTTAGGCACGAAGCCATTCGCCGAAAGATGTATATTCGTTGACGTGGGGTTAACGTCAACGCAAAGGATAAAAAGGTTTAAGCATCAATTTGGACATAGGGTCTGAACTTATGATGGTATGGTGGCCTAGTGGGATGAAGCTGGAATTTCATGGAACCCTTGTAGCCTCGTGCACTGAGGGGGTGGTCATTCGCCATTTGGGGCCAGTGGGCCTAGATCGGCGCAGGTAAGGTGTCCCAGGGGATTGGGCTAAGTATAAAACTTAGAAGGCTTGGCCGAGGCGGAATGTCGATGGTGAAGTATGAGTGGTAACTTGGCCAAGGACACCGCTCGGTGAGAAACAACTCAGCGTTTGTCTATCCTCCCTCCTTTTCTTTCTTTTCTTTTCCTTTCTTTTCTTTTTCTTTTGTTTTCATTTCTTTTCTTTTCAATTGTCATAGCGTATCGGCTGACCCCTCAAAGGCGAGAAAGGTTGCATGATACAGTTTTAGGTGCTTTCTGTTGAGAGGGGAGAATTGGACGGCTCCCTTGTGGTCCACGAGGACATATGCACCCCCTTCATATACTTGGTGGATAACGTAGGGCCCCACACAGTTCTCAGTTAGGTTCCCCTTGGGGTTAGCGGCCATCACTTCTTTTCTTTTCACCATAACCAGGTCGTCCTTCTTAAATTCCCGTTCTTTGACCAACTTGTCAAAAGCACGAGCCATGCGGGCCTGGTATAGCTGTATATTTTTTTTGAGCCGAGAGCCGCTTTCCCTCGAGTTCGGAGAGCTCCTCCAGTATTATTTCTATGTTTGTTTGATTGTTGCCGACCAGGCCTTGTTGAATGGCGATCCGCAAAGATAGCAACTCCAGCTCTATTGGCCCCACTGCCTCTGACCCATACACCAAGGAAAATGGTGAACAGTCGGTTGGGGTTTTATACACTGTACGGTAGGCCCACAGTGCCTCGTACATCCTTTCTTCCCAGGCCCTTTTGCTGGCACTGACTGTCTTTGCTAGCAAGGTGCATAAGGTTTTATTAAATGCTTCAGCAAGCCCATTGGGTTGAGGATTTTAGGGATTTGAAGTCCTCCAATCAATCTTATATGTATAGGCTAGCTTGTAGATCTTCTGGTTCTTGAAGTGGCTGCCATTGTCAAAGATGATTCGGTTGGGCACACTGAATTGAAATATTATGTTCTAATGGATGAATCTAGCGACCAGCTCTCCCGTCACTTCTCTTAATGCCACAACATCCGCCCATCTAGAGAAATAGTTTGTAGCTGCTAAAATATATTTGAACCCCGACAAGGATGCTGGTAGAGGGCCAACCACGTCTGTGCCCCACTGGGCGAAAGGCCAGCTAGGGATAGTAGGATGTAATGGCGCAGGTGATCTCCTTGGCACAGTGCCGTGCTCTTGACACTTTTGGCATAAATTGGCAAACTTGCAACAGTCGTCGAATATAGTCAGCCAATAGTAGCCTACCTTCTTTATTTCAATCTTCATTTTTGGACCCTCCTTGTGTGCTCCAGTTGACCCGGCATGGACCTCTTTCATTACTCGCCAAGCTTCTTCTGTTGACAAGCAGCTAAGTAGTTTTTCTTTCTGGCATCCGCCATTATTTGGAACATGGTTCCATTCCTCATCTCATAAGAATATTTGGTCCTGAGTAATTTCATTCTTTGTTCTTTTTCTTTTAGCAACTGCTAGTGCTGGAACCATTGCAGGAGAGGTTCCCGCCAATCAGGCTGAAAAGCCTCTTCAATCATCATTGCTTCATTTTCTTCTTCATTTTCCAGTTCATCTATCATGCTGAGGACCTGGCGTCTATTGATGACCACTATATTTAGAGTGTTATCCAGTGGGATTGCCAAGGAGCTGGCTAGTTTTGCTAGGGCGTCTGCCTAAGCGTTTTGCCCTCGATTAATATGCTTAACTTCAACAAAATAGTCTTTCAGCTTTTCAAAAGCCTCTTGACAATCTTCGCTCCATTGGAACAGTGCATTCTTTGTCATCAGCTTGTGAAATGGGTGGCAGTGACCTGATAGGTTAGAGATGAACCGTCGGATGTATGCCAGACGGCCTTGTAGAGAGTGGAGCTCAGTCAAATTCCTAGGTGGAGGTAACTCCTGTATTGCTTTAATCTTGCCAGGGTCTATCGCAATCCCCATGTATCTGACGACGAAGCCTAAGAATTTTTTGTTGGATACCCCAAAGGCACACTTCATAGGGTTCATCTTTAGTTCATACTGCCTCAGCCTCTGAAATATCACTCGGAGGTCTTACAGATGGTCTTCTCTCTTTCTGGTCGACCAAGTCATCTATGTAACATTCAACTTTATCATACATGAGCTCCTCAAATATCTTGGTCATTGCTCTCTGGTAAGTTGCACCAGCATTCTTCAAGTCGAACAACATCCGTTTGTAGTGGAAGATGCCCTTAGGGGTTCGAAAAGCAGTGTGGACCCGGTCATGCTCTGTGATCCATATCTAGTTGTAGCCAGAAGACCCATCCATGACTGACAAAGCTTCATGACTAGTGGTAGCATCAATCATGGCTTTCGCTATTGGTACCGGGAAGTCATCCTTCGGGCATGCCTTATTCATGTCCCGGAAATCCACGTAAATTCTAATTTGCCCATTTTTCTTCTTGACGAGCACAATGTTGGCTAGCCAAGTAGTATACTAATTTTATTCTACGAAGCCCACATAAATGAGCTTGTCAACTTCTTTGGATATTTACATAATCAGCTCTGGCCTCATACGCCGGGGTGGCTGTTTCACTGGCTCAACCTTTGGGTTTATGGCCAAGATATGCTGGGAGTCTGAAAGGCTAAGCCCTGACATTTCTTTGTATCTCCAGGTGAAGCAGTCCCAGAATTCTTGCAATAGTTGTATGTAGAGTTTTTGTTCCTCTAGGAAGAGCTGGGCACTGAGGAATGTCGGCCTTGGATCATCCTGACTTCCCATATTTACTTCTATTAATTCGTCGACCGTAGCTTGGCCGTCGTCTTCAATTTCTGGAGGTGTTGGCTGTAGGTCGATGAAGTCTTCATCATCACCCTCAATTTCTAGTGCTTCCAGCTCTTCTTTATATTGCTCCTGGATTTGTAGGATGGCCTCTGATTGGGCTTGTTGCAGGAGTACGAGCTGCTTACCTGTAACTCCCTGGATTCTTCGGATCGGAATTGGAGAGCTTTCGGAGCACTTTCGTGGGTCCTGAAACGTGTTTTACGATCCACTCGGGTTTTTCCCTTGTATAACTTGCGGAACCCTGTGGAAAGTGAACCATTGAGTTTTGAGACTGCGGGACGCTACAGGTGCATTGTGCCCGGTCCAAGGATCGCGGAGATTATTTTTTTGTATTTTTCTGAGTTTATAGAATTTCATGTAGAAAATCAAATTTTATAAATATTTCCTATTTTCCTTTTTATTTTAACCCTTCCTCTCTCCTCCCTCACGTTCTCTCACTTCTCTCCCTCCGTTCTCTCTCCTCTCTTCTCCTCTCCCCCGGGCACGTGACCGGTGCTGAGCTGGGGGAGGTGGCAACGACGTGGAGCTGACCTGGAGCGTGATGGCGCCAGTATCGGAGCGTGGCATTGGCGCGATCTCGTTCGTAGATTCAAAGTCGACGTGGGTTGTTCATGTGATTATTTTCGGCGCGGTTTGGCCGTTTCGGTGTGTGAAATCTTCGGTGGAGGTAGGAGGATGGATACCCTACTCTTTTCCTTTATCCTCTCGCGATTTGGAGCCGAACGGTGTGAGTTTGAGCGGGCTTTCCAGCTTTAAGGGTGAAATCATGTTCGGGGGGTGTGAGCCGTGTTCGCCGTTCCAGGTGATGGTTTTCACATTAAATGGTAAAATTTGAACCCCTTGCATGTTGGGATTCATTTTCCGCCAATTTTACTCCATTTGGATGTGAATTGGGGCCGATATGAGCCCGTTTGTCCATGTGACTCTGTTTGGGTCGATTCATGAGAATCGCCCGTTTCATGCCGTTTTGAGGTTGGTTTGATCCCTTCCGGCTTGTGGAAGGTGGATATCGAGTCTAGGGTTGTTTCCCCGTCGTTTAGGAGCGATCGAGGCATGGAAAATTGGGTTTTGTGCATTTTTACAGTTTTCGGATCGGAGGACGAGTCGTGGTCCACCAGTAACCGCGTTCGTCTCTCGACCTCTGTAGCAGTCAGTCGTGAACCACGTCTACTTTTTGGGCTTTGTCGGTTCGACGTGTATGGCGGTGGAGGAACACGGTCGGTGTTTAACCGTGTCTGATGGCCGCGGTTGGCTTGGAACCGCGTCTGCCTATCTTCATCTCCACCTACCTTGTCTCCTTCTTGACATGGTTTGGAGCGTACCGCATCTGGGATTGTCTCGGTCAATGCATAATCGCGTCTGGGCTAACACGGCAATCTTGAGTTGACTTCACTTCGTGAAGCGTCGGCTCTGTCTTCTTCTCCTCTTTTTAGGTGTTTTCCATTCGTAGGCCTGAGGCGGTTTGTGTGGAACTGCATCAATGTAAATGTGGCTGGTCTTTAACCATGTCTGGTGTTGGGGTGGCTATCTCGCGACCGCGGGTATGTTCTGGGTGTTTTCTTCGCCGGTTTGGTTTTCTGTTGTTGTGGCTTCGACCCCTGGGTTAGCCCATTGTTCCGTGGATGTCTTGGACATCCTATGAGGGTTGTGACTATGTTATAGGGTGTTCGGGTGTGCCATTGTACCGAGCTGTGTTTCGGGTTATTTCGAGGGTCATTATGGTTCCTGGTCAACCCGGTTGTGACCTAGTGGTTGACATGTGACCTCATGAGTGTCTTGTCTATCCTGTGAGGATCCATACATGATTTTGGACGGTTGGAGGTATTGTCATATCTCGGTTTACGTGTCCAAGTGGTTTGAGAGATTTGCTAATCCCTCATGTTCTGTGTTTCATGTTATGCGGAATTGTAAGTCCGTTGTACGGCACAGAGGTCGAGGACTCATTATTATTATTATTATCATTATTGCTACTATGGATCCGGCTATCCTATGCTATCTTCCATAATGTGTTTTACCGTGATTTTGGCTTAGGGACTAGGCTGATTAACGGCGTGTGCCGTGATATGCGACGATCTTGACCCGAGTCATGTGACTCAAGGATCATTGTGTGAGTAGGTCTAGTTGACTGTCCTGAGTCTGGCGGTAGTCTGGTGTGCTACCTTATGCTCCGTAGTACGTGCAATAGGTGCGTGCTTACCCTGTTTGTACTTCGATGTTCGCTATTTTGAGTCTCTATATCTAGTGAGCCTCCACTAGTCGTAGCTTGACGACACTTTCCTATGTGTCGGCCCACCTGGCAGTCGTGGCGGGGCATGTTCCCGGTTGAGACGGTTTGTAGGCTGGTTATCGTGGGCCCCTTTGTCTTGCCGTGAGAGTCCTACAAGAGGGGAAAACTAGCTAGAGGCTTGGCTCAAGACGTTGAGCTTGTGTGTGCGCACGTGGTCAGGGGCATTGGACAGACGCCGACGGGCGTGACCCTGACTAGTTACTCATTACTGTAGTCCCTTGGTGCTCAGTTCGAGTGTCTCAATTACCGCCATTCCAGGCGAGTGGGTGATGGGGCATCGGGGCTATTCCATTAAATGTTTGGAATGTATTTTTGTAATATTATACTTGGTGTGTAATGTGTGTTTGTTTTGGGTTTTATTTGGGTTTATGTGTAAAAGGGCCACGTAGGCCCAGCAGGGGCCCCCACCCTCTCTCTCATTGGGCCACTTGGCTTCTAGGGTCCATGGGGGTTGGTCAATGGTCCAAGGTGGACTTGGACCATGGAGAAGCCAATTCCAAATTGACTTCTCCAAGAGGGGGGCGCACCTCCCCTTATATGTTTTTTTTATTTTGATTTTTTTGACCACATGGGAGAACTATTTCCTATCCCTTATTTGCCCCTCCCTAACCCTAAATCTAAGGATAGTTTAGGTCTTTTATCTATTTCGATATAAGCCTTGTATTTCCATATTTCATAGAAAAATCAAGAAGAAAATTCAGAATTTTTGGTGCAAGAGCAAGGCGCAGGCCCCTCTCCCCCTTCCACCCCCTTTGCAGTTGAGAGAGCAGCCCCCTTCGGAGGTGAGGCCTCATTAACATCCCCTCTTTGAGTGATAAACTCGGCACCGCCGCCATCGAGCAGCCGTCGCACCACCACCGCCACCTCGTCGGAATTCTGTCCATCTCTGGAGAGCAAGCTAAAGCTCAAATTTTAGCTCTCAGTTAGAAGATTTGATCAAGCTGAAATTTTTAGGGTGAGTTCCCCTTGTTGTTCCCCCATCCCATAAAAAGTTTCACCTCGATCCAATTTTGTTTGCCCTTCCTTCCAATTTAAATTCCGATGTCTCCACAATCTGCCACTGTGCAGATCTGTGTTCCAGCAGCCCAACTCTTCTTCATTTTGACCCCCTTTCCAATTTCAGATCAAACTGAAAATTAGACTGGGACTTCTGTCCACCAAAACCCCTTGCCATAATTTTTTTCATGATTTTATGAGTTCGTTTTCCCTTTTTTAAAACCACTGCAACAATCGGATCTTATTCTGTTTCGAACAGTCCAGATCTGACTATCAATGCCAAAAAATCCATTCCACCCCTCAACCCCTCTCAAAAAATTACAAAAAAATTATTTTAGTGTTCCTTACTTCCCCCTCTATCTCCCATAACAGGTGCAACTCCCAGGGCCAAAGTTTGAGCCTCGGTCAAATATCTTCTACAGGCAGATCTCAATCTGCCCAGTCAGATCTGAACCCAGGAGTCAGCGTGTTCATAAATACCCCACGAAAAATCCAGTGCTATGAAAATTTATGTAACAGCCTATGTTCGTAGATCTCTAAAAGGGATTCGTAACGACGCCAGTCTCGCGTAGTTCCGACGTCGGAGCTGATCACATCAAATTTTATCGCCGGGTTGCGTAGTTCTAAAACTGCATTACAGGCTCGAGACAGCAACAACGCTTCACACATCAGGTCGCCCCACCTTCCACAAGGCGTTCCAGCCCGACCATCTTCTAGGGGGCAACCTTCCAAGAGTCCCCTTCGCAACGGGACCAACCCTGCCCCAGTCGGCCGCCCGAGCAGGACGTGGTCCCCACAACCGTCAGCCCACGCCATCCTGAGAGCACCGACGGAGCGGTCCAAATCGCTGCCCGTCAACACAAGTTCGCTATTCCCGGGTCGTTGTTGTCACCCTTTACCTCCCTGCGTGGAGTGGGCCATAAAATCTTTACTATATTTAAGTTATACCATTGTACTGGAAATACGAGTCTTGGTCGAGGTCGTCTTCCCCACGCCCGGTAGCGTGGAGGTATCGTGTCTGCTCCCCTGTCGGTAATTTGCTTTACTCGTATATATTTCTATATGTCGCTGCATGAGTGTGTTAGGATAAATTAGCTCGCTCAAGTTTCAATCGCTGCTGTGAGAGAGACCGAGGCCCGTCCCGTGACCCGATCCAGACACGAAAGAGAGTTGACCACCCAGACTCATTGCCAGTTTTTCAACCGCACGGATACCACATTTCCCTTGCTTAGGGACGTCCTCTAGCTAGAGACCCAGGTTCGCGTCCTGTCCCGCATCAAATTAGTATCATAGCAAAGGTGAGTCTAGGGTAGTCGGTCCAAGGTGTCGCATTACATTCCTATACCCGGTATATCAAAAGGTGTTCCTGGAATGACAGGTTACGCCTATCGGGAAGGTAACACACTTGCGTGAGTGCGATCTTCGGATCAAACCTCCGCCACATACCAGATACTGGTTAGTGTCTAAGACAGTCGGTGCCAGGGAGTTGCATTTCATTGCATTTGCATTCCAAGCTTTGTGTCGTTGCTTGCCCACCCGGCGAGGTACCCAATACCATCGCCCCACGCCTATGGCAAACCCACGGGATACCGTCTCTGGAGACTTACACTCCTTGCACGAGGCGATAATGGCCCTCGTAGGCCGGATGGACCAATCCGAGGCGACCTTCAGGAGCTTCTCGGGCCGTATGAATGGCCGTCTTAACGCCATGGAGTAACGGATAGAGTCATCCGACAGATCTGTCAAGGTCTGGTCAGACAGTTGGATAGGATGTCACACGGAGAGCCTCCTAGAGCGGCCCAGGGCCCACCCACCCCCACTCCAGCGGCGGCCCTAAGCCAAGTTTCTCCCATAGCCCAGGTCCAACCCACTCCCGCGGCCCTGGACCCACCCGCACATGCTCCTTAACCCGCCCCTCACCGGGCCCCCGAACCAAAGCTCCGTGACCTTGGTCTTGAGGACTATGGGTCCGATAATGCTTATGAGGGGTATGGCCGATGCCATCGTGGCTTTCATCAGCAGAGAGATGAGGAGGACGATAGAGTCCTTAGGACCGTTCGTGTCACGTCCCGAGCGCGGAAGCTTACCCGTGGCGCGACAGTTTTATATAGAACCAAAGCGAGCTAGCTATTCGATGGAATTCTTCATTTTGATAGTTAATAGGGTGCGCAAATAACTAAGATTTAACTTGAAATTAATACAAATAATTCGAGATGACAATTGTTACCACTAACCAAATGATAATTATACACATTTCTCGAGTCCAACTACTAGGCTTCAAGCCCTTATTACAGTTCTAATAAATTAGACTAATACAACTAACATCTGACATAACTGGATACAAATGACATAATTACTACACCACAATTAACAAGACAACATGATAACTCCATTTATACACTCATCACTCAGACTCATTCCCTTCCGAGTTTTGGCTGATATCCGAACTACTTAAAAAGGTTAGAAAATAACTAGATGAGCGAATCGCTCAGTAGGATTTACGTCTCAAGTTCTAACATGCTTTAAGTGAATTACCTATTTATTTAATGTAGGTAAACTATGCATGCAGACAGATAGATATCAAAGAATCGTAAAATCGATAGGAGTAGAAAGTGAGAGTATATAGATTGCACAATTTCAAGCAACAGTAGCAAGTGATAGCAAATGATATCAGGCCAGTGATAACTGAGAAGTAATAACTGGAATAGAAACATGTTAATCAAGCTAGCAATAGTAAGCAAAGTAGTTTCAAGCATGTATAACTGGAATTGGCTATTTATTATGCATTCAAGTAAACACTTTTACCCTTCTGCGGGTCTCAAGTTAATCAATCAAGTAATATCACGAGAATGAGTGGAATGCCTAAAGTCTAGCAAGCAAGTACTCCGGTGCAATGCTAAACACCATGGTCAATAAACTCCCATGGGCACAAGTACCTTCGGGTGCTCCTCCCAGGACCAGACCGGGCCCTATATGCACAGCATTGGTCGTGTTTGTCGACATCCACTCTCATTTATAGCCAATATGGAATTTCAAGGATTGACCCGATAGGATGTATATAAGGTGGATTATAGAATAGAATCCAAGGCGTATCGTTATGTAGGGACGAACTAGGAGTAAAACCCGTAACGTTCGATACATGCGAATGACAATAGGAGTTTGAGACTAACTTGCTGGTGTTGACACAAATGTCGATATTAGTTATATATATATATTATTTTTATCCAATATGTATATGTATATATATATCCGATTATAGAATTCTGTCCAATATAATGGAGGTTATAGGTATGTATATCTTCTGTCCAATATACATATATGAGTTAGGCAAAATGGTGATTTATTATAATAATTAGAAATTAATTATGAAAATAAGTTTTTATGTTGAATATAGTTCTAACTTGCTAAAAATGATATTAACATGTTGAGAATGAGTTTCATATGTTACTTTACTGGTAAGGTGATAAAAATAAATTTTTCATGCTGGATTTAATTTTTACATGCTGAAAATTAATTATTAACATGCTAAAATTAATTATTAACATGCTAAAATTAATTAACTTACTGATAGGATGATAATATAAGGTTGACATGTTGATTACAGAAATTTTCTGATAACAACATAATTTTATCATGCAAAATTTTATTTTTCTACATTTATTTGCTAATTATTTGATAGGAAAATAGAATTATCATGCTAAAAAATAGTTTTAATACATTGAAAATAAATATAACATGCCAAAAATAATTATAACATGTTGGAATAATTTTACCATACTGGAAGAAATGTTATCATGCTGGAAGTAATTTTCATGCATCAATTTACTACTTTATTTAATAGGAAAGTAAGTTTTATATGCACAAAAATAGCTTTAAATATATTTTAACATGCTGAAAATAATTTTTATATCTCAGTATGTATAAATTAATTCTATCATATTGGAAGTCACTTTTAAAATGCTGGAAATAGTTTTAACATGTTGGAGATAATTTTTAGTATGTATAAACTAATGTGGTGAAAATTAGATTTTTACAAAAAAAATAATTTCATTCTACAAATATATATATATATTTCTTTAAGGTGTCGGGTGTATATATGCACACTTGCATATGCAGGTGTTACATATATACTGTTAATAGAGGTAAAATGGAGGTTCATAAATTGTTCATACTTTATTTCACTTGTAAAGAGGCTTTACAGTGTTTTTCATTAAGTTCACTGCATGTGTCGACACTAGTGTCGACACTTCCTGTTCATTTTTCATCTCTGTTGTACAGTTAATATTACAATGTTTTGTGTGTTGACACCGGTGTCGACACCTGTGTCGACACATGAGATTCTTCTACGGCTTACATATACCGTTAATATTGTATGTGTCGACACCTGTGTCGACACATGAGGTTCACGTACGTTGTTTTCATTAAGTTTACAGTATGTGTCGACACTAGTGTCGACACCTATTGTTCACAATGTTTTGTGTGTGTCGACACCTGTGTCGACACCTATGGTTCTGTCTTCGTGTTTATTATTAATTAAGTCTTGTTTTGGTTTAATCATCTTGTTAATCAAGTGTTTAAGGTTTTAATCCATGGTTTAATTTTGGTTTTGTCAACACTCTGGGTAAGTGTCGCGTAGGTGTCGCGTAAGTGTTGACACCTCGGGTAGGTGTCGCGTAAGTGTTGACACCTCGGGTAAGTGTTGCGTAGGTGTCGCGTAAGTGTTGACACCTCGGGTAAGTGTTGCGTAGGTGTCAACACTTGTGCAACACTTGTGCAACACCTATAATGCAAGTGTCGACATATGTATGACATATGTATGGAAGTGTTGACACGAGGTGTCAACACCTGCATTATATATATATATGGAAGTGTTATGTGAGGTGTTGACATTGAGTGATTTGGTAGATTAACAGGTTAATTAAGCATGCTAATAGATTAGGTATGCTATTAGATTAGTTAATAAAGCTCATTCATGTTAGTTATCTAGGGCATGAGACTAATACTTGCTAATTGTCCAAGATTGAAGCTATTGCATGCTAATTATCCTCGTTGTGAAACTAATTACTTTACTAATTTTACTACTTTTCTTAGATTAAAGCTAATACATGATAACTATGAGGCTAACACATGTTGTATAAACGTGAAAGATCGCATGGAGATGAGCCTAAGATTAACTGCCTAGACTAATCATCCTAGATTAGCTACTAGTTTAGTTAAAAATTGAGAACACCTACCTTGTTGGAAGATCGTAGTAGCAGACCCTTCTTGTGCAATCCCTGCAGAGCTTTGCCCCAACCTTAGCTAGCCTAGAATGGGGTAGCTACGGGTATGTTTATAGGGTCTGTCATGACCGAATAGGGGGCAAGATCTGGAATAATGGGGCTTTACAGCTTGTACAGGCTGGAGAGATAAGAGATAGGCTGGAGAGATAAGAGATACTGTTTGTACAGCTAATCCATGGCCCAAATCGTAAGTGCAAGTTTTGATAGCTTTAATCATATAATTATTTGGCAAAAAGGGTAAATGGTGTGGATGCTAGGATTGGAACCCTGATCACTAGGTTGAAAGGCACATCACTTAACCAACTACTCTAGGAAGCCACTTGTTAAGTGAATAATCTTTACATATGATGACTCCGTGTTCCAACTTCTTACATAAGCTTCCTATAGAGTTTATCTAATGTTTTTTTTTCATTTGGAAAATATTATTAATAATATTTTTTTTATTTTTATTTTTTTTTATACGGGGTGCTACACCCTCCCCTACTTAAAAGAATTTGGTCCCCAAATTCAATTGTATAAGGGTAAATTCAACTACATAAGGATGCTGTAGAAAGTATAAGATACTTGCCGACTAAAATAGTTCTAGGTATATTCTCTTCATAGATGCCTCGGTCTCCCAAGTTGCTTCTTGCTCCGAGCATCGATTCCATTGGATTTTTACCATAGGGATCGTCTTGCTCCTTAGAACTCGGATTTCTTGGTCGAGAATCTTTACTGGCCTTTGCTCATAGGTGAGGTCCTTCTGTATCACCATGTCAGTGTGATCGATGACGTGGAGAGGATCGTGCACATACTTCTTCAGCATAGAAATATGGAATACATTGTGCACTTCCGAGAGTTGAGGTGGTAAGGCAATGCTATAAGCCACCTCGCCCACTCTTTCTAATACTTCAAATGGACCGATAAACCTTGGTGTGAGCTTGCCCTTAACACCGAATCTTCTAATACCTCGGCCGGGAGATACCTTGAGAAATACACGATCACCCACTTGAAATTCCAAATCTCTCCTTCTGTTATCAGCATAAGATTTTTGCCTGCACTGAGCTACCTTGAGTCTCTCTCGGATAAGGTGTATCTTTTCAGTTGAATCTCTAACCATATCTGGGCCTAAGAGTTATCTTTCACCGACTTCATCTCACATATTGGAGATCGACAACTCCTGCCATAAAGTGCCTCGAAAGGTGCCATCTGGATACTGGCTTGGTAGCTGTTATTGTAGGCAAATTCGGCTTGGGGTAAGTGGTCATGCCAGCTTCCGCCGAAATCTATTATACATGCCCTGAACATATCTTCAACAACCTGATTTGTTCTTTCAGTCTGACCATCTGTCTGGGGATGAAAAGCAGTGCTAAAGTTGAGTTTCGTTCCCAGAGAATGTTGTAGACCCTTCCAAAAATGAGAAGTAAAGCGTGGGTCTTGATCAGATACTATAGACACAGGAATTCCATGTAATCTAGTAACCTCTTTGATATATAGGGCAGCAAGAACATCAATCGACCACCGACTCTTGATAGGCAAGAAATGAGCCGATTTAGTAAGGCGATCGATGATTACCCAAATTCCATCATGTCCGCCCCTAGACCTGGGCAAACCCATGATGAAGTCCATGCCGATGTCTTCCCATTTCCACTTGGGGATATCTAGTGGATGCAATCTTCCAGCGGGCTTCTGATGTTCCGCCTTCACCTGTTGGCATGTCAAGCATCTAGACACGAAGTCTGCTATCTCCCTTTTCATATTGGGCCACCAAAAGGTTCTTTTTATGTCTTGATACATCTTAGTGGCTCCAGGGTGGATCGTATACCTCGATCAGTGAGCTTCTTCAAGAATCATCTTCTTCAACTCAGGACTGTCTGGTACACATGTCCGTTCATGGTATAATAATCTGCCATCGAGTGCCGACTTGAAATCAGATTTCTCGTCCAGCTTTTCTTTTATTTCCACTAGGGTAGGATCTTCTTCTTGCAACCTCTTGATTTCAGCTAGCAAATCCGGATGTACACTTATGAGAGATAGAGTAATACACATGTCATTCTCATCCATGCTTATATTGAGTTCAGAGAATTTTTTCAGAAGCTTCCATTCTTGAACCATACAGTTGCGTATTAGGGCTCTCGGCTTCCGACTAAGGGCATCTGCTATGGAATTACCCTTACCAGGATGATATTGTATAGTGAAGTCGAAATCCTTGAGATACTCGAGCCAACGCCTTTGTCGCATGTCCAGCTCTCTCTGAGAGAATAGATATTTAAGGCTTTTATGATCGGAGTATACGGTGAATTGCTCCCCGTAGAGATAGTGCCTCCAGACCTTTAAAGCCAATACCACTGCGGCTAGTTCCAAATCATGCACAAGGTAGTTTTCTTCATGCTTCTTTAATTACCGGGAAGAGTATGCAATGACTCTTCCATTCTGCATCAATACACATCCGAGGCCGATACCAGATGCATCGGTATATACCTCGTACTTCTCTCCTTCAATTGGTAGAGATAAGACCGGAGCAGTAGTCAAGAGATGCTTCAAAGTTAGGAAACTCTTCTCACAGTCTTCACTCCATTCATAAGGCACTTCCTTGCGAGTTAATCTGGTAAGAGGGACAGCAATCTTGGAGAAGTCCTTAATAAAACGCCGATAGTAACCAGCTAGACCCAAGAAGCTTCGAATCTCCGTTGCATTCGTTGGTCGTCCCCAATTTTGTACAGCTTCGACCTTCGAAGGGTCAACAGAAATTCCATTCTTTGATATGACATGGCCTAAGAAGGACACTTCTTCAAGCCAGAACTGGCATTTGCTGAATTTGGCATATAGCTTGTTGTCTCGCAATATCTGTAATGCCTTCTTGAGATGCACTTCATGATCTTCTTCAGTTTTTGAATAGATCAATATATCATCGATAAAGACCATAATAAATTGGTCTAAATAAGGCCTATAGATGTTGTTCATTAACTGCATAAAAGCTGTGGGGGCGTTTGTTAGTCCAAAAGGCATAACAGTAAATTCGTAATGCCCATACCTGCTTCGAAATGCAGTTTTATATATGTCTACTTCTTTGATCCTCAATTGGCGGTAACCAGACCGAAGATCAATCTTGGAGAAATAGTTAGCTCCAGACAATTGGTCGAACAGCTCGTCAATTCTCGGCAGCGGGTACTTGTTCTTGATTGTAAGATGGTTTAACTATCGATAATCAATGCATAGCCTAAATGTTCCATCCTTCTTTTTAACAAAGAGCACGGGTGCTCCCCAAGGGGAAGTACTCGGCCTAATGAATCCCTTTTTCAGTAAATCCATTAGCTGCTCTTTTAGCTCCTTCAACTCGGCGGGAGATATTCTATAAGGTGTCTTAGACACAGGACCGGCACCAGGAATAATGTCGATAGTGAACGACACTTCCTTCTCCGGGGGTAAACTTGGTAATTCTTCAGGAAAAACATCTGAAAAGTCTCTAATTACACGGATGTCTTCAATTTCAGTTTTCTCGACTTCCATGGCAGTCACAAAAGCTATGAAAGCCACACATCCTTTATTCACAAGTTTGCTAGCTCGAAGAGCTGAGATGAGAGGGGATTTATTCCGAGGGCTAATATAAACTAACTCGGAATAATCTGCAAAAGTTATCTTGCCATGCCGGCAGTCTACCGTTGCTTGGTAGGTGGATAACCAGTCAGCTCCTAATATGACATCATAATGCTCCATATCAAGGCATATCAGGTCGACTGGCAGATTGTTACCTTGGACCATAACCTCACAATTTGGGTAGTGATGCATGATATCAGACTTGTTTCCAAGAGGTGTAGATATTACTAAATCTAACCATTCAGGTTCTTTAGAAAATGAGGCAGTAAATCTCTTGGAAACAAATGAATGAGTTGCTCCAGTATCAAATAGAACTTTTGCAGGTTTAGAGCAAACAGTTAGTGTACCTTCCACGATTCCTCCTTCCATGGGTTTCGTCCCTTGAAGAGCTTGGAGACGGCCTTGTTTCTTTACCAGACGCTTCTCGTCTTTGTTGGCTTATTCCTTCATCAAGGGGCAGTCGGGGATTCGATGCTCTCGACTCCCACATCGGAGACATGCTCCCAGTTTCCTCCAGCATTCCTCAGTCTTATGACCAGCCTTGTCACAATACTTGCAGATTTCCTTGGAAGGTGTGATGGCGGAGGAAGGCTTATTGTTGATTGTAGAGAAGGGCTTGTTGCTTTTCTGGAACCTCTTCTCTTTGGAAAATTCTCCTCCATTTAAGAATCGCTTCTTACCAAATGGTGGTTTGAAGTTTCCCATACTAGGGACGGGTTGCTTCTTGTCCCTGCCTCGAATCCTTTCAGAGAATTCAGTGGCATCTTCCAACAATTGAGCACGCCAAACCATTTCCGAATAGACATGGATGTCCATTGGCGCAAGTTGTGTAATATATTGGGGCCGTAGCCCGTTGAGGAATCTCCTTGCTTTCATCTTTTCTGTACACACCAAGTGGGGTGCATAACGGGAAAGTCTTGAGAATTGGGCCTCATATTCGGCCACCTTCAGGCTCCGTTGCTTTAACGCGGCAAATTCCGTGGCCTTCTTCTCTTGAACACGGTCAGAAAAATACTTGTTGTTGTAGTGTTCAACAAACTCCGCCCAGGTGACATGGTTGTCGGGCAGTGTTGCTTCTACGGATTCCCACCAGCATCGAGCATCCCGTTCTAGTTGGAACGTAGCCAATAGAACCTTCTCTGTATCCGTGCATTGCATTACACGGAAGATCCTCTCAATTTCCTTCAGCCAATTCTCGGCATCATCGGAGTCCACCGAACCCGTGAATCTTGGTGGGTTCATGTTACGAAAATCCCGGTGAAGGTCACCAGCTCCACGGTGAGCACCGCCAACACCGCCTTGCGCCACTTGCTGTAGCGCCTGCGTAAGTCCCTGCACAGTGCGCTGCATCTCGCGCCATTGTGCTCTTTCAGCGACCATAATCCTACAAAAGAATTAAGGTGTAATAAATATTGGGTTTCGTTATTATGGAGTCAATTGTCATTGTTAAACTTAACCCTTGACTTTACCCATCTCACCAGGTAAGATCTAAACCTATCCATAGACAATTCTATTAGACATTTATATCTTTGGACTCAGGTTTTTAGCTAGGAAATTAAAATCCTAGGCTCTGATACCAAGAAAGCTGTCACGTCCCGAGCGCGGAAGCTTACCCGTGGCGGGACAGTTTTATATAGAACCAAAGCGAGCTAGCTATTTGAGGATTTCTTCATTTTGATAGTTAATAGGGTGCGCAAATAACTAAGATTTAACTTGAAATTAATACAAATAATCCGAGATGACAATTGTTACCACTAACCAAATGATAATTACACACATTTCTCGAGTCCGACTACTAGGCTTCAAGCCCTTATTACAGTTCTAATAAATTAGACTAATACAACTGACATCTGACATAATTGGATACAAATGACATAATTACTACACCACAATTAACAAGACAACATGATAACTCCATTTCTACACTCATCACTCAGACTCATTCCCTTCCGAGTTCTGGCTGATATCCGAACTACCTGAAAAGGTTAGAAAACAACTAGATGAGCGAATCGCTCAGTAAGATTTACATCTCAAGTTCTAACATGCTTTAAGTGAATTACCCATTTTTTTAATGTAGGTAAATTATGCATGCAGACAGATAGATATCAAAGAATCGTAAAATCGATAGGAGTAGAAAGTGAGACTATATAGATTGCACAATTTCAAGCAACAGTAGCAAGTGATAGCAAATGATATCAGGCCAGTGATAACTGAGAAGTAATAACTGGAATAGCAACATGTTAATCAAGCTAGCAACAGTAAGCAAAGTAGTTTCAAGCATGTATAACTGGAATTGGCTATTTATAATGCATTCAAGTAAACAATTTTACCCTTCTGCGGGTCTCAAGTCAATCAATCAAGTAATATCACGAGAATGAGTGGAATGCCTAAAGTCTAGCAAGCAAGTACTCCGGTGCAATGCCAAACACCGTGGTCAATAAAATCCGATGGGCACAAGTACCTTCGGCTCCCAGGACCAGACCGGGCCCTATATGCACAGCAGTGGTCGTGTTTGTCGACATCCACTCTCATTTATAGCCAATATGGAATTTCAAGGATTGACCCGGTAGGATGTATATAAGGTGGATTATATAATAGAATCCAAGGCGTATCGTTATGTAGGGACGAACTAGGAGTAAAACCCGTAACGTTCGATACATGCGAATGACAATAGGAGTTAGAGACTAACTTGCTGGTGTTGACACAAATGTCGATATTAGTTATATATATTATTTTCATCCAATATGTATATGTATATATATATCCGATTATAGAATTCTGTCCAATATAATGGAGGTTATAGGTATGTATATCTTCTGTCCGATATACATATATGAGTTAGCCAAAATGGTGATTTATTATAATAATCAGAAATTAATTATGAAAATAAGTTTTTATGTTGAATATAGTTCTAACTTGCTAAAAATGATATTAACATGTTGAGAATGAGTTTCATATGTTACTTTACTGGTAAGGTGATAAAAATAAAATTTTCATGCTGGATTTAATTTTTACATGCTGAAAATTAATTATTAACATGCTAAAATTAATTATTAACATGCTAAAATTAATTAACTTACTGATAGGATGATAATATAAGGTTGCCATGCTGATTACAGAAATTTTCTGATAACAACATAATTTTATCATGCAAAATTTTTTTTTCAACATTTATTTGCTAATTATTTGATAGGAAAATAGAATTATCATGCTGAAAAATAGTTTTAATACATTGAAAATAACTATAACATGCCAAAAATAATTATAACATGCTGGAATAATTTTACCATACTGGCAGAAATGTTCTCATGCTGGAAGTAATTTTCATGCATCAATTTACTACTTTATTTAATAGGAAAGTAAGTTTTATATGAACAAAAATAGCTTTAAATAGATTTTAACATGCTGAAAATAATTTTTATATCTCAGTATGTATAAAATAATTCTATCATATTGGAAGTCACTTTTAAAATGCTGAAAATAGTTTTAACATGTTGGAGATAATTTTTAGTATGTATAAACTAATGTGGTGAAAATTAGATTTTTACAAAAAAAATAATTTCATTCTACAAATATATATATATATATATTTCTTTAAGGTGTCGGGTGTATATATGCACACTTGCATATGCAGGTCTTATATATACTGTTAATAGAGGTAAAATGGAGGTTCATAAATTGTTCATACTTTATTTCACTTGTAAAGAGGCTTTACGGTGTTTTTCATTAAGTTCACTGCATGTGTCGACACTAGTGTCGACACTTCCTATTCATTTTTCATCTCTGTTGTACAGTTAATATTACAATGTTTTGTGTGTCGACACCGGTGTCGACAATTGTGTCGACACCTGTGTCGACACATGAGATTCTTCTACGGCTTACATATACCGTTAATATTATATGTGTCGACACCTATGTCGACACCGGTGTCGACACCTGTGTCGACACATGAGGTTCACGTACGTTGTTTTCATTAAGTTTACAGTATGTGTCGACACTAGTGTCGACACCTATTGTTCACAATGTTTTGTGTCTGTCGACACCTGTGTCGACACCTGTGGTTCTGTCTTCGTGTTTATTATTAATTAAGTCTTGTTTTGGTTTAATCATCTTGTTAATCAAGTGTTTAAGTTTTTAATCCATGGTTTAATTTTGGTTTTGTCAACACTCTGGGTAAGTGTCACGTAGGTGTCGCGTAAGTGTTGACACCTCGGGTAGGTGTCGCGTAAGTGTTGACACCTCGGGTAAGTGTTGCGTAGGTGGTGCGTAACTGTTGACACCTCGGGTAAGTGTTGCGTAGGTGTCAACACTTGTGCAACACTTGTGCAACAACTATAATGCAAGTGTCGACATATGTATGACATATGTATGGAAGTGTTGACACGCGGTGTCAACACCTGCATTATATATATATATATGGAAGTGTTATGTGAGGTGTTGACATTGAGTGATTTGGTAGATTAACAGGTTAATTAAGCATGCTAATAGATTAGGTATGCTATTAGATTAGTTAATGAAGCTCATTCATGTTAGTTATCTAGGGCATGAGACTAATACTTGCTAATTATCCAAGATTGAAGCTATTGCATGCTAATTATCCTCGTTGTGAAACTAATTACTTTACTAATTTTACTATTTTTCTTAGATTAAAGCTAATACATGATAACTATGAGGCTAACACATGCTGTATAAACGTGAAAGATCGCATGGAGATGAGCCTAAGACTAACTGTCTAGACTAATCATCCTAGATTAGCTACTAGTTTAATTAAAAA
This sequence comes from Amorphophallus konjac, assembly GCA_022559845.1. Lineage (NCBI taxonomy): Eukaryota > Viridiplantae > Streptophyta > Magnoliopsida > Alismatales > Araceae > Amorphophallus > Amorphophallus konjac. The sequence continues at coordinate 165,200,050 of CM040118.1, read as the reverse complement.
TTGAGAACACCTACCTTGTTGGAAGATCGTAGTAGCAGACCCTTCTTGCGCAATCCCTGCAGAGCTTTGCCGCAACCTTAGCTAGCCTAGAATGGGGTAGCTACGGGTATGTTTATAGGGTCTATCATGACCGAATAGGGGGCAAGATCTAGAATAATGGGGCTTTACAGCTTGTACTGGCTGGAGAGATAAGAGATAGGCTGGAAAGATAAGAGATACTGTTTGTACAGCTAATCCATGGCCCAAATCGTAAGTGCAATGGCCCAAATCGTAAGTGCAAGTTTTGCTAGCTTTAATCATATAATTATTTGGCAAAAAGGGTAAGGTAAATGGTGTGGATGCTAGGATTGGAACCCTGGTCACTAGGTTGAAAGGCATATCACTTAACCAACTATTCTAGGAAGCCACTTGTTAAGTGGATAATCTTTACATATGATGACTCCGTATTCCAACTTCTTGCATAAGCTTCCTATAGAGTTTATCTAATGTTTTTTTTTCATTTGAAAAATATTAATAATAATATATTTTTTTCATTTTCATTTTTTTTATACGGGGTGCTACAGTGCGAGCGGACCCTCCCATTTTTGACGGGTCCTTTGATCTGAAAGTCTATTTAGATTGGGAGTCTGGCATAGACAGGTACTTCGATTGGTTCGATATGATAGACCGTCGAAGAGTCTGATTCGCGACCATGAAACTGATGGGAGAGGCACAGACATATTGGAAGAACGTAGAGAGCCTGTTATTTCATTGGCAAGAGCCCCAGGTTGAGACATGGGGTGAGATGAAGGTCAAACTCTGGCAAAAGTACCTTCTTGCCACATACCGGCAGCGACTTATCGATAGGTGGCAGAGTCTCAGCCAGGGAGATCGGTCCGTCTCCGAGTATATCGTTGAATTTGATGAGTATTTTTTGTGATGTGGCATATCGGAGTAGAGCACCATGCCCATTCTCGCTTCCGTCGTGGTCTGCGGCCCTACTATCAGTATGAGCATTTTCGCCGCAATGTGACCAAGTTAGAAGACGCGTATCAGGTTGCTCTCGAGTTGGAGCAGTTTGAGGGAGAGTTTGAGTCTACCCAATGGTTGGGCCCCATCCTTCTTCATAGTGCCGAGCCCCGTAGCTCTTTAGGCCCATATCAGAGGGCCCCCGTGGCTCCACCTCAGGAGCCCGCCCGTCAGGAGCAATTCGCTCCACGGCCTCACCCTCCCCCGCCAAGGGATCTACCTCCACCCCAACCACCGGCACCCATTTCCCGCCCCCCGACACCCATTGCCCATCTACCGACACCCACACCTCCTTCCCTGTTGCCTACACAACCTATCCATCGGGAGGATAAGGGTAAGGGACCACTTATCAGGGAGACTAGTGGGTCACGACAGCAGTGTTATCGTTGTCAGGGGTTTGGCCAGTTTGCAGGCCAGTGTCCCACTCGTACATCACTAGCCCTAGGGGACAAAAGGGTTGGAGAAGCCTCACCTTCTGGGCTTGTGTCTGTCAGCTATGAGGCCTAGCAGGGATTAGCTGACGAATTCTATGAGGACCCAGAGGAACCTATCGACACCCATGATGCATCACCCGGATGATGTCCACCTTGGGGTAATGTCCTGCATTATGTATGAGTCTAGGGTCATGTGTGCGTCTATTTTCTTTTCTTTTTGCTGTCATCCAGTCTATGAGAGTCTGCATGTGTCGAGTCTAGTCAGTCTAATGTCAGCTCGCGATGTCAGTCCCTTTCGAGTGTGAGGCAAGTCGGATCTCATGCGTACATTGTGGACTTGCCTAACGAATAGGGGATCAGCTCTACCTTTCTCGGATCCAGTCACATACAGGGGCCCAGCAGTGATTCCCAGTGAGTCTTTGAGCCGTCTCCTCCCCTTGTGAGTCACCCCACCTCGGAGTGTCCACCACCATCCTCATTCCTAGCAGCATGTGCATATAGAATATATACGTGATGAGCATGTGACTATTACTCGGAGTGGAGTGTACCCACGCTACCCTATACGGTGGAGAGCACGACCCACATCTGATCACCTCGGCGAAGCTACAGAGGATGGAACGAGATCCGCAGGAGCGAGCAGTCGCACCCCTTACTCGACGGGGTCGAGTTCTTCCCACCCAGGGAGAATTGATGGGGCATCGGGGCTATTCCATTAAATGTTTGGAATGTATTTTTGTAATATTGTACTTGGTGTGTAATGTGTGATTGTTTTGGGTTTTATTTTGGTTTATGTGTAAAAGGGCCACGTAGGCCCAGTAGGGGCCCCCACCCTCTCTCTCATTGGGCCACTTGGCTTCTAGGGGAGAAGCCAATTCCAAATTGACTTCTCCAAGAGGGGGGCGCACCTCCCCTTATATATTTTTTTTATTTTGGTTTTTTTGACCACATGGGAGAACTATTTTCTATCCCTTATTTTCCCCTCCCTAACCCTAGATCTAAGGATAGTTTAGGTCTTTTATCTATTTCGATATAAGCCTTGTATTTCCATATTTCATAGAAAAATCAAGAAGAAAAATCAGAATTTTAGGTGCAAGAGCAAGGGCACAGCCCCGTCTCCCCTTTCCACCCCCTTTGTAGCTGAGAGAGCAGCCCCCTTCTGAGGTGTGAGGCCTCATTAACATCCCCTCTCTGAGTGAGAAGCTCGGCACCACCGCTGCCGCTGCCATCGAGCCGCCGTCGCACCACCACCGCCACCTCGTCGGAATTCTATCCATCTCTGGATAGCAAGCTAATGCCTGAATTTTAGCTCTCAATCAGAAGATCTGATCAAGCTAAAATCCTTAGGGTGAGTTCCCCTTGTTGTTCCCACATCTCATAAAAAGTTTCACCTCGATCCAATTTTGTTTGCCCTTCCTTCCAATTTAAATTCCACTGTCTACACAATCTGCCCCTGTGCAGATCTGTGTTCCAACAGCCCAACTCTTCTTCGTTTTGACCCTCTTTCCAATTTCAGATCAAACTGAAAATTGGACTGGGACTTCATTCTACCAAAACCCCTTGCCATAAATTTTTTCATGATTTTATGAGTTTGTTTACCCTTTTTTAAAACCACTGCAAAAATTGGATCTTATTCTGTTTCGAACAGTCCAGATCTGACTATCAGTGCCAAAAAATCCATTCCACCCCTCAAATCCTCTCAGAAAATTACAAAAAAAATATTTTCGTATTCCTTACTCCCCCTCTATCTCCCATAAAAGGCCCAACTCCCAGATCCAAAGTTTGGGCCTTGGTCAAATCTCTTCTACAGGCAGATCTCAATCTATCAAGTCAGATCTGAACCTAGGAGTCAACCTGTTCATAAATACCCCACGAAAAATCTAGTGCTATAAAAATTCCTGTAATAGCATATGTTCGTAGATCTCTGAAAGGGCTTCGCAACGGCGGTAGTCTCGCGTCGTTACGACATCGGAGCTGATCACAACAAATTTTATCACTGGGTCGCGCAGTTCTGAAACTACATAGCAGGCTCGGGACAGCAACAACAACGCTTCGCACATCAGGTCGCCCCACCTTCCACAAGGCATTCCAGCCCGACCGCCTTCCAGGGAGCAACCTTCCAGGAGTCCCCTTCGCAACGGGACCAAGCCCGCCCCAGTCGGCCGCCCGAGCAGGACGTGGTCCCCACAACTGTCAGCCTGCGCCGTCCAGACAGCACCGATGGAGTGGTCCAAATCACTGTCCGTCAACCCAAGTTCGCTATTCCAGGGTCATTGTTGTCACATTTTACCTCCCTGTGTGGAGTGGGCAATAAAATCTTTGCTGTGTTTAAGTTTTACCATTGTACCGGGAATACAAGTCTTGGCCAGAATCGTCTTCCCCACGCCCGATAGCGTGGAGGTATCATGTCCGCTCCCCTCTCGGCAATTTACTTTACTCGTATATATTTCCATATGCCGCTGCATGAGTGTGTTAGGATAATTTAGCTCACTCAAGTTTCAATCACCGCTGCGAGAGAGAGTGAGGCCCGTCCCGTGACCCGATCCGGGCACGAAAGAGAGTTGACGACCCAGACTCATTGTCGGTTTCTCAACCGTGCAGATCCCACGTTTCCCTCACTTAGGGACGTCCGCGAGCTAGAGTCCCAGGTTCGCGTCCCGTCCCGCATCAGTGGGAGATACTTGTGGCGCAGTGTAAGGCGTCAGTGGACACATCTGGCTATTCTTCTAGTGAGGAGGTGCTTCTGTCACTTGACGCATGACTTGTGCTTTCGTGACTTGTCCGGGTAGCCTATGCTTGGCTTCACTAAAGGTTACGGTTATTGTAGCGTACACAATGGTGAGTTCGTGTATGTCTTGTGCCTTTGACCGTGTAGGTCTTTTGTAGGGCCTTTGCCTATTTCTGTAGGCCTTCACGATAGGGTTTCGTGATTTATCAATGGATCTGTAACTCCTGACTTTGTGAGATCGGGGTTCGCCTTTCTGTTGTTGTTTTGAGTAGCTTAGAGGGGCCAAGGTTCGGTCGACTACCGTGTTTCCGTGGTATGGCTTTCCTCTTTACTTTTGTTTTTGTTCCTACTCTTGCTCCTGCTTTACTGTTGTAGTTTAGCACTGCTGTTACTGTGTTGTTTTGTGGTAGGGTTCTACGGGATCCCTACTGAGCCAGTGAGACGAGGCTCACCCCTGACTTTTCAGGTGCAGCTATTCTTCCACGTGCTTAGAGGTGCAGTGCGGTGGTTCTTAGTGCCAGCGTTTTCCAGTGTCAGGCTCCCCCCGACTTGAGAGTATGTTCTCTTTCCTATTGTACTGTACTTTGGTTGGACTAGACTCTGCTAGCTCTGTTAGTTTTAATTGTTATAGAAAATGTAATTTTATTTCTACTATTTTCGTAATCTTGATCATAGAAATTTAATTGCTTACTACTTTATCTGGAAGTTCAATGTACTCTCACATACCTTTCTATCCCTTTGGAGCTTTCCCGCTCTTGGGAGGCCTCTCAGAATCCAAGTGGTATCGGGTTTACCCGGTATCCGGAGTCCGGGTCGTCACATTAGCTGACGAGTAATCCGATCTTCTGACTTCAGCCAGTGTGTTTTCAATCCCAAGGGACTGACATATGTTCAATACGGGTCCGAGGGCAAGATAACTCGGCTCTGAATTGTATGGGAGTGACTTTGCCATTGTGTTATCTTGGGCAAGTGGATCTTCGGCAGGAGTGGCTTGCTCCTTTCCAGGCACAACTTCAATAGCAGACATTATTTGATCGTGTTCACCAGGCATTTCCACGATCGGTTCCGGTTGTATCAGAGGTATGGCCGAGGATGACTCATGACTAGAACACTTCCCTCCCTGCTCAGAATCTTTAGCGCCGCTATCGCTGGCCGTATCAAATTTGGCTTGAACCGTCGTTTCTTCATGAAAGACTTCTTCCCAGCACCTACATGCTGTCGAGGCCTCTAACTTATGAGGTTCAGGCTGACATGGTAGCAATAATTCTGATGATTGTCGAGGTTGTTGGATAAAGGTTATCTTGATAATGTCTCTCTATAAGTCATTGGTTAAATCAACCTTGAAACTCATGGAACATCCTTTCTGAATGACTAGGTATAAGGAGTGTCGACCTCACCACCGCCAGTGGCGACCTCATCAACTTCATCAAGTTGTCGTGCGCTAAAATCACCATGAGAAACAACAAAGGAAGTGTCGGCCTCAATTCTCAGAGTGTCGACACCAGTGCCATTCCAGGAACTATTGCTAGAATCACCATGAGAAACAACAAAGGGTCGACCTCAATTCTCAGAGTGTCGACACCAGTGCCATTCCAGGAACTGTTGCTAGAATCACCAAGGGAAACAACAAAGGAAGTGTCTACCTCAATTCTCAGAGTGTCGACACCAGTGCTATTTCAGGTACCATTGTTATCACTGTTATGTAGTGATATGCGAATCTAGAGGGGAGGGGTGAATAGATCAGCCCCTTCTTTTGAGATCGATCAATAAATAAAACATATGAAGCAATAAAGCGAGTATGACCACACACTATTAAGCTAAATGCATAAAAGAGGAAGGATCAGCGCTCTTACACAAACATCTAGCATGAAAGAGTGAAGACAAACAAACCATGGAGACACAAGATTTTAAGGTGGTTCGGTCTCTACCTAGAGACCTACGTCCACCCCTCACTCAACTGAGTGAGGCTTCACTAGTGCAAGAGCAGTACCATTGATTCACAGCTTCTAACCGAGAGAAGAACTCTCTCAAATCGCTGTCCAACAACTTGTGGGTACACAACCCAATAACCATAGACTAGAAATCTCTTGGTCCGTCTTCCTACACGCAAGTAGGGATCACCTTGTGGGTATATGTTTTGAGTAGAAAAAACAAACTAGAAAGAACTCAAGCAGACAGGGTATGACTGTTAAAAAACAATGGGAGAAAAATGATCCTGTATGGAAAATCAGACGAAGCCTTTGCGAGGCTTCCACTCTCTTGGGCTCTTCATCGCGGGCTCAAGAGAAATGCTGGAGACTCCTTCCAGCTACTGCAGGGGCGACTGAAGATGCTTTCTTCATTGCAGTCCAGGCTCTAGAACGTGAGAGACAGCAGACGCCTTAATGCCTTCACGCCGGTAACAGAAGGATGAAGAATCTCCCATGCCCTTCCATGTTGCTACTCTTCTCTCCCAGTTCCTCTGCTGCTTCTTCTCTCCCAGTTCCTCTGCTACTTCTTTTCTAAGAGGGCTTGAATGTGCTTCTGCTTCAAGTTATCTTCTGCACGACATCCTCTGCACATTTTGGCACACACCTGCAGAGCATCGCATTCTCTTTCTTCATTTGTTTCATACAACCTTTTTGTCTCTTCTCCCAAGCACGCCAGAAAATGGAAATGGATAGGGGACCAAATCTGCTATGGACCCCAATACTGGAAGATTCCCTATCTGCCAGTGATTTCCTCTGGAAAAACATCCTTCCAGAAGGATATTTGAATACGAATGGATCCTCAACTAACGGTTGCGGATCTTGAAAAGAGGACGCTATCGAACTTAGATCCGTTCTGGGCAAGCTTGATGGTGTCAACACGTTCAGACTAAGTGTCGACACATCCTATATTGGAACCCTAGTTTTGATGATGACAAACTATGAATCAAGTTGAGACAAAAATGCTTACTAATGATTGATTGAGTCATCATCCTTCATAAATCTGAATGGCATAACTTGTCACGGCATTTTAGTCACTTAGGTTTTATAAGTCTTTTATCCACTAAGTGTCAGAAATCAAGGTTAATGAACATATAGGCACTTAGTCATATAAGGTCGATGCACATTCTAGTCTAAAGCTTGTCAAGTCGATGCAGCTATGTATTTCGTTGAACAGAACATCGATGCTCATTCACGCTTTCATCCTATCAGGTCAGTGCACATACTTGCATTGAGACTGTTAAGTCAGTGCACATATTTGCATTGAGTCTGTTAGGTCGGTGCACATACACATCTTACGTCTGTTAGGTCGGTGCACATTGAACCTTATGTTTAGCAAGGTCAGTGCACATTGGACCTTGTGTTCAGCAAGGTCGATACACATTGGACCTTGTGTTAAGCAAGGTCGGTGCACATTGGATCTTGTGTTCAGCAAGGTCAGTGCACATTGTATCTTGTGCTTAGCAAGGTCGATGCATATACATGCATTTACTCTATCAGGCCAACACTCATGCAAGCATCATGTCCATCATGTCTTTGCTCATACGTCAGTCATTGGACCCAGGTCAGTACAGTCACATGAGTTGGAATCTTCAGGTCGGTACATCCTCATGAGCTACAGTATTTAAGTTTGTGCACATGTAGAGTCTAAGGGCGGTGCATATGTAGAATCCAGGTCTACCTATGTTCTACATAGGTCAGTGCAGTTGTAGTTAACTTACTGTAATCATACTAAGGCATGCTCACACATGTCAATGTATTGAGTTTTTACATCAAAGCATACACATCATTCATATACATGTTTGATCTGACTGACTGATTTTTTGAAATTGGCTAAGTATGCATTCTCCTAAGCAATTATGATGATAAGGTGTTTGATGAAATATTCTATATCTTATTGACAGGGACTTGATCGAACATTTAAAGAGCAGAGAGCATCAAAGACTTAAGTGATCACGTGGTTCAAGATATGAGTTAGCAAGCACGTGATCCAAGGTGAAATGTCCTCAAGATCGATTGGGCACGTAGATTCACCTCGTCTTCAAGATTTGACCCGTGGACTTCTTTAAGTCACTTTTGCTAAAAAGTTACTGGCGGGAATCCTCCATCCACGTGCAGGACTGAACCCATACGTGGACCACTTGATCCAGTTCGCTGGTATAAAAAGGGGATCTCTCAGTCGAAGAAAATAGAGAAGGCAATTAAGGAGAACACACGAAGTGATAAGAGAATCCAGAGCAGAGTGTAGAAGATCAGAAGAGAGGAGAAGCTGGGAGTGCTACGAAAGAAAAGGAGTTAGTTGAAGAAGTGCGAGTGAGAGGCAAAACAGGGTATCGGAGAAGAGGAGAAGATGTCAGAGAAGAGGTTGCTGCTGAAGTCATAATTTCTAGATCAGATCTAGAATCGTCTGCTCGTTTGAGCTACATTGTTTTTCATGTTTCATTTGCATATTGCTTTCAGTCTTTTGTGTTTTTCTTATATCTCTATTTTTCAAGCTGTTAGGCAGCGGGGCAAGCTGTGATGCTCAGCGGCGAGGATTAGCTCCTCGGACAGCAAGCTGTGGTGCTCAGCGGCGAGGAGGTATTCCTCGGATAGCAGGTTGTGAGGCTCAGCGGGGCAAGCTGTGAGGCTCAACGGTCTGTAGGGATTCATCTCCGAAGCTGTGGATCAGCGGTTTAAGCTGTGTATCAGTGGAAGCCTCACTCTAGTTTGAGTGAGGGGTGGACGTAGGTCTCAGGCTTGAGATCAAACCACCTAAAAACTCTTGTGTTGTGTGTGATTGTTTATTTGCTTATTATTTTGTTAGATGTATACTTAGGACCATTCTCAGTTAGCATTAGATTCTGATTGCATTTCCATACGAATAAGTTGTGTAAGCCTTCAACCATCAAGTATATAAAAAGGCATGGCAGGAAAGATAGGTTAGGCCTATCTGGAATGTCATCTCTTGCGTGAGGAGATCCTAGCTCAAATTTCTGTCTCATACTTGCTTGTTGGCTGCTCTTCTCATTTGAATGACACATGCTGGAATATGTATGCATACTGAGTGACTGATTTTAGGTTTAAGTGAAGAGATCACTCTGCATGAAAGTGCTGATATTCTTTTAAATTAGTCAGAATCGTTTTAAATTTTAATTCTGTAAAGTTTTTTTAACGGGGATCCATTCACCCCCCCTCTAGATCTGAGCCGTGTGCTTAATTGCTAGCACCAACTCTCCTAATAATTGGTATCCAAGCGATTTCTGATTCGACAGATCCAACAATCTACAGATCTGATCTTGCTTTTGGTGCAAGCTATTTTGGTGCATTTGTTGTTTTTGCTATCCGTTGTTTTTGATATTCGTTTCAGTATTGTTTCAATGGCCAATCCTCTGAAGTTTGATGAGTTTTTACAATTGGCTAGGGAGATTCAAAGATTTTGTGAACTCCATAGATGCTAATCTATGGATTTTGATAGCATATGGTCCATATAATATTCCTAAGGATGAATCCAAATGGAATGTCATACACAGATTGAAAAATGCTGATAATATGAAAGCCCTGAAGCTAATGAAAAGGGCTATAGATGTTAATGAGTTCCATTATGTTTCTAAGAGCCAGAGTTCGAAGGAAATACTAGACAAGCTGACTGTCAGTCATGATAAAGAAGGGAACAAGTGCCTTATGGTCAGAGATCACAACAGTGATCAATTGGATGAGTCTTCATCGTAGGTAAGTTCTGAATCAGATGAACTTACTTTCAATGATCTGATGACTCTTTATGATAGATTGTTAGATAAGTACAAGAAAGTTAAATCTAAAAACAAGAAAATGAAAAAGATAATGTCATCTGAAATAAGTTCATTGAAGTCTGAAAATGAACATCTAAAAATAGAAATGAAGAAAGTTAAAAATTCATTTGTTAAGTGTGTTTCTTTAAAAAATTTGAATGCAAGTCTTCAATCTGAGCTAAAATGGCAAGAAGAGCTGATTGACTCTCTTAGGGAAGAGAATGAAGAGTTATTAAACAGAAAGAAAGAACTCGAACAGATTGAAGATAAATTGAATGAAAAACTGTGCTCGATGAACAAAGAAGATTTGATGGATGAAAATAAAAATCTGAAAGAACAAAACAAGAAGCTCATGGTTTTAAACATTGTCATATCAGAGAGGCTTTTGACTGTTGAAAAAGGGAAGTGTGTTTTGAAAGAAAATGAAGTTAATAATGAATTGAAATTGAAACAGGAAATTGACACCCTCAAAAGTTTAAATGATGCATTGCATCAAAAGATAATTTCCTGTGAACATGACATTGCAAGCTATGAGGTTAACGTTGCATCCTTAAACTCTGAAATCCAAGATCTAAAAAGCTCCATGTCTATATTTGTTAAAGGAAAGGATAACTTGGATAAAATTCTTGGAGCTAAAATAAATTTTCAGAGAAAAGGACTGGGTTACAATCCAGTCAACAAGAAGAAGTTTGAGAATAAACTGACTACTTCGTTTGTGAGTAATTTTGAGCCAACAAAAACATCTTCCTCGTCTGTTTTAAAATTTACTGCTCAGAAATCTTAAAAACAAAATAAAAATCTGAAAAAGTCAAAAAAGCAAAAAAAGACTGACAATCTAAAAACATTTAAAAAGTATCATGCTACCCCTATGCATGTAGCTAATGAGTATCACACACACTCACATGCACACAAGAAGAAAAACACATGTCATTATTGTAGTAGGGCAGGGCATGTTATGTATGATTGTCATGTCATGAAGTTTGATGATTTGAAAGCGTCTAAGAAATTGAATGGATTTAAAAATGTCAATAATCATGCCGTGCAGAAAAAGAGAATTCAATGCTTTCACTATAAAAGATTTGGACATATGATGCATGACTGCTAGTTTGTTAAAAATGATGAATTGAAAGCCCAAAGAGGCTTTACTAATCATAGAAGGCCAAATCTGTTTTCAAACAAAAGGCCTCATTGTTTAAACTGCAAAAGAATTGGCCACACAATCTAGGATTGTTGGCATGTGAAAAGAAATTCTAAGTTCCATGATGGAAATGGCAGAGTTAATGTCATTCCACAGAAATACTTTACTTATGCATCAAAAAGGAATATGAATGCATTTAACTCATGTCATTATTGTGGGAATGTGGGGCATGTTATGGATAATTGCTTTGCAATGAAATTTGATGACTTGAATGCTTGGAACTCTTGGAGAACATTTATTATAGGTATAACTTATCTGACAGGACCCAAGAACTCTTGGGTTCCTAGATGTTCGAAATGATTCTTTTGTTTGCAGGTGTGCCTTGATGGCAGAAAATAAAATGGGATTAAATAAAATCAAGGCACATGAAGGTCAGTCAAATCCCACTCTTCTTTTCTATATATTACTACTTGAATAACTCTCTTCGGAATATTGCATGTCTGGTTAGATTGAATTCATTGATGATATTTGATGCTATCTTGTCATGACTGTTATAGTTTTGATAATATGTCACATGCAATTCCAAATGAGATTTCACATGTTGAATAGTCATTCATGTTCATATTAGAAGCATAGTCTTGCATGACCCTTTGGCATGTCAAATGGTACGCTCGGAGAAGGGCAGATCATTTCTGTCTGAAAACCCACATCATGTGTAGAGGCTAGTCCACCACCAAGTACCAAGGGTCAAACTTGCATATAGTGATAAATTTGCAATTTACATTTCATAGTTACATATCTGTGTACAATGAGAAAAGGATTGTTGCTTGATTGAAATTACTACACACTGTAAGGGGGAGCTTAATACATTTTGATTTGTGGCTGAGTGTTATTTAGTGGAAGAATCAGAATTAATGTTGTCAGAAATTTTGGTCTGCTTCAGTTGTCAGAATAAGGGTTCTTGCAGTTGATGCTAGTTGAATTGTTATAAGGCTAAATCTTTGTCTAGTGAAGTCAATGCAATATTGCTAAATGGCTGGAACAATTAGTTTGGTTAAGTTGGAAAGACGGAACATATGAAAAGAACATCGACCTTACTATGATAAGAAGTCAAAGCATATGGAAGGTACATCTACCTGAATGCTTTAGCAAGTCGAAGCATAAGAAATGTGCTCAGACCTTGGTGCTACAAGGTGCTGGGTTCTTTGGAAGAAGACTTTGTTCTTATGAGAGGATTGTAAGGGTGTGCCTTTAGTTGCCCGACAAAACTCACTTTAGTTTTCTCTATGCTTTGATGTGGCTACCTTAATTACCTAAATTAGTCTTCTTTGCTTCATAGACATATCCAAAATCAACACTCCCATCTATACTGTCTATGTCAAGTCTTGCCTATTCTTTCTTAATCTTCTATGCATTCATTCAGGGGGAGTTTGGTATAAAATTCTAGTTTCTTTACTAATCAAAAGACACCATTACTAGACCTCCCAAAACTAAGTGAAATTGTTTGACCTTACACAATTGTGATCGAATGTTTATTGGGATTAAATCTTATCTTAATTATTCTAGATAATCCATGAATGCACTTTCAATGGTTTTAAAACTTCTGAAAATGGAACTGTACAATTGAATTCGTGAAATCTGAAAATTACAAGTAATAGGACATCTCTGGTTGAAAATCATATTCTTATATTAACCTGGGATGATGGGGACATCCCCAGCCACTCCATCTTTTTTTCGGGACTATAGTTGCTAGCCATCAGCGCATCATCAATTCCGCCACTTAATTTCAAGTCGTAGCATGTAATTTTCATTTTATTTGAGTCTCTTTATATGTAATTTTTTCTTTTTGAGTCACTTAGTAAGTTAATGGGTCATTAGAGTGGTTAGTAGAGACAATTGGGCCCAACTAGTGGGCTAGGCCCATGGGCGCCCCCTTCAGGACTTGTCTAGTCATTTATTTAAAAGTCAGGGTTAGTTTGGTCATAAGGAATTATGTAAGCCTATAAATAAGCCCCCACTCCCCTCATATGTAACAACTTTAAATATTTGAATAGAAAGAAAACCCCTTTCAGAAATTCTCCCCCCCTTTTGGAGTGAGACTCTCCACCTATATCTCCTCTCTCTCTCATATCTCTCTCTCTAAGGGGGCTGCCCCCCTCTCTCTCTCTTCCCCCTCCCCCAAATTTGAATTTCCCCTCTCTCCTCACTCCCTTCCCTCCTTATTAAAGCCATATCCGTTCCCCATACCCTCATTCAATTATTCCCTCAACCCCTAGGTGGAATCCCCTCCCCCTAGACACCCTTTCATCTTCCCAACACATCTCTCCACTTCCCCAAGCCCGCTTTCACCCCTCCCAAACCTAAAATTCAAACTCCCCCCTCTTGCTCTCTCCCCAGCCCCTCGTTGGTTGACCTCCCTTCACCCTTCAGCTCCTAGGGTCTCCCCCCCATCTCCCACATTCCTCCTTGGCCATCTCTCTTCCCTCTCCCATTCCACCCCCTCTCTTGTGCTCACCCAGCCACCACACTGCCATCTCCAGCCAGCTTCACCCTCACCATTGATCCCACAGCTCCCCATCAGTCCTCCAGCCACTCCCCTCCCCTCCCCACAGCCATTAGCCAACCCCATCTTCCTCCTAACCCTCACCACCCCATCAATCATATTCCTTTCAGCTTCAGACCCAGTCCAGGGTCGCAGGCAGTAGAGCAGCAGCAGTTTGCAGAGGTAGCCATGACCTTCTCTCAAGGCTTCAGGTGGAGTATTTTATACCGGTGGAAACCTCGTCAAGACAACTTCGCAACGAAGGTGGTCCCGCCGGCATCCGAGGTCGGAGTTGTTCGGGAGAGCAGATATTGTCGGACTACGTTTCTATCCCCTGACTGGCAACCTGAAGCTGAGTGCAGAGGCTCCCACGACCAGCTCGGTTGAGCTCCTGGCGTGAACTTTAGAGGGTAATAACTACGTCCAATCATCTTTCAGTACCATAAAGAAGGAGGTGATTCGCCCACCCGAGCACCCGGTACCGGCCATTCTCATCGAACGTCGCAGACTACTCCTGTCTGTCCAGTTGTCATTCGAAGCTACTTCATCCACGGTCGCGTCGCTACCAATTTTGCCTCCATCGAAGTTCGGTAGCGTCCGGGGCAGCTTCATCATCAGTACCCTTCAGTTCTACATCAGTCAGAACTCAGTCAGACCAGCTGAGTACTCCGAACTACAGCGACCGCCAGCGTCCACCAAACGATGCTGAACTCATACGGTTCATTCCCTGGTCAGTCCCGATCGTCTTAGTGCTGATCCTGCCATCGGTAACCTTCGGACGAGCTCCTGGCTGTCCCGACACCGACATCCTATCATGCAGTGCCAGACCTGGCAGAACAGAGCAATTTGTGAAGACGACGGCGCAGCACCTCGGCTCGACCTCCGGACGACTACCAGCTCCTACGGCAGGCTTCTACCTCGTCCCTAGTCGACTCAACATCAGTCCCGCCTTACTGCAGCACCGGGAGACGCCCGCAGCAGCTCAACATCCACTCTCTATGTAACACCCGAGAATTTTAAAATAGAAATATACAAAAAAATTTATATATTTAATTATTGAACTCATATTCTAATTCTATTGGATTAACCATTTAAAACATTTAATTACCAATAGATGCTTTAAAAGATGTCAAATTATATTTTAGGAAATGCCAATTTATATTTTCAATCACTTAGGAAATTAATATTACACTATTCCAAAGAAATAAAAAATAGGTTATATATATAGTGTTTTAAAGGATAAACATCACTTTTACAAGATGCCAATTCATATTTTCATAATTTAGAAATTTTCATATTTCAACTTTTACATTATTTTGAAGAAATAAGGGTATATAGATGAAGTGTTAAAGGATAAACATAATTTTGAAAGTGAGAAAGTGTATATAGACAATTTTGGTTAGTGTAGAGTGAATACAAAAATATCCGTTCAAAATAACGACATATGTTAAGTCGTTATTTCCTAAACGTGAATAGTGATGTAAATAGTGTCACTTTTTATTTAAAAAGAATTTTTCAAAAAAATTTATATGTAAAAATAGATAAAAATGTAAGGGTCTCACCCCTGAAATTTCACAAACAAATTCCATCAATTGTTAAAGATAAAAATCTTTGAAGTTTAACATGGAAATCTTAACTTATGAAACACACACCCCTACTTTATAACCTAAAAAATCTCGAGGGCTTTGTGTAAAAAAATCCAAACCTTAAGGGGACTAGTATATAAAATTACAAATTATCACTTTATGCATACGTAATCTACTATTCTTAATAGAATTCTAGGTTTTGTTTAAAGAACTAAACTATTGGAGGACTAGCACACAAATGTGCAATCCAACTTTATGCACATGGGTAAAGAATCTTACTTGGGAGGTCTTGTACCAAGAAACAAACCATGGGAGGGTTATTCTATAAAAGTACAATATAACTTTAAACACAAGGGGCCATGGGTTGTACGTAAGTGGAATCAACACTTTCCACTTATCAAATTGAAGACCCTTCACATAGACGTCAATTTCAAAATTGAAGACATGGCATGAGGCGCCATTTTCAATAGGACCCCATCCCATATTAATATTAATATATATATGACCATCCCGAATGCTAACACGTGAATGGGGTCTCATGAATAATGTCACCCAAACAAATGACGCCCTCATGCAAGGCGTCATTTACGTGAATAGTGTCACCTATATTAAATGAACGACCCTTTACAAGGGCGTCATTTAAATACATGATTCTAGAAGATTGAGACACGAGCAACTCATTCGAGTTGGCAAAAAATAATGCCCACTCAGCATGACCCACAAGGCATTAACCAATGCCTTATCATTCCCTATAACTAATCGCATCCGTAGCATTGTCAGAGGCTACTGCTGTGCTGCAGAAGCGTCTTCTTCCCGAGGCTACATCCTGTTGCGATCCTGCTGCAGCTCTGAACCTCGTGTCACACGTCAAAAGGTAGGTGTTCTCAAATCCTTGCCTAACTAGTAGCTAATAGATTAATTGATGCATGTTTAGAGTTCGATCAACTAGTCAACCATGCTATATATATCATCTGGCTTTACCGTAATCAAGCAATAATCATGTATGTATCATGTTATTTTGATAGCCTGTTACATATCACCATGATCTTTAAGAGTTTAAACTTAGTTTGTTAGTATGATTTTTATGAGTTTTTGAACATATTTTATCACACTAGTTTTACAGTATTAATAACCATGTTTTAAACCTTAATATATTGTCTCTGTTAACATAATATGTTCATGGTTTAAGGACACAGAGGCTCCCAGCCCTCTGGTAAATGGCGCCCCTGACCAGGGCACCATTTTCAAAATTGAAGACTGTTCAAACAGTCGTCATTTAAATGAAGACACCCCCAAGGTCGTCAATTCAAATTCTAAAATTTCCAATAATTAATAATTCAAAAACCCCACTGTAATTGGCGCCCCTGACCAGGGCGCCAATTTCAAAATTGAAGACTGCGTATGCAGTCGTCATTTAAATGAAGACATGCATCATGTCGTCAATTCGATTTCTAGAATTTAGAGTAATTGATAATTCAACACATTCAAAAATCCATAACTATCAAACTAAAGCACGAAATTTTTGCATGAACATGTTTCTGAAATGCTGACATTTTTCTCAACACATTTGTGCCATTACTTCCTGATTCGGAATTTTTTTCACACTGATGAATAGTGACACCTCTCTGTAATTGGCGCCCCTGACCAGGGCGCCAATTTCAGAATTGAAGACTGCCCGAGAGGGCGTCAATTAATTAAAGACATGCTCCATGTCGTCAATTCTGTTTTCTGGAATTTTAAAAAATCAATAAATCAACGCATTCAAAAATCTATAACTAATAAACCGGATCTTGAAAATTTTGACAAAATAAACTTCTGTGACCCTTAGATTTTTCTCCATCTGACCATGTCTTCGGATTCTGATTTGGAGAAACTTTGGAGAAATGAATAGTGACTTGTGTCCCAGAACTTACAGTTCTGATGCGAAGCACAACTCACTTGAAAAAAACAACTCAATTGGTGTGTCGTCAATTTGAGTTGAACATGTACTTAAATTGAAGACACCCTGGAAGTCTTCAATTAAATGAAGACTACCCACAGAGTCTTCAATTTGTTAATTGAAGACTGCCCTTAAGTCTTCAATTTCAGAATTGAAGATGGCCCTCAAGTCTTCAATTTAAGAATTGAAGACGGCCCTCAAGTCTTCAATTAATTGAAGACTGCTCACAGGGTCGTCAATTCCGTTTCTTGAGGAATTAAAGTTATAACATTAACAAATTCATATCTGTGAAACCAAAACTCAGTAATTATATCTGAACATGTTTCTGGACTCCCGAGTAATTATACTAAGTATTCATATCCTTATTTTTGAATTTCGAGAAACTTTTTTGAAATGAATAGTACTTTGAGTCACAAAACGTATCTGCCAGGTGAAAATCACATAATTGAAGACGACCCTTAAGTCTTCAATTTCAGAATTGAAGACGGCCCTCAAGTCTTCAATTAATTGAAGACTAGGTAAAGGGGAGCCAATTTCATATATATATATATATTGAAAAATAAAAATTTTAAAAGATTGGGCAACCCCCAGGCGCCAATTACTGAATTGAAGACAGCCCTTAAGTCTTCAATTTCTGAATTGAAGACGGTCCTCAAGTCTTCAATTAATTGAAGACTGGGTAAAGGGGCGCCAATTTCATATATATATAGTTTTTTTTTTGAAAAATCAAAATTTTGAAAGGTTGGGTAACCCCCAGGCGTCAATTCTTTAAATGACGACTTCCAAGACGTCTTCAATTAAATGAAGACATCCTGAGGGGCGCCAATCTGATATATACATATATAAATGTCTAAATATTGAAAATTTAAAGAATTAAAAAACCCTCAGATGCCAACTCAGTAATTACAACTTTTGATCTTGATTTGTCTCGAGAATTATGCAAACACAACCCTAATCCATACTCCTGCATATGATGAGTTCTTAAAATTCTGTTTCATGAAAAATCTACTTGTGTATACCCTACATGGTCAAACATTGAATCTCTTAAACTACCATTTGGGAGTGTTGGAACTGAGTGCCATGCAGGGCAAAGTGTTACGTTGTGGGAGCCACCTCTTGAGGCCGTACATCACAAAGTGCTACACGACGTGAGTCACCTCTTGAGCCTGTAGGGGCCACCTCTAGAATCCTCCATAACCAAATGACTAGTTAATCTCGTCTGAAATACTACGTTTCTAAATTCTTGAAATTCCATATTGGCTATAAATGAGAGTGGATGTCAAAGGTAATACATGAAATGCTGTGCATATAGGGCCTGGTCTGGTCCTGGGAGGAGCAACCGAAGGTACTTGTGCCCATGGGAGTTTATTGACCACGGTGTTTAGCATTGCACCGGAGTACTTGCTTGACTTGAGACACTCCACCCCTACTCTCTCTCTCCTTACTTACTTGACTTGCGTGGCCCGAAACAGGCAATACTTGACTTGTGGCCCGAGAAAGGGCAAAATACTTATATGATAATAGCCAATTCTACTGATACGTACTTGACAATACTTGCTTGAATTGAATTTTTACTTGATATACTTGTACATGAGTTCCTTCTCATACCTGCATTCATACTTGTACACAAATCCCCGCTTGCCCGAAGTGGCATTTACATCTGTAAATTCTTGAAATACTGCTTGTCAAATACATGAAATCTTGTTATACTCTCTTTATACAGTTCTTGATATCTTATTGTTCATCATGCCTAGATTTACCTGTATACCTGATTTTTTATTATGCATACATCATGCATAGCCATATTGAGAATACATGCAAATTGTAAATCACGTAAAGATTGCTCGTATTTGAGATGTAATTCCTACTGAGCAATTCGCTCATCCAGTTACTTCCTAACATTTTCAGGTGATTCAGATAGCGACAAGAATGGGTTTGAGGCCGAGTGAAGAGTGCTAGAACGCCATCCATTTATCATTAGCTAGTCCAGTCTTTGAATTTATTTGAGTCTACCTTGTATTCCCAGTTATGTCAGTTAGTGGTATAAAGTTTGTGTTAAGTCGTGTAGCCTAATGTTTGGCTTTCTAAATTTAGAAATTTGTCATGGACTATCTTTATTTCCTTTGATTAATCAAATAAACATCACTTGGACTATTGGAATTTATTAGATTTTTAGTCATTTACGCACTCCAAAATTTTGTATGTTAAAATTCTTATCGCTCTAATGACACGATCTATATAGACGCGTCACGCATCCGAGTATCTTCCGCACTCGGGACGTGACACACTACCCTGGCTGGTCACATTGGGCAGATTCAGGTGTTTCAGCTTTTCCCCTCCCCTCACTTGGCCGGCTAAAGGCCCCTCCCTGTGTGGACGTAGTTTTGGATGTAATTTCATTTAATCCCTGCCCCAAGATCCCCCTCCTGCAAGAGGTGTAGTGTTGTACTTCTCTGATTTTCAGGTTAGAGCTACACCGGCGTAGCGTGCGGCCGCGTACCCACGCCTCCCCGCTCGCCTCGTCTCCAATCGGGATCGGTGTATTCACACCGATCAGGTGAGCTCCGGGCCATATCCCTCGCTGGTTTACTATTGCTTATTTAGTATTGCCTTCTAACTCCGTCGGACGGTGAGTGAGTGCCCGATATAAATTTCCCACCAATTGAGTGGCCACCGCGGAGTGAGGTGAGAGCAACCACTTAACCCACGCCCTTGGCGTGTTGGCCGCCCGTGATTTGGGCATCCCTGGCCCTTAAGGGTCCATCCCAAGCTAGCCACCCCCTGGAACCTCAAGGTCCAACCTCGGACCCTCATCCCCATCACCGGTCCACCTACGGACTTGGGTGTGCGCGTCACGGGTGAGTCCACTTGAGTGAGTTCGCCGTTCGGTTCGTGCTTGCTTGCTAGGTCCAAGGGGTTGTTCAGTCTAGTTGCTGTATTCTCATAAGTGGTGTCACATCAAATTGGTATCAGAGCAAGTTCTAGACTTATCTCTTCTAAGTCTTGTCCTAGGGCCATTGAATTTATCACCCGTTCATCATGGCCACTTCTTACTTAGCCTACTCATCTCGCTTGGACCCAATAGACGTCTTTGTGTTTGATGGATCCCACCTTAGTTTATATCTAGAATCGGAAAGCTCCATAGATCACCAATTTGGGAGGTTCACCCTGTCAGGGTCTATGCAAGTCAACTATGCCAAAAGTTTGCTCTGGCACCAAGCTAGGCATGAATTGCAAAACATTGTAGGCTTTAGGGAAGTTGGAAGGCAAGAGCCCATCGACTCTTGGGTTGAGATGAGAAATAAACTTAGGAAAATTTATGCCCATATGGACCCTCTTATCACCACAGAGGAAGCCCAAGCTTCCACCAATAAGGAAGAAGAGCCTTAATCTTCCCCCACCCCTCATGGTCCGGATCCTCAAAAGCCATGCACTATCACACATGGCACCCTCACCATAGATGAGTCCATACTCCAATGGCTCAAGCAAAGTCCCACCCTCCCTAGCTCACCACCATTGGGATATAAATCCCAAATTGTTCCAACCCGACCTCCCCATGTCACTTTCCAAACCTTCTACTTCGCGGGAGACTTGGGAGACATAGTGGATTGCCTATATTGGCAAGTCCACTTGACCGGCTTGCTTGCCATGGGACCATCGGAGCCTAGCACCATTAACTTTGCCCACCCCACCATCGGCTCCATCACCTCCATTTGCACGAGTGGGCATTGCACTATTGAGATCCTCCTATTTCTCCCCTTGGAGGAAGAACCCACTCCGGTCTACTCCCCACCCATGGAGATCCCAAATGCCTTAAACGGTCAACTAACTAGAGATCTTGGACCAATTACTTTGGAGGAGGATGACTCACTACCTTGTGAGGACCTTGGGGACATGGAGTTCCTCTCTCTAGGTAGCCCTTACCATGATCCCTTTGATCCCTTCCAATGGGAGCCTAGTTACCCATATGACCCACCCACCTTACCCACAACCCACCTCTCCCTACCCCAACCAACCATGTTGGACCAAGTTCACCTCTTCCAAGACTCGAGCCACACAAAGGGAGCCATCGCCATAGGCAACATATGCCTAGGAAGCAAGGAAGAGTCCCTCTCCATAATGCCCACCTTCCTAGATCCCTTCGACCCTTTCACATGGAAGTTCAAAGGCCGTCCCACACCCATACACATGGAAGTCATCTTTGGGATAGGAGTGCATAAGTCTTGGCACAACACACCACTTGACATGATTAGAAAGTCGGGTCCATTCATTCACATCACCCACATGTCAAGTAGGAAGCATGAGTGGTCCCTATTTGGGTGTAACAGTCCTCCCCGATTCAGCATTGGTCTTATGTATGCTAGGAGCCTTCATGAATGTCCGGGTCCTCTGGCATTCATCACACCCACGCATAAGCGGGACACCTATGGATGCCCCGGTCCTCCCAAATCATTCAAAGTCTTCATAACATCAATGCACGATAGGTCTATATGTGGTTGTCCTGGACCACCTTTGCATACCACACATTTCCCACTCACACTGCATCATAGTGCACGACATATGCATCCAAGCAAGCATCAAGCAACGAGCGGTGATATTTACAAGAAGTAGGCAAAAGCTCGTAAGTGCCTCTTGGAATTCCAAGTAGGCAACCTAGTGATGGTGACTTTGGAGTGGCTCTACCCTAGGGTCACCTCCACATCGAGGGCACGAGGACTTGGACCTTTCCAATTTCCGAGTGGCTTTGGCAACTCGACTTTCGGGTTGGACTTACAGATGGGTTTTGGGATTCACCCCACTTCCCACGTGGTGGACCAAGCACCCTCTAAAGGCACCACGGTTGATCCCATTGTGAGCTTCGAGCCTGCCCCTACCTTTGTGAGTGACACCTCGGAGAGTCTCCATAAATCAGCATGTGAGTCCGACGTGTGCACATGGAGGCAATACTAGGCAAGCAGGGAACCATCACTAGCAAGAGGGTGTGCCCGAGCCACCTTGAGAGGATGAAGGACCGTCCCCTGGTTGTAGACGCAGGGTTGAGTTGGGAGATCGTGCTTTGCCCGAAACTATTTTGGTGTGCCGCCACCCCGGTGGACCCATACTAGACGAAGTCGAGTTCTCCGCACCACGGGGGTATGATGGGGACATCCCCAGCCACTCCATCTTTTTTTCGGGACTATAGTTGCTAGCCATCGGCGCATCATCAATTCCGCCACTTAATTTCGAGTCGTAGCATGTAATTTTCATTTTATTTGAGTCTCTTTACATGTAATTTTTCCTTTTTGAGTCACTTAGTAAGTTAATGGGTCATTAGAGTGGTTAGTGGAGACAATTGGGCCCAACTAGTGGGCAAGGCCCATGGGCGCCCCCTTCAGGACTTGTCTAGTCATTTTTCTAAAAGTCAGGGTTAGTTTGGTCATAAGGAATTATGTAAGTCTATAAATAGGCCCCCACTCCCCTCATATGTAACAACTTTAAATATTTGAATAGAACCCCTTTCAGATATTCTCCCCCCCCCCTTTTGGAGTGAGACTCTCAACCTATATCTCCTCTCTCCCTCTCTAAGGGGGCTGCCCCCCTCTCTCTCTCTTCCCCCTCCCCCAAATTCGAATTTCCCCTCTCTCCTCACTCCCTTCCCTCTTCATTAATGCCATATCCCTTCCCCATACCCTCATTCAATTATTCCCTCAACCCCTAGGTGGAATCCCCTCCCCCTAGACACCCTTTCATCTTCCCAACACATCTCTTCAGTTCTCCAAGCCCCCTTTCACCCCTCCCAAGCCTAAAATTCAAACTCCCCCCTCTTTCTCTCACCCCAGCCCCCCGTTGGTCGACCTCCCTTGACCCTTCAGCTCCTAGGGTCGCCCCCCCATCTCCCACATTCCTCCTTGGCCATCTCTCTTCCCTCTCCCATTCCACCCCCTCTCTTGTGCTCACCCGGCCACCACACTACCATCTCCAGCCAGCTTCGCCCTCACCATTGATCCTATAGCTCCCCATCAGTCCTCCGGCCACTCCCCTCCCCACAGCCATTAGCCAACCCCATCTTCCTCCTAACCCTCACCACCCCATCAATCATATTCCTTTCAGCTTCAGACCCAGTCCAGGGTCGCAGGCAGCAGAGCAGCAGCAGTTTGCAGAGGCAGCTACGACCTTCCCTCAAGGCTTCAGGTGGAGTATCTTATATCGATGGAAACCTTGTCAAGAAAGCTTCGCAACGAAGGTGGTCCCGTCGGCATCCGAGCTCGGAGCTGTTCGGGGGAGCAAATATTGCCGGACTGTGCTTCTATCCCCTGACTGGCGACCTGAAGCTGAGTGTAAAGGCTCCCATGACCAGCTTGGCTGAGCTCCTGGCACGATCTTCAGAGGGCAAGAACTACGTCCAGTCATCTTTTAGTACCACAAAGAAGGAGGTGATTCGCCCACCCGAGCACCCGGTACCGGCCATTCTCATCGAAGGTCGCAGAATGCTCTTGTCTGTCTAGTTCTCATTCGAAGCTACTTCATCCACGGTCGCGTCGCCGCCAATTTTCCCTCCATCGGAGTTCGGTAGTGTCTGGGGAAGCTTCATCATCAGTACCCTTTGGTTCTGCATCAGTCAGAACTCAGTCAGACCAGCTGAGTACTCTGAACTATAGCGACCGCCAGCATCCACCAAATGGTGCTGAACTCGTACGGTCCGTTCCATGGTCAGTCCTGGTCATCTCAGCGTTGATCCCGCCTCCGGCAACCTTCGGACGAGCTCGTGGCTGTCCCGACACCGACATCCTATCCTGCAGTCCCAGACCGGGCAGAACAGAGAAATTTATGAAGACGACGGTGCAGCACCTCGGCTCAACCTCCGGATGACTACCAGCTCCTACGGCCTGCTTCTACCTCATCCCTAGTCGACTCAACATCAGTCCCGCCTTCCTGCAGCACCGGGAGACGCCCGCAGCAGCTCAACATCCACTCTCTACCCCGGCTTGTCACATCGGGCATATTCGTGTGATTCGGCTTTTCCCCTCCCCTCGCTTGGCCGGCTGAAGGCCCCTCCCTGTGTGGAGGTAGTTTTGGATGTAATTTCATTTAATCCCCACCCCGAGATCCCCCTCCTGCGAGAGGTTTAGTGTTGTACTTCTCTGATTTTCAGGTTAGAGCTACACCGGCGTAGCGTGCGGGTGCGTACCCACGATTCCCCTCTCGCCTCGTCTCTGGCCGGGATCGGTGTATTCACACCGATCAGGTGAGCTCCGGGCCATATCCCTCGCTGGTTTACTATTGCTTATTTAGTATTGCCTTCTAACTCCGTTGGACGGTGAGTGAGCGCCTGATGTAAATTTCCCACCAATTGAGTGGCCACCACGGAGTGAGGTGAGAGCAACCACTTAACCCACGCCCTTGGTGTGTTGGCCGCCCGTGATTTTGGCATCCCTAGCCCTTAGGGGTCCATCCCAAGCTAGCCAACCCCCTGGAACCTCAAGGTCCAACCTCGGACCCTCATCCCCATTGTCGGTCCACCTACGGACCTGGGTGTGCGCGTCACGGGTGAGTCCGCTTGAGTGAGTTCGCCGTTCGGTTCGTGCTTGCTTGCTAGGTCCAAGGGGTTGTTCGGTCTAGTTGCTGCATTCTCATAAGTGGTGTCACATCATGAGACAATTTCAAAGTAAACTGAAATAAGGCCAGAGAATACGCCATAAAATGGGAATAATAATATGGCAGAGCAATGGCTATCTTTTGGAGAAACTAACTATCTGTATCAAGGAAATGCAGAAGTTATGTCATGATGAAAGAGGTTAACTCTATTCAAAATATGAAGCATAATTGTTGATTACATTGAGTAACCAGGGATTCAGGCGTCTAACCAACGTGTCTCTTTGAGTAAAAAGGTGCAGTTATACTTGAATGCTCAAATCGATGATGAAAAAAAATGGTTGACTTTGTGTCACTTTCAGAAACTTAAAACTGTCTATTTTCAATATAAGACAGATTTTTATACCACTTTTGTCTAATGAAAATGACAAGTAAGATTGATGGTTTTTGAATTGGGTATAGTACATGGATCAGATTGTCAATTCTCCATTGTCTCTGCATGATTGGATTAATTTAAGAACACTCTTGTATCAAGATTTAATCTGCATAAGCAGCAAACAATATAAATGTAAGGAAATGTAATTCATCTTAAAGGGAAGGGCAGTCTGGTAATTGGTCTTGAAATTGGTAAAGTCGGTAGATTTTTGTGTCTGAACTCCACCCTATTTCAAGCGTCTGCCTCACCGTAGAAACCCAATACATCTGGGTCGAGGTTTCCTCCTTTCTAAAAGCCTTCGCACCGACGCAGTTGAGTCGTCCCTACTTTCCATCTTCCTCTAATCCGTATTATTAGCCTGCTTTTCTCGTATCCTTGTCAACCATGTCTTCTCCGGCCATCAAGAGCAAAAGAAAGTGAAAGGTTCCAGAGGAGCAACAACAAATGGATGCTCTATGGGAGAAAGCAGTTGAAGCACCTCGCAAGGAAAGAAGATCAAAGAACTTGCAATACAAGGGCACTGTCTCAGGCATCCTTACAGAAAAATCCTTTAAGGGTAAAGAAAAGGTGTCCGAGGCACTAGCAAAATGGCGCCGGACTTCTGCAGCAGAGGGAACTCACATATTGGCTGAAGAAAAGGATGATTCTGGAATAGCATCTATGCAAGTAGAGTCTAAGGTTGAGTCTGCCAAGATCATCTTCCCTCGGTATATAGACTTTCATGATCAGAAGATGATTAATGAATATCTAGAGCTATTGAGTCTGATTAAATTCCAAAAGTTGAAAAAGTTCATGGGTAAGCATAGATATTACTACCCGAGGTTAGTATCTGAGTTTTACAATAATTTGAAATATGACCCAGACCTATCTAGGATATGGTCCTATATTAAGGGAATCAAAATTGAGTTATCTCAACATTCCCTTCATAAAATCTTCAGAATACCCGAAGAGGGGGTCTGTGAAAAGGACTTTGAGTATGATGAATTTGAAGCATACTCTATACTGACAGATCAGCCCAGTGACCCAGAGAATTACAAGCAAACTAGGCTGACCAACTTCAACACAAATAAGTTCCCTCCTTTAAAGAGATTGTTGCATCACATGCTCACAACAATCATTACTCCACAAGATGGAGGTAGAGGGAGATTGACAGAATCACAAAGATTTATCTTCTACTGCATGTTTAAGAGTATTAAAGTGTGTCTCCCAGAGATTATGATGCAGATAATGGGCTGTGTAAAGGAAGACCGAAGACACCTGCCATATGCAGCTCACCTCACTGCCATTTTTAGGAAGTGGAAAATTCCTTTAGAGGATGAGAAATTTAAGGAAATCCCCAAAGTGAATGTGTATAACATGGATTTTATCACAAAATTCATGAAGCTCAAGCCATCTACTGCAAGAATCCAAAGTTAGATGCAAAGGATAGATGAGCTGTAGTAGGAGCATTTGCAGGAGAAAGAAGAACAACAACTGGTAGAGCAACAAGAGCAGTTGATAGAGCAAGTTCAGCAGGCTGCACAAGGTTAAGGGGAGCAACAGTCAGAGTTAGCTGAGCAGCAAGTGGCAGAGCAGATAGAGCAGTAGGTTGATGAGGTATTGCAGGATGAGAACCTGCAAGATCAGCTAGTAGAACAGTAAGAGCTTCAACTAGAGCTGCAAGTAGAGCAGCAACTAGAACAACTAGTAGAAGAGCTGGAGAAAGAGGTGCAACAAGAACAAGAATATGATGAATTAGAACATCAAATGGTATTAGATGAACAATATGAGCAGCATCATCTAAATCAACTAGAGTAGCTAGTAGAACAACAAATACAACGAATAGAAGAACAGCTGGCAGGACAACAAGAGCAACATGAAGTGCAGCCAGGACAGCATTGATAAGTACAATATGAAGTGATCTAGAAGGGGAGGGGATGAATAGATCACTATTTTTTCTTAGAATTAAAAAAAAATACTGCAAAGTATATTGCTAAACGCAAATAACCTCAAGCTCTGACTATCGAAAATGATGCAGTGCAGTTAATAGCTCAAGCAAATAGAAGGCATACCACAATAATACCACAATCGATCACACAAGGACTCAGAGGATTTTAAGGTGGTTCGGTCCTTCAGACCTACATCCACCCCACACTCAAACCGAGTGTGGCTTCACTAAAGGCTGGGCAACACAACTTGCCAGACAACTGCTGATACACAGCTTCCCAGGAGAACAACCTCTCCTCTTCCTCCTACCCGGAGGGAACCTCTAGCGACCAGCAGTCACTAGAACCCAGAGACTCTCGTCTCTCTTCCTCTTTACCAAGAGGGAATCCCACTAGTAGCAGCCCTGCTACTAGTGAACCAGAGGTCGAAGACCCCTCTTCCTCCCAACCCGGAGGGAACCTACAAGCAGCTCACCTGCTGCTTGCAAACCGGAGAATGAATCTCCCTTCTCCTGATCTCACAGGAGGACCCCGACCTCAATCCAGAGGATCGGAAACACAAACAAGGACAGTAGAAGAAAGATAAGAACAATAAACGAAAAATACGAACGAAGGAAATCAAGTGCCAGAAAATGGAAACAATGTAGCTCAACACAGAGCAATAGACTTCGGATTTGATCCGCAAGTCAGAACAACTCTTCTGCTCTCTCTCTCTCTTTTTCCCTCTGCTATTCTTTCTTCTTTCTTTTCTTTTCCTGGATCGAAGGGCTCTCAATTTTCCTGTTTTTTCTTCTATGCCTCTCTTCTTCGATCACCTTCATCTGAGGACGAAGGATTCTATTTATAGCAGAACAGCAGGTGGATAGGGCACAAAATGCGTGTGCCTCCCACGCTCGATCCAGAATCTTCCTGCCACGTGCCTTTATCAGATTGGTTCCTCTTGTCTCGGATCACGTGCAGCCCTGGAGTGTGGAATGTTCTTCCTCGGACCTGTAATGAGATTAAGTCCATTAATACGCTGCATGGCCATTAAAACCAAAACTGCATGAGGTATAGTAACAACACGACGTGACTATTACTCGAGATGACACAAGAACGACACGAGATACTCTGTAACAGGTCAGATACACAGAAGAAAATGACACGAGGTGAGGTTATAAGCAAAAGAGACACGAGGTCACGAATGCAAAAACAACACGAGGACAACACGGGCTAACGACAGAAACCGACATGAAGACTAAAGCGAGAAACCAACACGAGGACAGAATATAACGAAACGACTCGAGGTGAAAACAACACGAAGTGAAGTTTGACACGAAGTAAAAAGCAACGACACGAAGTATAGTGGTGACAAACACACACTATATAGAAAACGACACGAAGCCAGTAAGAACAGCACGAGATGAAAATAGCACGGGCTGATAACGACACGAAGTCGAAACAGTAAATAACACGGGATCACACTGCACGAGGTAAAACTACACGAAGACTTAATAAGAAAGACGACACGAGGTGGCAATAAGGAGAACGACATGAAAACAACATGGATTAGCAACCGAAACCGACACGAAGTCAAACAGTACAACACGAGGTGTTGTAACCAAGAAGAAGTGCCAATCAACACGAAGACAGTATGCAAAGAAACGACTCGAAGTGAGATGAGAATAGAATGAAACAAAGAAGACGACACGGAGTGCATAAAACCAACACGAAGACGTGGACTATAGTAACCGTCACGAAGTGTGGTTACTAAGTAGGAACGACACGAGGTCTACAGGAAAACTACTCGAAGTTCATCAGAACTTTTAGAGCAGCTTCAGGAACACGACACGAAGTCATGAGAAGAGAAAACAATCACAAAGTGAAACGAACACTTGAACTTAGACTGACTTAGAGACTCAGCGAAAGGACTCGAAGATAGGAATACAAAGGATGACATGGAAACAACACAGTAAACAAATACTGCACGAGGTGAAAGACAACACTCAATCAGACGACAACATGGCTAGCTCGACACGAGGTGAAAATGTGAAGCAAGAACTACATGAGGTTTGAGGAAAATAGCACGAAGACAGAACATGAACGAACACACGAAGTGTTACCTCTTAGCAGCTATTTCATATAAGACCATGGATAACTCAAGTGCAAGATATCTGATTAAAAATAACAAGAACAATTAACATAGTGTTGCTCATCATCAAAACACTTAGGGAAGACACACAAACCAATAATCTCCCCCTTTTTGATGATGGCAACACTATATTAAGTATGAGAGATAAGTTCAAAAGAGATCAATTCAGGATATTTGATGCAGACAACTTAAAGCATACTTGCTTCCTTACTACCCCTGAGAAACCTGAACACTCCCCCTGAACACAGCAACAGTTTACCTCAAACTTGATAACTAACTCCCCCTCAACACTACTCTGAACCCCCAACACAATTCTCTCCCCCTTTGACATCATCAAAACTAGGGGCAAATCTGAAGATACAGAGAAAGGAAAATTGCTGACTATAGAGAGAAAACAGGACAGAGTAAGGCAGATAAATGGAGACTATTGAGATGTTTAGTCAATTAAGAAAGCCATTAATTTTATGTGAGGATTTTTGAGGATCAGTTAGTCAGACTGTGCAAAAACTGTGAATAAGGATTCGCTCCATACACAGAACCAGATTCTAAGCAAGTGAGGTACAAGATACCAGTTTGATCAAAATAAGTCTTTACTGAGAGAGTATTATGTAAGACAGTCAGAAGACAAAGACCTGTGGTATTGAGAACAAACAAATCAAAAGCTATACTTCAAGTGAGCAGGATCTTTAAAGATGGTCAAGATCAAAGGTAAGTCTGTCAAGTACACCTTTGACATTAGGGAGACACCTTGTTTAGAGGCAAGAATCCCCAGTTACTCGGTGGCAGGACCACATTACCCCTTCTAATAAGAGGACAGAGATAGTATTCTAGCTGGTGTTGACATTAAGGTGACACCTTTATCTGAGGCCAGACACCCCAGTTACTAACCAGATATGTACCATAGCTCTGTATGATCAAGACAACTACTAAGACCAGATAATTACTGCCATCTCATGACATGGGAAACTTTCACTTCATTGATGAAAATCCCAGTTTCTCAATGAGCAGTTAACAAAGTTGATAACAATTTTATGAAATTTGTTTTTATTAACCAGCTCTTAAAACCTTGTTAATGAAGCTTGAGTCCGTTTGAGAACAATACACCAGATCCAAGGTGATACAGACTAAAGCACAAAATACCTCATTTCGGACTCAACATTGACTAAGTAGGTATGCAGTACTGGCTAGATCAGAAGACAGTTACCGTGTAGGAAGATAATCTTTGAATTCAGATTTTGATCTCAGTGGGACTAACAGCTGAAATTCCAACAAGAAATTAGATGAACAGTCTTAAAGGATAAAGCATCCAACTCTTTCTTTTATACACCTCATCAACCTGATTCTCTTTTGATGTCAGCAAAATGTCGTTCGGAGTATGTTCAAATTAGGTCAAAGATCAAAACACCTATTATAAATCAGCTCCCCCTGAGACCTTGACCCCAACACAAACTTAACCAAGACAACCCTCAAAACACTTCAAAGAGAACACCATGAAGTTTGGACAGACTATTCAATCAAAACGGAGTGAGTCACCAAACACTCATAATGAAGTTATTTCTTCAGCAACAGATGATGAATATGATAAGCATAATAACACATGACATGGTATTCAGAAATCAATTTTTCAATCATGAAATTCTGTAAATACCTAGTTCTCTGCGCAAAGTGCTAAATTTTTCAGTATCCAGTGGCTTAGTAAAGATATCTGCAATTTGTGAGTTAGTTCCAACATGGATCAACTCAAAAGTCCTCCTAGCTACTTCATCTCGAATAAAATGATGCCTGATTTCAATATGTTTGGTTCGGGAATGAAGTACAGGATTCTTTGCAATATTTATTGCACTAGTATTGTCACAAAAGATAGAAGTACAACCTAGCTCAACCGAGTAGTCCAGAAGCTGGTGTTTTATCCATATAACCTGTGTGCCACAGCTCCCTGCTGCCACATACTCAGCTTCAGCAGTAGAGAGAGCCACAGAGTGTTGCTTCTTGGATCCCCAAGAGACTAAGCACCCTCCTAGAAATTCGCAGTGACCACTAGTGCTCTTCCTGTCCAATTTACATCCTGCATAATCTGCATCAGTGTATGCAATGAGATCTAAACTACATGATGCAGGATACCAGAGACCTAGATCATGGGTGTCAGATAAGTATCTAAAAATTCTCTTTACAGCTGCCAGATGCAATTCAGTAGGCCTAGCCTGGTATCTGGCACACATCCCTACACTAAATTGAATGTCGGGCCTGGATGCAGTTAAGTAGAGGAGTGAACCGATCATACCTCTATATAGTTTAGCATCCACCTCTTTACCTTTTTCGTCTGAATCTAGTGAGGAGCTGGTACCCATGGGTGTTGAGATTGTCTTGAGGTTGGTCATTCCAAACCTTTTCAGCATCTCCAGAGTATACTTGGTTTGATTTATGAAACAACCATCCTCCATTTGTTTGACCTGCAGCCCAAGAAAGTATTTTAGTTCGCCAACTAGACTCATTTCAAATTCTTGGGACATAGACTCAGAAAAATATTTACATAATTTTGAATTGTTAGATCCGAAAATGATATCATCAACATATACCTGGACCACAATTAACTCCTTTCCGAGACTTTTAGTGAAGAGGGTTTGGTCAACCTTACCTCGAATGTAGCCCTTGCTCACAAGGAACTCAGAAAGTCTCTCATACCAGGCTCGGGGAGCCTGCTTCAATCCATAGAGGGCTTTATTCAACCTAAAAACCATGTTAGGCTGAACAGAGAAATTAAACCCAGGAGGTTGTTCAACATATACCTCTTCCTTCAATAACCCATTTAAGAATGCGCTTTTGACATCCATTTGCTGTAGCCGAATGTTTCTAGAGCATGCAAATGCAAACAGAATTCTTATAGCTTCCATCCTAGCTACTGGTGCATAGAATTCATCAAAATCCACACCAAATTCCTGACTGTAGCCTTGAGCTACAAGTCTTGCTTTGTTTCTAGAGATAGCTCCATTTTCATCAATCTTATTTTTGAAAACCCATTTAGTGCCAATGACATGAGTGTTTTCAGGTCTAGGAACTAGTTTCCATACATTATTTTTCTCAAATTGATTTAATTCCTCACCCATGGAGGATACCCAAGAATCATGCTTTATAGCCTCTTCCACAGTCTTGGGTTCTACCTGAGATGTCAAAGCAGCTAAGTCCTGTTCTTAGACAGTTCTAAAGTGAGACCTTGTCCTAGTGGGATCATGCAAATTACCTATGACATTTTCACTAGGATGATCTTTGTGAAATATTACCTCACTTGAGGGTTCACCTACCTCAGTTGCTCCTTCTTGTTGTAAGTTTTCTGGTTGAGCAGTTTGCTGCATCTCTTCTTCTTCAATTTTCTCCAAGAAATCTCCCTCATCAGGTGACTCCCTGTCATCATTTATCTTTTTGTCAGATAGAACATTCTCATCAAACACCACATGAGGTGTTTCTTCAACAGTTTGCTCATCTTTATTGAAGACTCTGTAAGCCCTAGAGGTTTCTGAATATCCGAGAAAAATTCCAGGAGAGCTTCTTGCTTCAAACTTATCCAAACCATTCTTACCATTATTGTGGATGAAACATTTGGAACCAAAGATTTTAAAGTAAGAAATGTTTGGCAGCTTACCCTTGAGGAGTTCATAAGGAGTTTTCTTATGAGTAGGTCTTACCAAGGCTCGATTTAAAATGTAGCATGTTGTATTTGCAGCTTCTGCCCAAAATCTCCTTGGAAGTCCACTCTCAATCAGCATAGTCCTGGCCATTTCAATTATTGACCTGTTTCTTCTCTCAACAATTCCATTCTGCTCCGGTGTCCTGGGAGAAGAAAAGCTGTGAGTCACTCCCTCTCTTGAGCAAAATTCAGAGAAAGAAGAGTTTTCAAACTCTCCTCCATGGTCAGACTGAATTGTAATGATATTATGTTCACCTTGCAGTTTGATTTTATTAAAAAGTTCTTCAAAGTGAACAAAAGCATCATTTTTATTTGCTAAACAGAACAACCAAGAAAATCTAGTGAAGTCATCAACTATGACTAGACCATATCTCTTACCTGACAGGCTTTGTATTCGAGTAGGACCAAAGAGATCCATGTGCAAGTGTTGTAGTGGTTTAGATGAGAGACCCTCAGTTCTCAACTTAAAAACTGCACGAGTCTGTTTACCTTGAGCACAAGCATCACAGAGCTTGGACCCTAACAGGAATTTTATTTTGGGCAAACCTCTGACTAGGTTATAATTAGACAGTTTATTCAAAGTAGACACACTAGCGTGGCCTAGACGCCTATGCCAGTCAAAAGTAACCTGTTCAGAATTAGCAGACAGACACAAGTTTGTTTCAGAATTATCATCTAGATCAACGATGTACACATTATTTACTCTATGACCTTTGAACATGATGTTATCAGAATTCAGCTCAAAAACAGTGCACGAGTTGTGGTCAAAGAGTACCTTGTGTCCTTTGTCACAAAGTTGACTTACACTTACCAGGTTGTGCTGAAGTCCTTCTACAAGATACACATCTTCAATGGAGTTAGTGGAGGACTTACCAACCGTACCAATTCCAATTATTCTTCCTCTGTTATTTCCTCCAAATTTGACCAAGCCCCCAGACTTCATTTTTAGTTTGCTGAATTTGGACCGGTCTCCTGTCATGTGCCTGCTACAGCCGCTGTCAAGATACCACTTGTTATGCTCAGCTGCCAGGCTGACCTGCAAAAATTCAGACAGAGTAATGTGGGACCCAATTCAAATTGGGTCCAAAACCAGTTTCCAGATTATGCAAAAAGCACTTAGGAACCCACATTTGTTTTACTGTTCTCTTCAGTGGTTTCATGTGGGTTGATTCTTCCCTTTTGGCATTTCTTGGTGGGTGTTGAATGAACCTATTCTTATTAGAGCTATGCTGTTTCTGAGCAAAAACATTGTTGGTTGGCCTCTTAGAGGATGTGCGTGTGTGTTGAGCATAATTCATGTAAGCATTTTTACTCCAATAAAATTTGTGCTGAAACTGGTGAACGTTGCCATGCTCTACTTGATAATTAGCATGATGAGCTTTCTTAACAAAACTTTTCACTCTTTTTGTGACATCAATAGGACTGGTTCTGTGAGAACCTTTGTTCCCCACCTGTTGCACATGAGCAGTTCTTGTTTCAGGATTTCCCGACTTAGGTTGCTGACCAGTGGATTGAATGAATTTGCCGGTCGAAAACTTCATTGTAGAGACAGATTTGGAACTGGATGGTGTTTCCAGTTTCTCTTTGCCTTTGGCGGGGCAGAACGTGGTAGTCTTAAATTCAAAGGGTTTTTTACTAGTAGGATTGTATCCTAATCCCTCCCTATTGAAGTTTACCCTCGACCCCAGAAGGACATTCAGGTTGTTTCTCCCCTCTGTAAACTTCTCAAGCACTTTTTCTTTGTCCTCAATCTCCTTCTGAAATTCATTGCATTGGTCCTGGAGTTCCTGATTAACTTTTCTAACTGCCTCATATTTTTCAGCCATCAGTCTAATCTCTCCTTTACACTCTTCAGCTTTACACTTCAGCTCATCCATTCTAGCTAGACTCTCCTCTCTTTCCATTCTCAATCTCTCAATCTCACCTTTAACCTGGTCTAGCTCAATGGCCATCTCCTTGGTTTTCATGCTATCAGTGATAATAGAAGACTGTTCTTCAGACAGAGAATGAAACTTACGTCTAAGCATTCTGTGCTCCTTGTTTAAACAATTGTATTTACTTAACAGGTCGCCATAGGCGTCCTCCCAATCATTTAAAGTAAAATTCTCAATTAGGTTTGTTACCTCTTTCTCATGATCGGCCATGAGGCAGGTCTTCTCTTCATTTTCACTGGACGAAGTGGCTTCTGGGTCCTCCTCCTCATCGCTCCATGTGCACAGCATGGCCTTCTTCTTCTTGTGCACCATCTTCTTCTGGTGTCCTGGAGCCTTAGCTTGTAGCTCTGGACATTCACTTTTCATGTGACCGGGTTTCTAACAATGATAGCAAGTGATCTTCTTAGCAGACCGGTTCTTCTCAAATCCTCGCTCAGGAGACTTCATTGCAGCATTAAATTTCTTCCTCCTGTAGAATTTTCCTTTAGTTCTCAGGAACTTTCTGAATTGCCTGGTGAGCATAGCTCGCTCGTCCTTGTCCAGGTCTGAGAATCCATCAGAGCCTTCGCTGCTATCATCACTACTGCTGCTGCTGTTGTTGTTCTTCTTAGCATGTCGTGAGA
Source organism: Amorphophallus konjac (assembly GCA_022559845.1). Lineage (NCBI taxonomy): Eukaryota > Viridiplantae > Streptophyta > Magnoliopsida > Alismatales > Araceae > Amorphophallus > Amorphophallus konjac. Next base: position 165,164,638 of record CM040118.1, on the reverse strand, counting down.
CCTTCAGAGCAACATTCTTTCCCTTTCTGTCATGCCCATCGTTTCCATGTTTGAAATTCATTTCATGGGTCATGAGGGATCCAATCAGCTGGGTCACTGTCATGATGGATAAATTTCTTGATTCCTCTATTACAGTCACCTTGGTTTCCCAGACGGGAGTTAGAGACCTAAGGATCTTCCTGACTATGTCTTCTTGTTGAATATCCTTTCCAAGGCCCTTCAGACTGTTGATGATCACAGATAATCTGGCATACATTTCTGTGATCGGCTCCTCTGGCTTCATCTTAAATAACTCATATTGAGTTGTAAGTATGTTGATCTTGGTAGCCTTCACCTGAGATGTCCCCTCATGAATTAACTGCAAATCATCCCACATGTTCTTTGTAGTCTTGCACGCTGAGATCCTCGAATACTCTTCCGGGTGGACGGCGCACTGTATGATGTTAAGAGCTGTCCAATTCAGTGCGGAGAGTTTGACCTGATCTTCTGTCCACATATCTTCATTCGGTGGAAGGGTGTATGGACCATCTGTAATCACTTTCCATAGCTTGTGGCTTTGGGCCCTGATAAAGACTTCCATCCTGTTCTTCCAGAAGAAGTAATTATTACCATCAAAGAAGGGGGGACGGGTGATAGACTGCCCATCAGCTATGAAACTGCGAGGACCAGTGGATCCGTTTCCCTGGCCGTTGGACCACATTCTGGGAAAAACCTGCTCTGATACCAACTGATAAGTACAATATGAAGTGATCTAGAAGGGGAGGGGATGAATAGATCACTGTTTTTTCTTAGAATTAAAAAAAAATACTGCAGAGTATATTGCTAAACGCAAATAACCTCAAGCTCTGACTATCGAAAATGATGCAGTGCAGTTAATAGCTCAAGCAAATAGAAGGCATACCATAATAATACCACAATCGATCACACAAGGACTCAGAGGATTTTAAGGTGGTTCGGTCCTTCAGACCTACATCCACCCCACACTCAAACCGAGTGTGGCTTCACTAAAGGCTGGGCAACACAGCTTGCCAGACAACTGCTGATACACAGCTTCCCAGGAGAACAACCTCTCCTCTTCCTCCTACCCGGAGGGAACCTCTAGCGACCAGCAGTCACTAGAACCCAGAGACTCTCGTCTCTCTTCCTCTTTACCAAGAGGGAATCCCACTAGTAGCAGCCCTGCTACTAGTGAACCAGAGGTCGAAGACCCCTCTTCCTCCCAACCCGGAGGGAACCTACAAGCAGCTCACCTGCTGCTTGCAAATCGGAGAATGAATCTCCCTTCTCCTGATCTCACAGGAGGACCCCGACCTCAATCCAGAGGATCGGAAACACAAACAAGGACAGTAGAAGAAAGATAAGAACAATAAACGAAAAATACGAACGAAGGAAATCAAGTGCCAGAAAATGGAAACAATGTAGCTCAACACAGAGCAATAGACTTCAGATTTGATCCGCAAGTCAGAACAACTCTTCTGATCACTCTTCTGCTCTCTCTCTCTCTCTTTTTCCCTCTGCTATTCTTTCTTCTTTCTTTTCTTTTCCTGGATTGAAGGGCTCTCAATTTTCCTATTTTTTCTTCTATGCCTCTCTTCTTCGATCACCTTCATCTGAGGACGAAGGATTCTATTTATAGCAGAACAGCAGGTGGATAGGGCACAAAACGCGTGTGCCTCCCACGCTCGATCCAGAATCTTCCTGCCACGTGCCTTTATCAGATTGGTTCCTCTTGTCTCGGATCACGTGCAGCCCTGGAGTGTGGAATGTTCTTCCTCGGACCTGTAATGAGATTAAGTCCATTAATACGCTGCATGGCCATTAAAACCAAAACTGCATGAGGTATAGTAACAACACGACGTGACTATTACTCGAGATGACACAAGAACGACACGAGATACTCTGTAACAGGTCAGATACACAGAAGAAAATGACACGGGGTGAGGTTATAAGCAAAAGAGACACGAGGTCACGAATGCAAAAACAACACGAGGACAACACGGGCTAACGATAGAAACCGACATGAAGACTAAAGCGAGAAACCAACACGAGGACAGAATATAACGAAACGACTCGAGGTGAAAACAACACGAAGTGAAGTTTGACACGAAGTAAAAAGCAACGACACGAAGTATAGTGGTGACAAACACACACTATATAGAAAACGACACGAAGCCAGTAAGAACAGCACGAGATGAAAACAGCACGGGCTGATAACGACACGAAGTCGAAACAGTAAATAACACGGGATCACACTGCACGAGGTAAAACTACACGAAGACTTAATAAGAAAGATGACACGAGGTGGCAATAAGGAGAACGACATGAAAACAACATGGACTAGCAACCGAAACCGACACGAAGTCAAACAGTACAACACGAGGTGTTGTAACCAAGAAGAAGTGCCAATCAACACGAAGACAGTATGCAAAGAAACGACTCGAAGTGAGATGAGAATAGAATGAAACAAAGAAGACGACACGGAGTGCATAAAACCAACACGAAGACGTGGACTATAGTAACCGTCACGAAGTGTGGTTACTAAGTAGGAACGACACGAGGTCTACAGGAAAACTACTCGAAGTTCATCAGAACTTTTAGAGCAGCTTCAGGAACACGACACGAAGTCATGAGAAGAGAAAACAATCACAAAGTGAAACGAACACTTGAACTTAGACTGACTTAGAGACTCAGCGAAAGGACTCGAAGACAGGAATACAAAGGATGACATGGAAACAACACAGTAAACAAATACTGCACGAGGTGAAAGACAACACTCAATCAGACGACAACATGGCTAGCTCGACACGAGGTGAAAACGCGAAGCAAGAACTACATGAGGTTTGAGGAAAACAACACGAAGACAGAACATGAACGAACACACGAAGTGTTACCTCTTAGCAGCTATTTCATATAAGACCATGAATAACTCAAGTGCAAGATATCTGATTAAAAATAACAAGAACAATTAACATAGTGTTGCTCATCATCAAAACACTTAGGGAAGACACACAAACCAACAAGCATAATGAGCAACAACCACTAGATCGTGAAGAACTACAGGAGCAGGTAGAACTGCAGACAGAAGAGCAACAGATACAACAAGAGATGGAGCATGTAGAACAACAAGAGCAAGGTCCGGCCACATATTATCGACCCTATCATAGACCTTTGGTGGCCTTTGGCATTCAGCCACCACTATCACCTGAAGAGCCACACATTCCACCAGAATTCCATGCATCTACTTCAGCAGGACCAAGTTCAGCACCAAGTGCATATGACATCCATCCTGGATTGTTAAGACTTCTGATGTCTCAATTCAAAAATTTGAATTCTTCTGTTATGCAATTGAGTCTGGCAGTGAAAAGAATAGATGCTAGACTGGTGCATGTAGAGTAGACAGTAAACAGTCAATGGGAAAAGTTTGCAAGGGACAAAAATAGGACTGATGAGCATTTGCATGGGTTTCTGGACTCTTTACTTCATGTTAGTGAACAAGAAAGTCAAATTCTGAGCAGGATAAGGCAGAACCAAGCTGAAACTCATTTAAAAACCACTCAAATGCTTGTTCATGCCTTTGATATCAGGAAAGAACAACAGAATTTAAAAGAAGAAATGAGAATCATCCGAGAAGAATAGAAAACATTGTCTCAACAGTTAACTAGTTTATTGGATGAAACTCATAGCATCTTTGTTCAGCTTGGAAATCTGTATGTCAAGACAGATTTTGTTCAAGAAGTAGTCCTAAACCTGACTAATAATTTTAAAGAAGTTATCACTGCACAGGGTGCTAGTTCCTCCAATTCTATGGCAGAAATTCATAACTAGTAGACATCTCAGATTGATAACATGTGCAGCATGTTACGGAACTGGTTTGTTGATTTGACCTCAACAGTTAATGAACTCAGGGCTCAAGTACATCAAAATGATCAAAAATTTACTGCAAAATTTGCAGCCTTGGGCACAAAAGTTGATAGAATTCCATAAAATATTCCAGAAGCTATACCCTTGAGAAAACATGGAAGTTCCAGCAGGACACCCGCTAGACAACCACGACAAAGAGGTGGAAGATTTGCAACAGATGTCTGATGATGTACCAGATTCAGGGGGAGAAGATAGTATATCACTCTTATATTTGTTTTTGATAATGACAAAGGGGGAGAGATGATAGGAGTCATGAGAAGTTTTGAGAAGTTGAGAAGATGAGCTTTGAGCTATGTGGTCTGAAGAATTTTTTTAGGACAGAAGCAACAGTAATTTTTTTGCACACATAGTGTGTCTGTCTGCATGTTAAGTCATGGTAGTCATGTATGTAGAACATTGTGTCATTTAGTTACTAGTGTTGCATTTTTTTGGGTTTGATGTATGGAAACACTGTGTAAATCTTTGTCTGCAATGAATGAACTTTTGACTGAATAATTGCTTCTATGGATGAATGGTTGAATGTGTGAATGATTGAATTACATGTGTCTTGTGCAAACGTGTACATGACTCATAGTTGTCATTATCAAAAAGGGGGAGATTGTTGGAACCCTGATTTTGATGATGACACACTCTGAATCAAGTTGAGACAAAAATGTTTAATAATGATTGACTGAGTCATCATCCTTCATAAGTTTGAATGGCATAACTTGTCAAGGAATTTTAGTTACTTAGGTTTTATAAGTCTTTTATCCACTAAGTGTTAGAAATCAAGGTTGATGCACACATAGGCACTTAGTCATATAAGGTCAATGCACATTCTAGTCTGAAGCTTGTCAAGTTGGTGCAGCTATGTATTTCATTGAACAGAACGTCGATGCTCATTCATGCTTTCATCCTATCAGGTCAGTGCACATACTTGCATTAAGACTGTTAGGTCAGTGCACATATTTGCATTGAGTCTGTTAGGTCGGTGCACATACACATCTTATGTCTGTTAGGTCGGTGCACATTGAACCTTGTGTTTAGCAAGGTCAATGCACATTGGACCTTGTGTTCAGCAAGGTCAGTGCCCATTGGACCTTGTGTTGAGCAAGGTCGGTGCACATTGGATCTTATGTTCAGCAAGGTCGGTGCACATTGTATCTTGTGCCCAGCAAGGTCGGTGCATATACATGCATTTACTCTATCAGGCCAACACTCATGCAAGCATCATGTCCATCATGTCTTTGCTCATACGTTAGTCACTGGACCCAGGTCAGTACAGTCACATGAGTTAGAATCTTCAAGTCGGTGCATCCTCATGAGCTATAGTATTCAGGTCAGTGCACATGTAGAGTCTAAGGTCGGTGCACATGTAGAATCTAGGTCTACCTGTGTTCTACACAGGTCATTGTAGTTGCAGTTAACTTACTGCAATCATACTAAGGCATGCTCACACAAGTCAATGTATTGAGTTTTTACATCGAAGCATATGCATCATTCATATACATATTTGATCTGAGTGATTGATTTTCTGAAATTGGCTAAGTATGCATTCTCATAAGCTATTATGATGATAAGGTGTTTGATGAAATATTCTATATCTTATTGACAGGGACTTGATCGAACATTTAAAGAGCAGAGAGCATCAAAGTCTTAAGTGATCACGTGGTTCATGATCTGAGTTAGCAAGCACGTGATCCAAGGTGAAATGTCTTGAAGATCGATTAGGCACGTGGATTCACCTCATCTTCAAGATTTGACACGTGGACTTCTTTAAGTCACTTTTGCTAAAAAGTTACTTGTGGGAATCCTCCCTCCATGTGTAGGACTGAACCCATACGGGGACCACTTGATCCAGTTCGCTGGTATAAAAAGGGGATCTCCCAGTCGAAGAAAATAGAGAAGGCAATTAAGGAGAACACACGAAGCGATAAGAGAATCTAGAGTAGAGTGTAGAAGATCAGAAGAGAGGAGAAGCTGGGAGTGCTACGAAAGAAAAGGAGTTAGCTGAAGAAGAGCGAGTGAGAGGCAAAATAGGGTATCGGAGAAGAGGAGAAGATTTCAGAGAAGAGGTTGCTGCTGAAGTCACAATTTCTAGATCAGATCTAGAATCGTCTGCTCGTTTGAGCTACATTGTTTTTCATGTTTCATCTGCATATTGCTTTCAATCTTTTATGTTTTGCTTATATCTCTATTTTTCAAGCTGTTAGGCAGCGGGGCAAGCTGTGATGCTCAGCGGCGAGGATTAACTCCTTGGACAGCAAGCTGTGGTGCTCAGCGGCGAGGAGGTATTCCTCGGATAGCAAGCTGTGAGGCTCAGCGGAGCAAGCTGTGAGGCTCAACGGTCTGTAGGGATTCATCCCCGAAGTTGTGGATCAGCGATTTAAGCTGTGTATCAGTGGAAGCCTCACTCTAGTTTGAGTGAGGGGTGGACGTAGGTCTCAGGCTTGAGACCGAACCACCTAAAAACTCATATGTTTTGTGTGATTGTTTATTTGCTCATTGTTTCGTTAGATGTATGCTTAGGACCGTTCTCAGTTATCATTAGATTCTGATTGCATTTCCATACGAATAAGTTGTGTAAGCCTTCAACCATCAAGTATATAAAAAGGCATGGCAGTAAAGATAGGTTAGGCCTATCTGGAATGTCATCTCTTGCGTGAGGAGATCCTAGATCAAATTTCTGCCTTGTACTTCGTTGTTGGCTGCTCCTCTCATTTGAATGACACATGTTGGAATCTGTATGCATACTGAGTGACTGATTTTAGGTTTAAGTGAAGAGATCACTCTACATGAAAGTGCTGATATTCCTTTAAATCAGTCAGCATCATTTTAAATTTTAATTCCGCAAAGTTTTTTTAACGGGGATCCATTCACCCCCCCTCTAGATCTGAGCCGTGCGCTTAATTGCTAGCACCAACTCTCGCAACATCCTATTGCTGGCTTGAAGAAAAAAGGCTGCATTCATCAACAGGTCAACACTTCACTAGCCACAGGTCAACACGGGTGCCACACTCGCGTGCGGCTTGAGCCTCCGTGTCGGGGCATCACGCTGAAGTGTCGAGGCATGAGCGCCAGACAGAGAAGATATCTGTTGCGCTGAACTAAAGTGTCGACACGCTATGAATGAAGTGTTGACACACTGAGCCAAATAGAACCCAGACAGAAACGCATAAATTGTGCATTTGTTCTTGAAGTGTCGACACGTCTGGCTGACAGGTCGACACATTGAACATTCATCACCTGTAGTCGTCCTAAAAAGACTTTCAACAAAGTATGTTAGACAATCCACAAATATTCAATAATGATTCATGGTATGTCATCATTAAAACCAGGGGACACAACATTCTCCCCCTTTTTGATGATGACAACCATGAGTCATTATTTCATAAGCATCCATATGGCATTTTGGTATTTCATTTGTAGAACATCAAACACTAGAAGTTCTGTCATTCAAGAAGAAACCATTGTTATACTCATCAACCAAAAAGTCATACAGATCCAAAAAGTCATCCATTGATCAATAACAAATACAGAAGATCCATTGATCAAACAAGGAGTTTCATACACATCAAACAAAAGGTTTCATTAAAGTGAATACACAAGTATGCATGAGATCTAACTTTCTAAATTTCTAACTCTAAATGTAACTAGATGCCAATGCCAGATGATGATTTTAACAGTCTCTCAGCACTCTCATCAGTCTTCTCCCCCTTTGTCATCATCAAGGAGGGGGTGAACGAGGTGGTTGCTGTGGTGGAGACATGGAGCTAGAGCTTCCTGGAAATTGAAGTTTTTGAGCCTCTAAGAGTTGTTGTTGAAAATGGAGAACTATTGTAGCCAGAGAATCCACTTTCTAAGTCAGCTCCTCGTCCCTTTGTTTCACAAAACGCTAGAGAGACTTGATGTTGTCATTAATGTCATTCAGCCACTCGTGCAACATCTCACAAATGTATTTAGTTTGGGCCTTCTGCTGAGAGGCTTTTTCTGATACATAAGAGGAGGTGGCTTCGGGTGGACGAGGGTAGTATGCCTCACCAGTGTCTTCTGGATTTGGTGGAAACTGTTCTTTGTGCAGATGGATCATTTCAACAATTTCATCTCCTACCATATCCAGTTTGTTGTATATAACGTTCAGTCTTTCTTCAACTCTGGTGGAAGCAGCAATGACCTTGGTAGAGTCAGCAGTGACTTTTCCTTGTAGTCTGATTGAAGCATCAATTACTTGTGCTGAGTTAACATTAACTGACGCTTCAAGATTGGTGGTGGCCTTAATGATTTTTGCACAATCAGCATTAACTGAAGCTGCAAGGGTAGTGGAGGCTGCAATGACCTTTGCAGATTCAGCTATTTGCTTTCTTTCAATTCTTGCAGATGTGTCAATCAGGGCGGCATATTTAAGAGGTAACCTATTCTGTGCTTCTCTTGTGTCATAGACATGCATAAGCATTTGAGTGGTCTTCTCTTGAGTTTCAATGTGTATTTCTTTCAGCCGTTTCATTACAGTTCCTTCCCTCTCACAAACATGCATCATTGAATTCATGAAGGTGTGCAATTGTGCATTAGATTTGTGCTTGTCTTTGACAAATTTTTCCCACCTGCTGTTCTGAGTTTGTTCAATGTGAACAAGCCTTGCATCCAGTCTCTCAACATTCATATTTAGCTGCATAATTGAGGAATTTACATTCCCAAACTGAGCATCAGTGTTGGGTGAATACCCATCAGACCTCCAGTGGCAGCAAATGCTGGTCCTCTTGAAGTGGAGGCTTTTGCATGAAATTCAGGAGGAGCATCTCCTTCAGCAAATATTCTAGGTTCAAATTCTGGAGAAAGTGGTGGAAGAATACCAAAACCTATCATAGAACCAGGATGAATTTCCTATGGCACATGCTGCTACTACTGGTCCTGATCAAATTGAGTATCCACATGAAACTATTCCACATACTGTTCGATAGGCTCATCTTGAGCTGGCTGATCATTATGCAATTCTTACTGTGTTGGCTATTCTAGCTGTGCAGGTGCTGCTGGTTACATAAGGGTAGCTGGTTGTGCTGGTAGATGACGGGGTAGATCTCTAATGACCTTATCCCCTTCTTTCTTGAAATGCATGAATTTTTCAATAAATCTCAAGCAATAAACATTTCTTTGAGAGATTTCCTTCTTCTTTTCATTCTCCAAAGAGATCCCTACTCTCTGAAAGATAGTAGTAAGATGTGCTGCATATGGCAAGTTCCTTCTTTGCCCAGTGCAAGTCTCCATTATCTGAAGCATAATTTCAGGAAGACAGATTTGCAAGTTATTGAACATGCAATAAAAGATAGACCTCTGTGTTTCTGTTATGCGACTTCTGTCACCCCCTTGTGGGGTAATGATGGTGGTGAACATATGGTGCAGTAGTCGTTGCAAGGGAGGAAACTGGTTAGTGTTGAAATTTGTCACATGGAGTTGAGTTTCATCCTCTAGATTGTTGGGCTTCCCAGTTAATATGGTGTAAGCAGCATATAGATCAAATTGAAACTCAAACTCCAACAACCCTTCTTGAGGTATACACACAGCTTTGTGAAGAAGCTTTGTTGACAATTTAATCTTTACTCCCTTGACCTCAGTCCAGAGAGTGATGCGGGACGGGTGGCGCGACCAAGATAAGACATACGACCGACTCAAAGTGCGGCCATCACTAGCACACTAAGGTAAGCGGGACGGCTAACTACCGTGGCGTTCTGCGGGTGGAGACGTCTCTCAACAGAAACTCACTCTAGCCTAACGATCGTCCCTTGCGTGGGAAACGTGGGATTGTAGCGGTTAAGGAACCACTGTCACCTAGGGGTTTCCAGTTCGGGCTCGGTGCTCGACTAGGCCTATGGAACGGGTGCTCACAACTCACAACCACGGTGATGTGAAGCTAGCTATCGGTCCTATTCTAACAAATGCAGCATGATAGAAAATATACTAAATAAGCGATGTGAGTGTGGAATGAGGCGCGTACCTCCACGACTAGCGCGTGGGGAAGAAATCCTGGCCGAATCCGACAACCCCAATACACACAATTAATAATCGTACAATTTCAAAACCTAGTGCCCACTCCACGTAGGGAGGTAAAGGGCTACAAGCACAAATTTGGGGTTACTGGAATACTTGTTGACGGGCCGCACTCTCAAGAGGCGAGGGAAGCGAGTGGGGGCCGATCGGGTGAGCCGAATAGAAGCCGACTTGATTCTGCCCGCGCAGGTCACCCATCGAAGCAAACTTGTGGAGGCCGGTACGCCAAGATCCGACGTCCAATCGGGGTGTTGTTTGTTGGAGAGTGTAGGCAACAGGATGAAGATTGTCCGCTCTGAACGGCGTTATCAGATCTGATCAGATCTGGGTGTGGCAGCAACTGTAGTCAGCCTTAGGTTCTACTCGCACAGAACTGCACAAGAAAGCTAAAAATTATGGGAAAATCGCTCCCATGTCGGAATGGATTGCATCTTGTTGGAGATCGTCAGCGACGTCCATAGGAAGACTCAGACAAAAGGGCTTGCGCATATCTGAGAGGAAGGACATGAGGCAGCTTCTGTAAGTTGCCTCTGCCTCTGGGTCGAATCTGCACAGGGAGGTCGGCGCAGCCTCACGAAAATCCCCGGAACGACCAGCACAAACCTCAGAATGAAACGAGCTTGGCGACAACGCGAAGAGGACAGAAAATCCTACGATCACTCAGAAGCTCAAATCCAAAGAGCTTGGGAGTAGATCCGTAGAAATTTTGAATCAGGAACTTGAAGATCTGGACAGCAGGCTCGGGCAGACTTGCGCGACTTCACGAGAAGAATTGTTCTTGACTTACAGAAGCTTCACTGAAAATTTTCTCAGTACCAGATACGAAGAGGATAGGGAGAATAAGGGGGGGTGAGTCATACGTCAAGCAAATCTCGTCACAGGATTTTGGTCTAGGGCATCACACCCAAGAGGGGGAAGATAATCTCTCTCTTAACATAATTTTTTCTCACAAATTCTTCATTAACTTTTCAAATGATACTATATATATGCTTATATAGAGAATGGCAAGGGGGGCTGTGAAATTGTAACACCGGGGAATTTTAAAATAGAAATGTACGAAAAAAATCATATATATATATATATATATATATATATATATATATAACTATTAAACTCATATTCTAATTCTATTTGATTAACCATTTAAACCATTTAATTAATAATTCAAAAACCAATAGATACTTTAGAAGATGCCAAATTATATTTTAGGAAATGCCAATTTATATTTTCAATCACTTAGGAAACTAATAATACATCTTATTACACTATTCTAAAGGAATAGGAAATAGGTTATATAGATAGGGTTTTAAAAGATAAACATCAATTTTACAAGATGTTAAATCATATTTTTATAATTTAGAAAATTTCATATTTCAACTTTTACATTATATCATTGTTCTAAAGAAATAAGGGTATATAGATGAGGTGTTAAAGGATAAACATAATTTAGGAAGTGAGAAAGGGTATATAGATAATTTTGGTTAGTGTAGGGTGAATAGAAAAGTCTCCGTTCAAAATCACGACCGTTATTAAGCCGTTACTCACGAAATAACGACATGTAAGGTGTCGTTATTCAACTGAAGTAGATACATAAGGATGGAAAGGATATATATCCAATTTCGATCCTTACAGGGTGATAGGAAAATGCATGGTCGTTATTCACTAAACAACGACATATGTTAGGTCGTTATTTCCTAAACGTGAATAGTGATGTGAATAGTGCCATTTTTTATTTAAAAAGATTTTTTTAAAAAAATTTATATGTAAAAATAGAGAAAAATGTAAGGATCTCACCCATGAAATTTCACGAATTAACTCCATCAAATTTTAAAGATAAAAATCATTGAAGATAAGTGGGAGGTTTAATATAAAGAACTCAGAAAAAGCCACGACTGGTTCATGGGCGCTATTTCTTAGAAGATGGCAGCCGCATAGGCGCCATTTCTCATCCGACAACTCTTACGAACCTTTTATCACAACAGCCTATATTAGTTGGCATCACATTATAGGTGGCCATATACCCTGTAAATGTGGATCTTGTCTACCTATCCTGTCTACCAAAAACCCAAACCTTATATTATACCCCCTATTGAGGCAGAGACTCCTGCTTTCTCTGTTATTCGAGGCCTTACTGCAGAGAACGTGGGAGCATTCTCTGAAGCATTACAGAGGAGGGAAGGAGCTGATCCACTTCCTTTCTTCTTCCACACGTACAACTTCTGCCACTTCACAGAGGTAGGTGATCTCGAGCTTTAACCAAACCATAGCTAATCTAGGTTATATTAGCATGTAAAATTTGTGATTAGTCTCATCTCCATGCGGTATTGAGTGGTTACACATCATGTTTTAGTAGGCTTTCTCAATTTTTAGCTAAACTACCAAGCTAAGTCAGGGTAATTAGTATGTATTAGCTTCATATCTAGGGTAATTAGCATGTATCAGCTTCATATCTAGGGTAATTAGCATGTATGAGCCTTAATTAGCATGTATTAGACTCATACCTAGGATAATTAGCATGTATTAACCTCAATCTAGGGTAATTGGCATGTATTAGCTTCATATCCATGCGATATATCCTGCGTATCACAAGTTTTATCATGTTTTTACGTAACTTGTTAGTTAAGCTATTAACTAATCTGTTAGCATACCTAATTAACCTGTTAGTTGATCTACTAACCAATTAGCATACCTAATTAACCTATTAGTCTACCTAATCTATACACCAGATTTGATATAGATAGAGTTCTGCCTATCTAGAAACCATGTCTCCACTTAGTTTCTATAAAATATAAATGAGTATGATACATCATGTTAAAAATTTGATATTTGAGAAACTAAAGCATGAAACGAGTGCATGAACATAGATATGTAATCCTCATAATTTTCTCTACATGTCCATGTCATCAATTTTACATAAATCAGCCTAAATTGAAGGGCGCCCCTGACCCGGACGCCATTCATGAACAGCGACTGTACAACAGACATTTTCTACCCAGGGAAAAAGGACCATGTGTGAAGGGCGCCCAACCCAAGGGCGCCTATTAAAAATTGAAGGCTGACCCAGGGGCACCTTCTACTGAGACATGGCTGCCCCTGGGGCGCCAATTTCTGATAGATGGCAGCCACATGGGTGCCTTTTATCCAACTAGATCAGCCCCTGATCATCCTTAACCTGTGTAATCGGCGCCCTACCATGTGACTCCTTTCAATAGAACATGGCTGCCCCTGGGGTGCCAATTTCCAGAAGGTGGCTGACCCATGGGCGCCTTCTATCAGCCATTAGTTAAACCTAGGTGGGTTAAACCTCTATTGCCACTAGTTAAACCTAGATTAGATAAACCTGGGACTTAAGTAGTCAACCCCCAGTCATTTAGCTTAATCAGAGTTTAAAACACTCAAACATTAGTTAAACTACTGTTGCAATTAGTAGACCTACAATAGTTAAACCTCTATTAACTAGTTAATCATCTAGTTAACCCTCAACCATTAAGCCTTAACCATTAGATAACCTGGACACATGTTTGATAGGCGCCTGACCCTTGGGCGCCTATCAGTGAAACATGGCAGCCATCAGGGCGCCATTTCTTTAAAGAAGTCTAACCCTGGGGCATCAATTTCAAGAAGGTGGCAGACCCCTGGGCGCCTATTAAACCTGGCCCTGTAAATCCTTTAAAACGTGGCTGACCCTAGGGAGCCTATCACTTAAGAAATGGCAGGGGTATGGGCGCCAATTTCAAGAAGATGGCAACTCCCTGGGTGCCAATTTCAAGAAGATGGCAGTGACCTGGGTGCCTATTAAACGGACCCCGAGTTTTGGTTTTTCCGAGACCTTGAACCCCTAAAGGATGCGCCCCGGTTTAAAGATGCCATTCACTGATAAATGGCAGCCTGAGAGATGCCATTTAACCCCTGAATAGGGTTCTCTAAACCCTGTATAGTTCATAGGAAAGGCACCCCATTGTGAGGATGTCATTTCTGGACATGTCAGGTAGCCTACAAGGCGCCGATCTCACCCAGTTTTTTCGTGTATCAAACGTTGCTGGTTTTTACTCCTAGTTCGTCCCTACGTAATGATACGCCTTGGATTCCATTCTGTAATCCACCTTATTTACATCCTACCTGGTCAACCCTTGAAATTCCATATTGGCTATAAATGAGAGTGGATGTCAACAAACATGACCAATGCTGTGCATATAGGGCCCGGTCTGGTCCTGGGAGGAGCACCCGAAGGTACTTGTGCCCATGGTAGTTTATTGACCACGGTGTTTGGCATTGCACCGGAGTACTTACTTGCTAGACTTTAGGCATTCCACTCATTCACGTGATATTACTTGATTGATTGACTTGAGGCCCGTAAAAGGGTAAAAGTATTTGCTTGAATGAAATTGATAAATAGCCAATTCTAGTTATACATGCTTGAAATTGCGTTACTTACTATTACTTGCTTGATATGAGTTCTTACCATTCTTGGAAAATTGTTGTTAATTCTAGTTATTACTTGCTTGATATCTCTTGCTACTGCTGTATTGATGAAGTTGGAATCTATATACTCTCACTTGACTGCTCTTATCAATTTTACAATCCTTGATATCTACTTATCTACATGCATAGATTTACCTACATTAATTGAACTTGTAAACCACTTAAAGCATGTTAAATCTTGAGATGTAAATCCTACTGAGCGATTCACTCATCCAGTTGTTTCTAACATTTTCAGGTGATTTGGATGACAACCAACACTCGGAGGGGAATGAGACTGAGTGATGAGTGTTAGCACTGAGTTATCATATTGTCATGTTAATTGTGTTAGTGTAATCCCACTTATGTCAGTTGTATCCAGTTATGTCAGATGTCAGTTGTATTAGTTCACTATGTCAGTTGTATTAGTCCAATTGATTAGAACTATAATAAGGGCTTGAAGCCTAGTAGTCGGACCCGGGAAATGTATGTACTTGTCATTTGGTTAGTTGAAATAATGATCAGCTCGAAATCTCAAATTTAATCTTAAAAGAATTGCGCACTCTATTAATTGTCAAAGGAAGAATTCCATCAAATAGCTAGCTCGCTTTGGTTCTATATAAAAGACTGTCACGCCACGGGTAATCTTCCGCGCTCGGGACGTGACAGCTCTTTCTTAGTATTAGAGCCTAGGATTACAACTTCCTAGGTAAAAACCTGAGTCTAAAGATAGAAATGTCTAATAGAAATGTCTAAGGATAGGTTTAGGCCTTACCTGGTAAGATTCCTAGGTAAGTCTAATGATAGAATTGTTTAAGCATTGGTTTAGATCTTACCTGGTAAGATGGGTAAAGCCATGGGTTAAGTTTAATAACGGCAATTGATCTTGAACCCTAAAACTTAATATTTATTACACCTTAATTCTTTTGTAGGATTATGGCCGCTAAAAGAGCACAATGGCGTGAGATGCGGCGCACTGTGCAGGGACTTACGCAGGCGCTACGGCAAGTGGCGCAAGGCGGTGCTGGCAGTGCTCACCGCGGAGCTGGTGACCTTCACCTGGATTTTTGCAACATGAACCCACCAAGGTTCACGGGTTCGGTGGACCCCGATGATGCCGAGAATTGGCTGAAGGAAATTGAAAGGATCTTCTGTGTAATGTAATGCACGGATGCAGAGAAGGTTCTATTGGCTACGTTCCAACTGGAACGGGTTGCTCGATGTTGGTGGGAATCCGTAGAAGCAACACTACCAGACAACCATGTCACTTGGGCGGAGTTTGTTGAACACTACAACAGCAAGTATTTTTCTGACCGTGTTCAAGAGAAGAAGGCCGCGGAATTTGCCGCGTTAAAGCAACGGAGCCTGAAGGTGGCCGAATATGAGGCCCAATTCTCAAGACTTTCCCGTTATGCACCCCACTTGGTGTGTACAGAAAAGATGAAGGCAAGGAGATTCCTCAACGGGCTGCGGCCCCAGCATATTACACAGCTTACGTCGATGGACATCCAAATCTATTCGAAAATGGTTCGACGCGCTCAATTGCTGGAAGACGCCACTGAATTCTTCGAAAGGATTCAAGACAAGGATAAGAAGGAACCCATCACAAGTCCGGGAAACTTCAAACCAGCATTTGGCAAGAAGTGATTCTTCAATGGAGGAGAATTTTTCAAAGAGAAGAGGTTCCAGAAAAGTAACAAGCCCTTCTCCACTATCGGTAATAAGCCTTCCTCCGCCATCACACCTTCCAAGGAAATCTGCAAGTATTGTGACAAGGCTGGTCATAAGACTGAGGAATGCTGGAGGAAACTGGGAGCGTGTCTCCGATGTGGGAGTCGAGAGCATCGAATCCCCGACTGCCCCTTGATGAAGGAACAAGCCAACATAGACGAGAAGCGTCTGGTAAAGAAACAAGGCCGTCAACAAGCTCTTCAAGGGACGGAACCCATGGAAGGAGGAATCGTGGAAGGTACATTAACTATTTCATCTAAACCTGCTAAAGTTCTATTTGATACTGGGGCAACTCATTCATTTGTTTCCAAGAGATTTACTGCCTCATTTTCTAAAGAACCTGAATGGTTATATTTAGTAATATCTACACCTCTTGGGAACAAGTCTGATATCATGCATCACTACCCAAGTTGTGAGGTTATGGTTCAAGGTAGCAATCTATCGGTCGACCTTATATGCCTTGATATGAAGGATTATGATGTCATACAAGGCGCTGACTGGTTATCCACCTACCAAGCAATGGTAGATTGCCGACACGGCAAGATAACTTTTATGGATTATCCCGAGTTGGTTTATGTTAGCCCTCGGAATAGACCCCCACTCATCTCAGCCCTTCGAGCAAGCAAACTTGTGAGTAAAGGATGTGTGGCTTTCATAGCTTTTGTGACTGCCACGGAAGTCGAGAAGACTGAAGTTGAAGACATCCGAGTGATTCGGGACTTTCCGGATGTATTTCCAGAAGAATTGCCTGGTTTACCCTTGGAAAGGGAAGTGTCATTCACAATCGACATTGTTCCTGGTGTCGGTCCTGTTTCTAAGGCACCCTAAAGGATGTATCCTGCTGAACTGAAGGAGCTAAAGGAGCAGCTGATGGATTTATTGAAAAAGGGTTTCATTAGGTAGAGTACTTCCCCCTGGGGAGCACCCGTTCTCTTTGTTAAAAAGAAGGATGGAACATTGAGGCTATGCATTGATTATCGGCAGTTGAACCATCTTACAATCAAGAATAAGTACCGGCTACCGAGAATTGATGAGTTGTTCGACCAATTATCTGGAGCTAATTAATTCTCCAAAATTGATCTTCAGTCTGGTTACCACCAATTGAGGATTAAAGAAGAAGACATTTATAAAACTGCGTTTCGAAGCAGGTATGGGCATTATGAATTTACTGTTATGCCTTTTGGACTAACAAATGCCCCCGCAGCTTTTATGCAGTTAATGAACAGCATCTACAGGCCTTATTTAGACCAATTTAGTGTGGTCTTTATCGATGATATATTGATTTATTCAAAAACTGAAGAAGATCATGAAGTGCATCTCAAGAAGGCATTACAGATATTGCGAGACAATAAGCTATATGCCAAATTCAGCAAATGCCAGTTTTGACTTGAAGAAGTGTCCTTCTTAGGCCATGTCATATCAAAGAATGGAATTTCTGTTGATCTTATGAAGGTCAAAGCCGTACAAAATTGGGGACGACCAACGAATGCAACGGAGATTCATAGCTTCTTGGTTCTAGCTGGCTACTACCGGTGTTTTATTAAGGACTTCTCCAAGATTGCTGTCCCTCTTACCAGATTGACTCGCAAGGAAGTGCTTTATGAATGGAGTGAAGACTGTGAGAAGAGTTTCCTAACTTTG
This sequence comes from Amorphophallus konjac, assembly GCA_022559845.1. Taxonomy (NCBI): domain Eukaryota; kingdom Viridiplantae; phylum Streptophyta; class Magnoliopsida; order Alismatales; family Araceae; genus Amorphophallus; species Amorphophallus konjac. The sequence continues at coordinate 165,146,866 of CM040118.1, read as the reverse complement.
AAGGATCTCTTGACTACTGCTCCGGTCTTATCTCTACCAATTGAAGGAGAGAAGTACGAGGTATATACCGATGCATCTGGTATCGGCCTCGGATGTGTATTGATGCAGAATGGAAGAGTCATTGCATACTCTTCCCGACAATTAACTCTTCCCGACAATTAAAGAAGCATGAAGAAAACTACCCTGTGCATGATTTGGAACTAGCTGTAGTGGTATTGGCTTTAAAGATCTAGAGGCACTATCTCTATGGAGAGCAATTCACTGTATACTCCGATCATAAAAGCCTTAAATATCTATTATCTCAGAAGGAGCTGAACATGCGACAAAGGCGTTGGCTTGAGTATCTCAAGGATTTCAACTTCACTATACAATATCATGCTGGTAAGGGTAATTCCGTAGCAGATGCCCTTAGTCGGAAGCCGAGAGCCCTAGTAGCCAACTGTATGGTTCAAGAATGGAAGCTGCTAGAAAAATTCTCTGAACTCAATATAAGCATGGATGAGAATGATGGGTGTATTACTCTATCTCTCATAAGTGTGCATCCGGATTTGCTAGCTGAAATCAAGAGGTTGCAAGAAGAAGATCCTACCCTAGTGGAAATAAAAGAGAAGCTGGATGAGAAATCTGATTTCAAGTTGGCACTCGATGGCAGATTATTATACCATGAACGAACATGTGTACCAGACAGTCCTGAGTTGAAGAAGAGGATTTTTGAAGAAGCTTACCGATCAAGGTACACGATCCACCCTGGAGCCACTAAGATGTATCAAGACATAAAAAGAACCTTTTGGTGGCCCAACATGAAAAGGGAGATAGCAGACTTCGTGTCTAGATGCTTGACATGCCAACAGGTGAAGGCAGAACATCAGAAACCCCCTGGAAGACTGCATCCACTAGATATCCCCAAGTGGAAATGGGAAGACATCGGCATGAACTTCATCATGGGTTTGCCTAGGTCTAGGGGCGGATATGATGGAATTTGGGTAATCATCGATCGCCTTACTAAATCGGCTCATTTCTTGACTATCAAGAGTCGATGGTCGGTTGATGTTCTTGCTGCCTTATATATCAAGGAGATTACTAGATTGCATGGAATTCCTGTGTCTATAGTATCTGATCGAGACCCGCGCTTTACTTCTCATTTTTGGAAGGGTCTACAACACTCTATGGGAATAAAACTCAACTTTAGCACTACTTTTCATCCCCAGATAGATGGTCAGACTGAAAGAATAAATCAGGTTGTTGAAGATATGTTAAGGGCATGCATTATAGATTTCGGCAGAAGCTAGCATGACCACTTACCCCTAGCCGAATTTGCCTACAATAACAGCTATCAAGCCAGTATCCAGATGTCACCTTTCGAGGCGCTTTATGGCAGGAGTTGTCGATCTCCAATATGCTGGGATGAAGTCGGTGAAAGACAACTTCGAGGCCCAGATATGGTTAGAGATTCAACTGAAAAGATACACCTTATCAGAGAGAGACTCAAGGTAGCTTAGTGCAGGCAAAAATCTTATGCTGATAATAGAAGGAGAGATTTAGAATTTCAAGTGGGTGACCATGTATTTCTCAAGGTATCTCTCGGCCGAGGTATTAGAAGATTCGGTGTTAAGTGCAAGCTTACACCAAGGTTTATCGGTCCATTTGAAGTATTGGAAAGAGTGGGCGAGGTGGCTTACCGTATTACCTTACCTCCTCAACTCTCGAAAGTGCACAATGTATTTCATATATCTATGCTGAAGAAATATGTGCACGACCCTTCTCACGTCATCGACCATGTTGATTTAGTGATTCAAAGGGATCTTACTTATGAGCAAAGGCCGATGCAGATCCTCAATCAAGAAGTCTGAGTTCTAAGGAGCAAGACGATCTCTATGGTGAAAATCCAATGGAATCGATGCTCGGAGCAGGAAGCAACATGGGAGACTGAGGAATCTATGAAAAGAAGATACCCAGAACTATTTTAGACTATAAGTATCATATACTTTCGACAATATCCTTATACAGTAGAATTTACCCTTACCCTTATACAGTTGAATTTGGGGACCAAATTCTTTTAAGTAGGGGAGGGTGTAACACCCGGGAATTTTAAAATAGAAATGTATGAAAAAAATCATATATATATATATATATATATATATATATATATTTAACTATTGAACTCATATTCTAATTCTATTTGATTAACCATTTAAATTATTTAATTAATAATTCAAAAACCAATAGATACTTTAGAAGATGCCAAATTATATTTTAGGAAATGCCAATTTATATTTTCAATCACTTAGGAAACTAATAATACATCTTATTACACAATTCGAAAGGAATAGGAAATAGGTTATATAGATAGGGTTTTAAAGGATAAACATCAATTTTACAAGATGTTAAATCATATTTTCATAATTTAGAAATTTTCATATTTCAACTTTTACATTATATCATTGTTCTGAAGAAATAAGGGTATATAGATGAGGTGTTAAAGGATAAACATAATTTAGGAAGTGAGAAAGGGTATATAGATAATTTTGATTAGTGTAGGGTGAATAGAAAAGTCTCTGTTCAAAATCACGACCGTTATTAAGTTGTTACTCACGAAATAATGACATGTAAGGTGTCGTTATTCAACTAAAGTAGATACATAAGGATGGAAAGGATATATATCCAATTTCAGTCCTTAGAGGGTTATAGGAAAATGCTCCAAAAGAAGTAACGACCAATGCATGGTCGTTATTCACTAAACAACGACATATGTTAGGTCGTTATTTCCTAAATGTGAATAGTGCCACTTTTTATTTAAAATGAATGTTTCAAAAAAAAATTATATGTAAAAATAGAGAAAAATGTAAGGATCTCACCCATGAAATGTCACGAATTAACTCTATCAAATTTTAAAGATAAAAATCATTGAAGATAAGTGGGAGGTTTAATATAAAGAACTCAAAAAAAGTCACGACTGGTTCATGGACGCTATTTCTTAGAAGATGGCAGCTGCATAGGCGCCATTTCTCATCCGACAACTCTTACGAACCTTTTATCACAATAGCATGTATTAGTTGGCATCACATTATAGGTGGCCATATACCCTGTAAATGTGGATCTTGTCTACCTATCCTGTCTACCAAAAACCCAAACCTTATATTATACCCCCCTATTGAGGCAGAGACTCATGCTTTCTCTGTTATTCGAGGCCTTGCTGCAGAGAACATGGGAGCATTCTCTGAAGCATTGCAGAGGAGGGAAGGAGCTGATCCTCTTCCTTTCTTCTTCCACACGTACAACTTCTGCCACTTCACAGTGGTAGGTGATCTGGAGCTTTAACCAAACCATAGCTAATCTAGGTTATATTAGCATGTAAAATTTGTGATTAGTCTCATCTCCATGCGGTATTGAGTGGTTACACATCATGTTTTAGTAGGCTTTCTCAATTTTTAGCTAAACTAGCAAGCTAAGCCAGGGTAATTAGCATGTATTAGATTCATATCCTGGGTAATTAGCATGTATTAGCCTTAATTAGCATGTATTGGCCTTAATTAACATGTATTAGCCTCATACCAAGGATAATTAGCACGTATTAACTCCAATCTAGGGTAATTGGCATGTATTAGCTTCATATCCATGCGACATATCTTGTGTAATGCAAGTTTTATCGTGTTTTTACGTAACCTGTTAGTTAAGCTATTAACTAATCTGTTAGCATACCTAATTAACCTGTTAGTTGATCTACTAACCAATTAGCATACCTAATTAACCTATTAGTCTACCTAATCTATACACCAGATTTGATATAGATAGAGTTCTGCCTATCTAGAAACCATGTCTCCACTTAGTTTCTATAAAATATAAATGAGTATGATACATCATGTTAAAAATTTGATATTTGAGAAACTAAAGCATGAAACGAGTGCATGAACATAGATATGTAATCCTCATAATTTTCTCTACATGTCCATGTCATCAATTTTACATAAATCAGCATAAATTGAAGGGCGCCCCTGACCCGGACGCCATTCATGAACAGCGACTGTACAACAGACATTTTCTACCCAGGGAAAAAGGACCATGTGTGAAGGGCGCCCAACCCATGGGCGCCTATTAAAAATTGAAGGCTGACCCAGGGGCACCTTCTACTGAGACATGGCTGCCCCTGGGGCGCCAATTTCTGATAGATGGCAGCCACATGGGTGCCTTTTATCCAACCAGATCAGCCCCTGATCATCCTTAACCTGTGTAATCGGCGCCCTACCATGTGACTCCTTTCAATAGAACATGGCTGCCCCTGGGGTGCCAATTTCCAGAAGGTGGCTGACCCATGGGCGCCTTCTATCAGCCATTAGTTAAACCTAGGTGGGTTAAACCTCTATTGCCACTAGTTAAACCTAGATTAGATAAACCTGGGACTTAAGTAGTCAACCCCCAGTCATTTAGCTTAATCAGAGTTTAAAACACTCAAACATTAGTTAAACTACTATTGCAATTAGTAGACCTACAATAGTTAAACCTCTATTAACCAGTTAATCATCTAGTTAACCCTCAACCATTAAGCCTTAACCATTAGATAACCTGGACACATGTTTGATAGGCGCCTGACCCTTGGGTGCCTATCAGTGAAACATGGCAGCCATCAGGGCACCATTTCTTTAAAGAAGTCTGACTTTGGGGCGCCAATTTCAAGAAGGTGGCAGACCCCTGGGCGCCTATTAAACCTGGCGCTGTAAACCCTTTAAAACGTGGCTGACCCTAGGGTGCCTATCACTTAAGAAATGGCAAGGGTATGGGTGCCAATTTCAAGAAAATGGCAGCCCCCTGGGCGCCAATTTCAAGAAGATGGCAGTGACCTGGGCGCCTATTAAACGGACCCCGAGTTTTGGTTTTTCCGAGACCTTGAACCCCTAAATGATGCGCCCCGGTTTCAGGACGCCATTCACTGATAAATGGTAGCCTGAGAGACGCCATTTAACCCCTAACTGGGTTTCTCTAAACCCTGTATAGTTCACAGGAAAGGCACCCCATTGTGAGGATGTCATTTCTGAACATGTCAGATAGCCTACAAGGCGCCGATCTCACCCAATTTTTTCGTGTATCAAACGTTGCTGGTTTTTACTCCTAGTTCGTCCCTACGTAACGATACGCCTTGGATTCTATTATATAATCCACCTTATTTACATCCTACCTGGTCAACCCTTGAAATTCCATATTAGCTATAAATGAGAGTGGATGTCAACAAACATGACCAATGCTGTGCAAATAGGGCCTGGTCTGGTCCTGGGAGGAGCACCTGAAGGTACTTGTGCCCATGGGAGTTTATTAACCACGGTGTATGCCATTGCACCGGAGTACTTGCTTGCTAGACTTTAGGCATTCCACTCATTCACGTGATATTACTTGATTGATTGACTTGAGGCCCGCAGAAGGGTAAAAGTGTTTGCTTGAATGAAATTGATAAATAGCCAATTCCAGTTATACATGCTTGAAATTACGTTGCTTACTATTACTTGCTTGATATGAGTTCTTACCATTCTTCAAAAATTGTTGTTAATTCCAGTTATTACTTGCTTGATATCTCTTGCTACTGCTGTATCGATGAAGTTGGAATCTATATACCCTCACTTGACTGCTCTTGTCGATTTTACAATCCTTGATATCTACTTATCTACATGCATAGATTTACCTACATTAATTGAACTTGTAAATCACTTAAACCATGTTAAATCTTGAGATGTAAATCCTACTGAGCGATTCACTCATCCAGTTGTTTCTAACATTTTTAGGTGATTTGGATGACAACCAACACTCGGAGGGAATGAGACTGAGTGATGAGTGTTAGCACTGAGTTATCATATTGTCATGTTAATTGTGTTATTGTAATCCCACTTATGTCAGTTTTATCCAGTTATGTCAGATGTCAGTTGTATTAGTTCACTATGTCAGTTGTATTAGTCCAATTGATTAGAACTGTAATAAGGGCTTGAAGCCTAGTAGTCGGACCCGGGAAATGTATGTAATTGTCATTTGGTTAGTTGAAATAATGATCAGCTCGAAATCTCAAATTTAATCTTAAAAGAATTGCGCACTCTATTAATTGTCAAAGGAAGAATTCCATCAAATAGCTAGCTCGCTTTGGTTCTATATAAAGGACTGTCGCGCCACGGGTAATCTTCCGCGCTCGGGAGGTGACAGAAATGGCGTGGGAGAGAGGGGGGAAAGAGGGGGTGCGGCCCCTTGACTATGGTGGAGAAGGAAGACAAAAGGGGAGGGGGAGGAAGCTTCCTTCCTTTGAAAATGGGTGGGGGGGTGTCAAGGGAGGGTAGGTGGCAGCCTCCCTCTTGGACCAAGAAGGGGGGGTGCCCCCTTCCACTAGCCACCAAGCCCACCTTCCATTAACCCCTTTCATACCTAGCACACCTAGCCCTTGGACTTGTTAACACCTATCCCTTTTTGGCCCATTTCAAGCCCAAGGCCATTAACTCTAGCCCATTAGTCTAGTGTAGCCCATATGCCATACAATAGTACAATTGTCCAACATGGACTAAAATAGGGCCCAACATGGCCAAAAAAATCTAAAATAAGGATGATGGCTTGGCCGATGCGTCCACGTCCTCCGTGAGCTAACTGGGCCCCGGCGTGTCCTCGTCCACCAGCGTGTATTACGTCGTGTGTCTGCACCAATTCTCCCCGGGTGGGAGGAACTCGACCCCGTCGAGTAAGGGTCCTGAGGCTTGAGCTCTCCGCGTGTGATCAAGGCATCGTCTGGCACGGGGCGTCCACTCCAATGCACAATGAAGTGTTGGTAGGCTCCGTTCCTGGTGGTGATCACCTGCTCATCTAGTATGCAATCTATATGCTTGTGCTGAGGCTGGAAGAGGTGGACTCTCGGGTGGTGTGTCACTCACAATAGGAGGAGAAAGCCCAAAACTCACTAGGGATCACTGCGGGGTTCCGATATGCTACCATATCTGAAACATTGAATGTCGAACTGACACCATAGTCATCTGGTAGTTCAATAATGTACGCATTTGAACCCACTTGTTTCTTGACTTGGAAAGGGCGGGTATCGCGGACCTGGAGTTTCTTTACGGTCCCCGAGGGGAAACCGTTCAGGTATGAATCTGATCATGACAAACTCTCCCTTTTGAACTCACAGGCATGTCGGCGTGCATCAGCTAACCCCTTATACGTGCATGGCTAGCCTTTTATTGGGACACGACTTTATGCAAACTCAAAATGCACGACAAACAAATTGTATAAGCAAAACTAACTCATACATGACCTTAGACAAACCTAGACAACCATAAGTAACACTCGCATACAAATGACGCAACCCAAAGTTTGGGACTCCTAGACATCTAACATGTACCTACTGACTTCTTAATGGGGGTTTAGAGGTTTGGGAGGATCACACCCAATTTCACATTGTCCGAGGGCTGAGTACCTGGGACGGCAGCGTGCTCTTCTAAAAGCTCATCAAAGAACTCCTCCGCGAGTTCTGGATCCAGCTCATAGCTGACCGGCACTAGCTCCGGTGTGGGGTCACGGGCTGGAGTGTCTGAAACAACCAACGAGTCCCGAGTGGGACACTTGGCCGCAAAGTGGCCAATCCCACCACACCTATAGCACTGCTCACGCGGCCCTGTGCTTGAGGATGCTTCACCGGTCATCGCCCCCTTTCCCTTGTCTTCTTGGTCGGGAAGACAATGTGGGTTGCGGAAGAGGCGGATTCAAAGACCACATCCACCTCATGACTGTTCTTTTTTTTTTGTTTTGTTCTTCCTTTCTCATTAATGCCCCCGGACTGGGGTGTATTTCTCTTAATGTGCCCCCAGGTTAGAGTGTAACTTTTATTATGTGTCCCTAAGCGGGTGTGGATCTTTCATGGCTTCTAGGCCCCCCAAACGGGGTGCAACTTCTGCTTCTTATGTCCCGGAGCGGGGTATGTCTCTCTTCGGATTCTCCTAAGCCGGGGAGTATGATGTGAAACAAGATTGGGAGGGGGTGGCCTTCTTCAACCTTCAGATCATTGTCGCGCTATAGGTTCCTAGCGCCTTCATGAAGATCGCGCTAGGACGATATGGCGCCTTCTCAGACAGCAGCCGGACGATGAAGTTGGACTTAGGGGCGCTCGTGGATGACTTCGGGGGAGTGATTCACAAGGGGAGGGCACATAGGAGAGTGGATATGACACGGGGGGGGGGGATCTTAAACAAAACAAGGGGACCCTAAACATCGATTAAACTAACCTATTGCTAGCTAGGATAACTTGGTGAAGGTGGGAGCGGGGGTGGGCGACGAGGGAGAAAGGGGCATGGCAGGGCGAGCTAGGACCAGTAGGGTGTTGGCTGGGGCATCACACCCGATCCCATCGCAGGACCGGAGCAACCAATCTCCGTCGTGGCCATAGCAACGTCGTTGGCGTGGGTGGAGGGCGTCGATCGTCGGTGGAGGAAGAACGGAGCCCGAATGGGGCCTCACACCCGGCCTCTTCTCAAAGCCGATGCACCCGGATCTTCGAACGGCCTCCGTGAAGGGGAAGAGGGAGGATTAGAAGAAGAACATGGGCATCGCACCCGTAGAGGGGAGGAGGGAGGGGTTCCAAAGATTGGAGGGGGGGGAAGATAAGAGATATAGCCATGCTATACTCACTCATTTTCTCAAATCATTTCTATTCCATTCTATTGCTTAATCAAACGAGATGGGGTACATATATAGGGGGAAGGGAAAGCTTAAACGACACTAGAACATTAATTACAATAGTGGGAAATGGCGAACATTGAAGCCATTGCAAGTTCCAAGGGCTGGGTAGTTGGGGCGCCTACAGTTGACCGTCTGTCTGATGTCGCGCTATGGAAACATAGCGCCTTCTTCAGGTCGCGCTACCCAAAGGTAGCGCGTTGATCTCCAGCCCAGCAGCTTCATCGATCGGCTTTGGCGGCAGCTAGCTTGATTTCCATCAAACCCCTTTGATGTGAAACAAGATTGGGAGGGGGTGCTTTCTTCAACCTTCAGAGCCTTGTCGCGCTATAGTCGCCTAGCGCCTTCATGAAGAACGCGCTAGTACGATATAGCGCCTTCTCAGACAGCAGTCGGGTGACGAACTTCGGCCTTGGGGAGCTCGTGGATGGCTTTGGGGAAGTGAATCACAAGGGGAGGGCACATAGGGGTTTGGATATGACATGGGGGGGGGGATCCTAAACAACATGGGGGCCCTAAACATCAATTAAACTAACCTATTGCTAGCTAGGATAACTTAGGGAATGTGGGAACGGAGGTGGGCGACGAGGGAGAAAGGGCATGGCAGGGCGAGCTAGGACTAGTAGGGCGTTGGCTGGGGCATCACGCCCGATCCCATCGCAGGACCGGAGCAACCAATCTCCATCTTGATCATAGCCACGTCGTTGGCGGTGGTGGAGAGCGTCGATCGTTGGTGGAGGAAGAACGGAGCCCTAGTGGGGTCTCACACCCGGCCTCTTCTCAAAGCCAATGCACTCGGATCTTCGAACGGCCTCCGTGAAAGGGAAAAGGGAGGATTAGAAGAAGACATGGGCATCGCACCCGTAGAGGGGAGGAGGGAGGGATTCCAAAGATTGAGAGATAGCCATGCTATACTCTTCAAACACTCATTTTTCTCAGATCATTTCTATTCATTCTATTGCTTAATCAAACGAGATGGGGTACATATATAGGGGGAAGGGAAAGCTTAAACGACACTAGAACATTAATTACAACAGTGGGAAATGGCGAACATTGAAGCCATTGCAAGTTCCAAGGGCTGGGTAGTTGGGGCGCCTGCAGTTGACCGTCTGTCTGATGTCGCGCTATGGAAACATAGCGCCTTCTTCAGGTCGCGCTACCCAAAGGTAGCGCGTTGATCTCCAGCCCAGCAGCTTCATCGATCGGCTTTGGCGGCAGCTAGCTTGATTTCCATCAAACCCCTCCACTTTGGAAGGTTCGTCCTCGAACCTAGAAGCTCAAGATCCCAGTCTGTGAGAACAGATTGGTTCCCTAAGCTCTGATACCATTTGATGTGAAACGAGATTAGGAGGGGGTGCTTTCTTCAACCTTCAGAGCCTTGTCGCGCTATAGTCGCCTAGCGCCTTCATGAAGAACGCGCTAGTACGATATAGCGCCTTCTCAGACAGCAGTCGGGCGACGAACTTCGGCCTTGGGGAGCTCGTGGATGGCTTTGGGGAAGTGAATCACAAGGGGAGGGCACATAGGGGTTTGGATATGACATGGGGGGGGGATCCTAAACAACATGGGGGCCCTAAACATCAATTAAACTAACCTATTGCTAGCTAGGATAACTTAGGGAATGTGGGAACGGAGGTGGGCGACGAGGGAGAATGGGCATGGCAGGGCGAGCTAGGACTAGTAGGGCGTTGGCTGGGGCATCACGCCCGATCCCATCGCAGGACCGGAGCAACCAATCTCCATCTTGATCATAGCCACGTCGTTGGCGGTGGTGGAGAGCGTCGATCGTTGGTGGAGGAAGAACGGAGCCCTAGTGGGGCCTCACACCCGGCCTCTTCTCAAAGCCAATGCACTCGGATCTGCGAACGGCCTCCGTGAAAGGGAAAAGGGAGGATTAGAAGAAGACATGGGCATCGCACCCGTAGAGGGGAGGAGGGAGGGATTCCAAAGATTGAGAGATAGCCATGCTATACTCTTCAAACACTCATTTTTCTCAAATCATTTCTATTCATTCTATTGCTTAATCAAACGAGATGGGGTACATATATAGGGGGAAGGGAAAGCTTAAACGACACTAGAACATTAATTACAACAGTGGGAAATGGCGAACATTGAAGCCATTGCAAGTTCCAAGGGCTGGGTAGTTGGGGCGCCTGCAGTTGACCGTCTGTCTGATGTCGCGCTATGGAAACATAGCGCCTTCTTCAGGTCGCGCTACCCAAAGGTAGCGCGTTGATCTCCAGCCCAGTAGCTTCATCAATCGGCTTTGGCGGCAGCTAGCTTGATTTCCATCAAACCCCTCCACTTTGGAAGGTTCATCCTCGAACCTAGAAGCTCAAGATCCCAGTCTGTGAGAACAGGCTGGTTCCCTAAGCTCTGATACCATTTGATGTGAAACAAGATTGGGAGGGGGTGGCCTTCTTCAACCTTCAGATCATTGTCGCGCTATAGGTTCCTAGCGCCTTCATGAAGATCGCGCTAGGACGATATGGCGCCTTCTCAGACAGCAGCCGGACGATGAAGTTGGACTTAGGGGCGCTCGTGGATGACTTCGGGGGAGTGATTCACAAGGGGAGGGCACATAGGAGAGTGGATATGACACGGGGGGGGGGGGGATCTTAAACAAAACAAGGGGACCCTTAACATCGATTAAACTAACCTATTGCTAGCTAGGATAACTTGGTGAAGGTGGGAGCGGGGGTGGGCGACGAGGGAGAAAGGGGCATGGCAGGGCGAGCTAGGACCAGTAGGGTGTTGGCTGGGGCATCACACCCGATCCCATCGCAGGACCGGAGCAACCAATCTCCGTCGTGGCCATAGCAACGTCGTTGGCGTGGGTGGAGGGCGTCGATCGTCGGTGGAGGAAGAACGGAGCCCGAATGGGGCCTCACACCCAGCCTCTTCTCAAAGCCGATGCACCCGGATCTTCGAACGGCCTCCCTGAAGGGGAAGAGGGAGGATTAGAAGAAGAACATGGGCATCGCACCCGTAGAGGGGAGGAGGGAGGGGTTCCAAAGATTGGAGGGGGGGGAAGATAAGAGATATAGCCATGCTATACTCACTCATTTTCTCAAATCATTTATATTCCATTCTATTGCTTAATCAAACGAGATGGGGTACATATATAGGGGGAAGGGAAAGCTTAAACGACACTAGAACATTAATTACAACAGTGGGAAATGGCGAACATTGAAGCCATTGCAAGTTCCAAGGGCTGGGTAGTTGGGGCGCCTGCAGTTGACCGTCTGTCTGATGTCGCGCTATGGAAACATAGCGCCTTCTTCAGGTCGCGCTACCCAAAGGTAGCGCGTTGATCTCCAGCCCAGCAGCTTCATCGATCGGCTTTGGCAGCAGCTAGCTTGATTTCCATCAAACCCCTTTGATGTGAAACAAGATTGGGAGGGGGTGCTTTCTTCAACCTTCAGAGCCTTGTCGCGCTATAGTCGCCTAGCGCCTTCATGAAGAACGCGCTAGTACGATATAGCGCCTTCTCAGACAGCAGTCGGGCGACGAACTTCGGCCTTGGGGAGCTCGTGGATGGCTTTGGGGAAGTGAATCACAAGGGGAGGGCACATAGGGGTTTGGATATGACATGGGGGGGGGATCCTAAACAACATGGGGGCCCTAAACATCAATTAAACTAACCTATTGCTAGCTAGGATAACTTAGGGAATGTGGGAACGGAGGTGGGCGACGAGGGAGAAAGGGCATGGCAGGGCGAGCTAGGACTAGTAGGGCGTTGGCTGGGGCATCACGCCCGATCCCATCGCAGGACCGGAGCAACCAATCTCCATCTTGATCATAGCCACGTCGTTGGCGGTGGTGGAGAGCGTCGATCGTTGGTGGAGGAAGAACGGAGCCCTAGTGGGGTCTCACACCCGGCCTCTTCTCAAAGCCAATGCACTCGGATCTTCGAACGACCTCCGTGAAAGGGAAAAGGGAGGATTAGAAGAAGACATGGGCATCGCACCCGTAGAGGGGAGGAGGGAGGGATTCCAAAGATTGAGAGATAGCCATGCTATACTCTTCAAACACTCATTTTTCTCAGATCATTTCTATTCATTCTATTGCTTAATCAAACGAGATGGGGTACATATATAGGGGGAAGGGAAAGCTTAATCGACACTAGAACATTAATTACAATAGTGGGAAATGGCGAACATTGAAGCCATTGCAAGTTCCAAGGGCTGGGTAGTTGGGGCGCCTGCAGTTGACCGTCTGTCTGATGTCGCGCTATGGAAACATAGCGCCTTCTTCAGGTCGCGCTACCCAAAGGTAGCGCGTTGATCTCCAGCCCAGCAGCTTCATCGATCGGCTTTGGCGGCAGCTAGCTTGATTTCCATCAAACCCCTCCACTTTGGAAGGTTCGTCCTCGAACCTAGAAGCTCAAGATCCCAGTCTGTGAGAACAGATTGGTTCCCAAAGCTCTGATACCATTTGATGTGAAACGAGATTAGGAGGGGGTGCTTTCTTCAACCTTCAGAGCCTTGTCGCGCTATAGTCGCCTAGCGCCTTCATGAAGAACGCGCTAGTACGATATAGCTCCTTCTCAGACAGCAGTCGGGCGACGAACTTCGGCCTTGGGGAGCTCGTGGATGGCTTTGGGGAAGTGAATCACAAGGGGAGGGCACATAGGGGTTTGGATATGACATGGGGGGGGATCCTAAACAACATGGGGGCCCTAAACATCAATTAAACTAACCTATTGCTAGCTAGGATAACTTAGGGAATGTGGGAATGGAGGTGGGTGACGAGGGAGAAAGGGCATGGCAGGGCGAGCTAGGACTAGTAGGGCGTTGGCTGGGGCATCACGCCCGATCCCATCGCAGGACCGGAGCAACCAATCTCCATCTTGATCATAGCCACGTCGTTGGCGGTGGTGGAGAGCGTCGATCGTTGGTGGAGGAAGAACGGAGCCCTAGTGGGGCCTCACACCCGGCCTCTTCTCAAAGCCAATGCACTCGGATCTTCGAACGGCCTCCGTGAAAGGGAAAAGGGAGGATTAGAAGAAGACATGGGCATCGCACCCGTAGAGGGGAGGAGGGAGGGATTCCAAAGATTGAGAGATAGCCATGCTATACTCTTCAAACACTCATTTTTCTCAAATCATTTCTATTCATTCTATTGCTTAATCAAACGAGATGGGGTACATATATAGGGGGAAGGGAAAGCTTAAACGACACTAGAACATTAATTACAACAGTGGGAAATGGCGAACATTGAAGCCATTGCAAGTTCCAAGGGCTGGGTAGTTGGGGCACCTGCAGTTGACCGTCTGTCTGATGTCGCGCTATGGAAACATAGCGCCTTCTTCAGGTCGCGCTACCCAAAGGTAGCGCGTTGATCTCCAGCGCAGTAGCTTCATCGATCGGCTTTGGCGGCAGCTAGCTTGATTTCCATCAGAGTATCTTTGTTTATTACGCACCCATAGCGGGGTAGAGCTTAGGCTTCTTATGCCCCCATGGCGGGGTGTATTCGGCATGGCTTCTATGCCCCCAGGCGGGGTGTACTCTGCTTCTTCCGCCCCGACGCACTGGGGCATGTTTGCTTCTTGTGCACCTAAGGCAGGATGTGTTTCTTCTTTCTGTGCCCCTAAATCAGGGTATAACTTCATGCTTCTTATGCTTCCGGCACGAGGTGTGTCTTTTACTTCTTATGCCCCCGGACCGGGGTGGACCCTACTACTTCTACCCCTCAAGGCGGGGCGTAACTTCTTATTTCTTCTTATGCCCCCAGGTGGGGGGTATACTTCTCTTCACATGCCCCTAAGTCGGGGATGCCCCCATGACGAGGGTGTATTTTCTCTTCATATACCCCTAAGCCGGGGTGTGCTTCTGTTTCTTCTTATTCCCCCAGGTGGGGGTGTTTTTTCTCTTCATATGCCCCTAAGCCGAGGTGTGCTTCTGTTTCTTCTTATGCCCCCAGGTGGGGGTGTATTTTCTCTTCATATGTCCCTAAGTCGGCGTGTGTCTTCTGCTTCTTATGCCCCCGTGGCGGGGTGGAGTCTTTGCTCCTCATGCCCCCAAGACGGGGTGTAGCTTTATCTCATATGCCCCTAGAGCGGGGGTGGGTTTCTTCCTTTGTGTGCCCCCGAAGCGGGGTGGGACTCCATTGCTTCTTATGCCCCCAGGACGGGGTGTATGTTTCTTCTTATGCCCCATGGCGGGGGTGGATTCTGTTGCTTTATATGCCCAAGAGCGGGGTATGTTTCTTCTTATACCCCCATGGCGGGGGTGGATTCTGCTACTTCTTATGCCTCGGAGCGGGGTACGTTTCTTCTTAAAAAGCCCCTAAGCCAGGGTGTATTCTTTTGCTCTTTACGCCCCAAGTTCGGGGTGAAGCTCTGTTGTTGCTTATGCCGCCATGGCGGGGGTACATTTCTTCGTCGAATGCCTCTAAGCTGGGGTGCAACTCTGTTTCCTCTTATGCCCTTAGGTCGGGGTAGATTCTTCTGCTTCTTCTGCCCCAGAGTGGGGTATATTTCTCTTCGTATTCCCCTAAGTCGGGATGTAGCTTTGTTTCATATGCCCCCCTACGGGGTGTATTTTGCTTCTTGTGTACCCAAGGCAGGATGTGTGCTTCTTTCTTTATATGCCCCCAGGTTGGAGTGTAGCCCTTGGCTTCAGATGTTTGGAAGGTGGGACATCCTCTGCCTATTTTACCCCCAAGGCGGGGTGGATTCTGCTTCTTTTGCACCCAAGATAGGATGTGCCTTTTCTTCACGTGCCCCTAAAGTGGGGTGTATTCTTTTTGGCTTTTATGCCCCCAGAGCGGGGTAGATGTCTCTTCTTCAAATGCCCATAGGCCGGGGTGTAACTTCATGCTTCTCATGCCCCTAGACCCGAGGGATATTTCTCTTCATGTGCCCCTAAGCCGGGGTGTAACTTTGTTCGTATGCCCCCAGGTCGAGGTGTATTCTTTATCTCATATGTCCCCCCGAGTCGGGGTATGTTCTGCTTCTTGTGCACCCCGGGCGGAGTTTGTCTCTTTCTTTGTATGTCCCAATGGCGGGGCAGAGTCTTTGCTCCTATGCCCCCATGGCGGCTTAAAGCATTCCCCACGGGGGGCAAGAATTCATTGAGCCACAGTTGCAGCTTATTAGATCTTCTAGCAGCCACTCGAGGGGCCATTTTATGCCGGCTAGGGGCAGCAGGAAGGTGGAACGTACCAGGGCATTGCACCACAGACTTGGACCCTCCTAGAGCCGGGCAAGATGCCGGCCTTCTTCTCGTTCTCTTTGTCGGCAATGCTTGTCAGCTACTTTTTTTTGTCCTTTATTTTCTTCTCTTCTTCTTCTCTTTTTTGTGTATAATAGACCAAGGTGGGTGTGCAAGAGAGCGCTCACCCCCTCAGGGAGGGGATGAGTGGTTCGCTCCACCGCATCAATCCCACAGTGGTAATCATTATTCAGCACGGGCCTCGACGGATAGGGCTGATAAAGACAGCACATGCAATTCATCAAAGTAGACAAACATCGCTTATTAGGAGGCCATGAGGCCCTTAATCCCGGCGAAGAGATGAAGGGTGGTTTCATCCCACCGGGCATGCCAGACTTGTGGACGCACTTTTAGACACGCTCATTTGTTTGTTTCTTTAAGTCGGTTTATTCGGTGGGTTTATTCATTTATTAAGTGCGTGGGCATGGCAGTCACAAAGTGACGATTTATTGTGCATTCGATCTGACTAATCAGATGATTGTGTGGTTCATGTCGGGACTAAAACCCGCCGTGCCATAAAGGTCACGGCGTCATTTACATCCCCTCGGAGAGGGGAACACCCTTGATTAATCGCCAGAAATAGGGACCTCATGGCCAGAAAATTATATCGAGAGAAATAAGACAATAGCGATCTTCAATCAATCGGAAAGCCCTATGTCTAGGGAAGCAAGCATTCGAAACATGTCGGTCACTCGGGAGGCCATTTAATATTAGGACGAGTGTCCGGCTTGAGACTATCGTGATCGTCACGGGAAAATCGGAGCATATGTATGCCGGGGTATGGCAAATTTATTGTTCAGGGGAACGGGAAACATTCGATTGAGTCCCGGTTAGAGTGGTAGGAAATCAGTGAGTTTATTGGCCCGGTGCAAGATCAAGCTGGGACCATTCTGGGAACCTTCCCGCAGTCAAAGCGAGGCTTGCGTGGGCATCGTTAATATTTCCGGTGCAGAGGGCCAGCGGGAAAGTGTCCCGGGATTAAATCCCACAACAAAGACGTGTACAACGATGGCTAGCTATGGACCTAGGATGTGGGTCAGGCAGTGACCATGGTTGGGATGAACCCAAGGTCCAAGCGTGACTCATGAAGGTCTTGTCGATATTCCCATGTGTAGGGTTCGGAGAGGACTAAAGCTGTCTCGTTCCATTCAAATTTTGTCAGCCATTCATGGACCACTTTATGTTCGGACAAAGGTCCGTATTGAAGGTACGACGTAAACGGAAACAAACACGTATGAATGTATGCTGAGAGACGGCAATCTTGATGAGAAGATGGGATTAGATCCCGGTGGCAAGGGGGAACTTCGATGAGATATTGGACAAAAAGGGGAACGGACGATAACCATAGTGGGGAGAGGTGACTCTCGAAGGTGAGATCTGACCCACGAGGCCATCATTAATATTCCCGGATCCGGATTCCGAGGGAGACGAAGGCCGTATCATTTTATTCTTTGTTATTATTGTCGTCTAACTATCATCATTTATTTGTTATTATTATTATCTCTTTGTTGACCGTCTTTTATCACCCATGGAGCATGAACTCTCTCCCTACTTATTATTATTTTTTATTATATCATGCCTTTCCCTTTCTATTATATTTTTTTATTATCATCAATTAAAGTCCCTTTTTTATCATTATTATTATATAAATTTTCCATTTTTATTATTATTATACCCTCTTTTATTTGGTGCGGTGTTCTGAGTACAAAGTGTACCAGGATGGGAGCGTTGGAGAGTGTACTGCTGGGGGGAGGTGAGTTGAGGGTGTACCGCTGGAAGCATAACGGAAGGGTGTACCGGCCAAGGCGTGAGCTGAGGGAGTGTACCGCTGGAGGCACAACAGAAGGGTGTGCCGAGTAAGGTGCGAGCTGAGACTGTACCGTTGGAAGAGGATGGTAGTGTGCCGGGCAGAGGTGCTAACGGGTGCACCGGGTAAGCATGGGCTGAATGTTGAAGGCAGGTTAGTGCAATGGCTGAGGATGACTGAGGAGGTCAGTGCTGTAGCAACCCTAATAAATGAATAATTGAAATGAATTAAAACATATATATTACAGAAGTAATATATATAAAAGGAATAGGGTTAATTTGACGAAATAAAACAAATTAAAAATAACGCCTCTTATTAGGGCGTTAATTCAAAAAGAAACGCCTCTATCAAAGGCGTGACTAAAGAAAGGACGCCCACACGTGCGGTCGTCAACTCACGCGACCAAATGGGTAAGTAAAAGAAACGCCTCTATCTTGGGCGTGTTTTAAAACAAGAAACGCCCTTTTTCAAGGCGCTTTTTAAGAAACGCCCTTATGCAAGGCGTCAATTAAAGAATACACGCCCTGACCTAAGGCGTTAATTCAGTTCGTGAACCGTTCGAACCCAGAGCTTATCCAAGGAAAGATTAACCTAATCTAGTAAGTGTCTATTAGAGTAAGGACTCTATTAGGGATATACTACCCTCACACAATCACTAACTCTAATAGGACTTCCAAAGTCTTATAAATAAACCTGTTCGGCCAACCCTAAATCTATTTGGACGAACTACTGCTGCTAGGTACGTGAAGAACAAACAGTTCTTCTTCCTTTCCTTGCTTTTGATAAACACGTGAGGAGGTTTTAACCATCCTTCATCGTCTTTGCTATAGGTGGCTGCTTCTAGTGTTTGAAGACAAAGGGTCTTCATCATCATCGTCTTCGTCACCATCGTTGCCGAAGAATAGGTAAAGTTCTTCTTTTTCCCTTGCCTTCAGGTTACGTAGGTAAAGAAGATTGATATCTTCTCTTCCTTTACAGGTAGCTGTGGCAATATCTTCCTGAAGAACGAAGGTTCTTCATCCACGAAGGTTCCAAACAGAGTATCAGTATTATCAAACCATAAGGTAGGTTTTCTCAAGCTACTGTAGCCCAAATGAAATTAATGCAAGATATATATATATATATAAGCATGTCATGCATATGATTATTATAGTTTTCATGCGTTTTCTGAAATATTTTGAAAGAAACGCCCTTGATTAGGGCGCTAATTTAAAAGAAACGACCATGCTAGTGGTCGTCAATTTAATATTTGACGCCCTCTACGCAGGCGTTAATTTCATAAGAATCGCATATGATTAATAATTGATCCTGTTTAAAATTACAATACATATGAAATATTGATTTTTAATATCTTGCATGACTCTGTGAATTCCTGTTAAATTTTACTGCCATGACATGTCTCCTGTCTCTCGAAATATTATTTATTAAAATATCGTAAATCCCTTGAAATTCACGACTTGGACAAAGTCGTTTTCCATATTCTAACGCCCCAGTACAAGGCGTGAATCTGAAAAGAAACGCCCCTTCCTAGGGCGTGTATCTGTTAAAATCCTGAAATTCACATATTCTGTAAAATGGAATTAGAAAGTAACGCCCCTTCCAAGGGCGCGTTTTTGATAAATTTCTGAGAATAATTATATCCTGTCGAATATGTAAATGATGAGACGCCTGCCCCTGCAGTCGTCAACTTTTAAGAAACGCCCCCAGGAAAGGCGTGTTTTTGATAAATTAATGAAATAATAGAAATTCTGCAAATTGGCAATATATGTAAACGCCCTTTAGTTAGGCGTTAATTACTTGAGACACGACTTGACCTAAGTCGTTATTTTACTGTAAACTGATTTTTCCTCAGATTTGCTAAACCGATGGTTTATATATTATACATATATATATATATCGGCACTATTCTCCACTCCGTGAGTATAGTCCCACGTTCCATGTTGATTTATCGATCACACTCAACTCTCATTGACATACAAGCTCTCCATTGGACATTCCGTTCCTTTGGACTAGCGAGTTAGTCATAGAGACCTCCGTAAGACTCCTCGTAGCCTTGGATTCCCTCAAGGCCGACTGAGCTGGTTGTACCATAAAAACCCATTACACGATCCTTGCCATGTCAATCTAAAGAAACATGGTATACCGGCCCTTATGATTATACAAAGAGTATATCATAAGCAATTCTTAATGGGATGATGATATCATGCCATATCATGTCGTTCTTGTAAACCTCAATTCTATGATAAGAATGAGGGTATCTTACCTTTGATATACTGTTCATGTGGACCTCAATTCTATATAAAGAATGTCCATATTGATTTGTCATGGTACCTAAGTTAAAGGAACCATAATCTACCTAGTTTTACCGACATCGTGATTATACCGTTATTATCGCCATTCTATGTCCTTTGTCATATTTTGGACTCTATTCTATCAAAGTTGTCATACGTATCTACAAGCTTGATTATTGAAATTCTATATTGGCTATATAAACAAGAGTGGATGTCAAAACACATGATAAATGCCTGCGCATATAGGGCCCGATCTGGTCCTGGGAGGAGCACCCGAAAGTACTTGTGCCCATGGGAGTTAAAATGATAAGGTATCTGGCATTATACCGAGTACTTGACTTGCTTGATTGGACATTCCACACACATCTTGTACTTGAATCGTACTTGACTTTACATGAAATGCGTGGCCCGAAAGAGGGTAATTTACTTGCTTGATACATGATAGCCAAAGTTCTTGACATAACTTGTTAAACGTGCTTGTTTGAATACCTTGAATATACTTGTCATCTTGTTGGAAGTTCATGATTAAGTTCATCTTATTTCTTTGATATTACATTCTCTCTTTCTTGTCGTTTTATGCGAGCATGCATAGCTTTATTGCATCCATGAAAATGTAATTACTTAAACCACTTGCTAGTACTTGAGATATAATTTCCTACTGAGCGTTCGCTCATTCCGTTTGTCCCTTTGTACTTTTCAGGTAAGTCCGACGACGATGGAAGTCAATCGGATGGGAATTGTCAAGAGTGAAGAGATAGAGATTCTCCAAGTGTCATCTAGTCTTTTCTATAGTTTCTTGAGTCAACTATGTATTCTTTTCCTTTTTATTAAACAGAGTATTGGATTTGTAATAGTCTATCCATTATGAAATAAAGGATTGGGTTATCTTGCTATTTTTGCGCATCTCTGTCTTTGTGTCGAATACACGACCACTCTGATTGACATGATTGATATAGACACGTCGCGCATCTCCGGGTATCTTCCGCGCTCGGGGCGTGACAGTCTTTGTGGTATCAGAGCCTAAGGTATTCAATTCCTAGGAAACCCAAGTCCAAGGATAGGTTTCAAAACCTTTAACCAAGTGAGAGTGGGTAGAACCAAGGGTTAAATGATCAATGAGTCCTTTATAAGATCATAGTGACATAATACTAACATAGCTATTGTAATTGTAGGATAATGGCTGCCGAACGTGCTCAATGGCGCAACATGCAGCGTACCCTTCAAGGGATGGCCCAAGTGCTACAACAGGTAGCACAAGGTGGTGCTCCACGAGCTGGAAGCTTACACCAAGCATTCAAGAATATGAATCCCCCGAAGTTCATGGGATCAACCGATCCAGACGATGCCGAGCATTGGGTTCGGGAGATTGAACGTATATTCCGTGTTATGCAATGCACGGATCAGGACAAAGTCTTATTAGCTACTTTCCAGTTAGAAAAGGATGCTAGATGCTGGTGGGAGTCGATTGAAGCTACAATTGACCCAACTCAAGTTACATGGGGAGAATTCGTTGAATATTTCAACGCCAAATATTTCTCTGATAGGGTCCAGGAAAGGAAGGCCGCCGAATTTGCCGCATTAAAGCAAAGATCTTTATCGGTGGCTGATTATGAAGCACAGTTCTCTAGACTGTCTAGATATGCTAAGCATTTAATTGGCACGGAAAAGATGAAAGCCCGTAGATTTCTTAATGGGCTTAGGCCCCACTACATTACTCAACTGGCGCCTATGGATATTCAAGTTTATACTGAAATAGTGCGCCGAGCTCAGTTGCTTGAAGATGCCACGGAACTATCTGATAGGATCCGTGGGAAAGACAAAAAGGAGCAAGTCACAAGTTCGGGTTCTTTTAAACCCAACTTTAAGAAGAGGCCCAATAATGGAGGTTCTTCCTCTCAAGATCAGAAGGTCAAGAAATCCAAGCCTTTCTCTATCACCACTACCCCTTCAAACGTAGTATGCAAGCATTGTGACAAGGCTGGTCACAAAACAGAAGAATGCTGGAGGAAACTAGGAGCATGTCTTCGTTGTGGGAGTCGTGAACATCGGATTCCCGATTGTCCATTAATGAATGACCAAGACGGTGAGGGTAAACGCCCAGTGACAAGGAACGCGCGTCTTCATGCAATCCAAGAGACCGAACCAGAAGAAGAAGGCGGATTGGTGGAAGGTACATTAAAAATTTGTTCCAAATATGCACATGTCTTATTTGATACGGGTGCATCGCATTCCATTATTTCCAAGAAGTTTGCTGACCCATTACCTCTAGAACCAGAATGGATGAAGATAATGTTGTCTACTCCTCTCGGAAACGAGACGGATATCACACATCATTACCAAAATTGTGAGGTATTGGTTCGAGGAAAGAATTTTCCTATTGATCTTATCTGCTTAGATCTAAAAGAATATGATGTTATACTAGGAGCAGATTGGTTATCCAAATACCAGGCAACGGTTGATTGCCGTGATAGCAAGATTGTTTTCAAGGAATTTCCGGAACTGACTTATACTAGTCCTAAGAGTCGAAGCAAATCCCCTCTTATTTCGGCTCTTCGAGCAAGCAAGCTCGTCAGGAAAGGATGTGTATCCTTCCTTGCTTTTGTCACTAATAAAGAAGCTAAGGAAACCAAGATAGAAGACGTTCAAGTAGTACGAGAATTCCCAGACGTATTTCCGGAAGAATTGCCGGGATTACCCCCGCAAAGAGATGTGGCCTTTACCATCGACTTAGTCCCTGGTGCTGGTCCGGTTTCAAAGGCACCATATAGAATGTCCCCTGCTGAACTCAAGGAGTTGAAGGAGCAGTTGATGGAACTAATCCGAAAAGGGTTTATTAGACCAAGTACTTCCCCGTGGGGAGCACCAGTCTTATTTGTAAAGAAGAAGGATGGATCCATAAGATT